>CP139508.1:501508422-501600234 GCA_021014915.2 Artemisia tridentata subsp. tridentata
ATATTGAGTTTTTGTTAATACTTCTAAGATGCATTGTAAACCTTCATTTCTGTTTTCGTTTTTGTTAGCTAAAGTGTTTGTTGATAACATACTATTACGATTGGATTCTTCTAAAGACCGTGTTCGAGTGTGCTTTGTCAAAAAAATGGTGTGCTCTAACCGCTTCTTTCCCTTATTTGGATTTCAATTTTGATGAGTTTAGACTAGGTCTGTATGGGACTAGTTATCATGATGTTGCCACATACCTGTTTTACAAGTATGTTGAGCATTCCGTTTCTAGATTTCATGTAAACGTTTAAGGACGTTACATTTAGCTAGGTCTCCTATCCTGACATCGAAAGGGCTTCCCGACTTTGTATCCAACTTCCCCTTTCTTGAAAATCTGTCTGTGTGTCTTGACAATCGACGGGCCAGCCTCGAGGTTTCCAGCCCTTCTTTGAGGAAACTTGTGCTATATACCAAGTGTGATTTGGAAGAGATAAATATCAATACCCCTAATTTGATTCTATTTATCTTATCAAATGCATCGAGTCCTTGCGGAAGGGATTCACGCGAGTTGAACAAAAGTGTTTCAAGCGAGTCAAAAACACGTATGGAAATTGACTTATTCAATGAGGTTGAAGCTCTTTGGTTCCATGAACTTTGGTGATTTTTGAGAAAGACTAATCGATTCAATGTTCTGAAGCTGATTATGCGTACCAGAATCGTACGTAGTTACCTTTATGTTTTTCCTTTTTGTGTCTTACAGAAACCAATAATAGAATACAATAGCTAAGTTTTTTTTTTTTTTTTTTTTTTTTTTTTTTTTTTTTTTTTTTGTCTTACAGACTCCTGCAGATTTTGAGCAACTAAAGGTGACGCAGTCGCAACCCTATGAACTCGAGCATGTTGAGCTAGGATTGGAGACGATAGAAGATATATCAGTCGTGGATGCTGTGCTTTTGTTTTGCTGTCCTCGATCCGTAAGTGTAGTATCGAATTTTTATTCCATACATATTAAAGAACAAGGCCGTGTTGTCAAGGTAACTGAATTACATTTTTCTATTGAATGTTTGTTATTCTTTATTTTTGGTGTCACATTTAAATAGAGATATTAGTTTTTTATTAATAGAAATAAGGTGTCTTGTTTTATATACTACAGTTTATATGTGATAAGCTACTTCAACATGAAGATGAAGCCCATACTAGTATTCGGATCGAGTGGTCGGATGCTGTGGCTTCAAACTCCATTCTGACAACATTTTCCAACCATCAATTAAGGGAAACAGTCACTTTGATGAAGGAAGAAGGTCTGCATTTTTTACTTTGGCCGTTAATTCGACTTTGTATTGCTGTAATGCGTCCAGTTTTTACTTTGGCCGGGGCATTATCTTAACAAAGGGCATATACTGCCGGCTCTTTTGGTTTAGATTCAGTCGTGGATTGAATAATCAGACTCGTAATCGTTAAATGCAAGAAAGATGTAAATGCCTGCTTTCATAAATAGATAGTAAGCTTTCAGAATTTGACTTTTAACTTCGTACTCAAATAAAAATAGATTAGCAAACTCTATAGATACTTAGCTCTATGAAAACCTTTTGGTGAACCTCCAGTTGATACATACAACACTTCTCAGAATCGACGTCAATAAAGCTACGAGTTGATTGGCTTGCCATTGAGTTTTGGAAACGGATCCTGTTTGCTAAGAACCGCCACTTTGCTTTTGTGAGCAAAATACCCTTTCACCAGATTCTTGTATATCAAAATCGACATTATGCATTCAACCTGTGCACAGAAAGAGGTTGTCGAAGTCAACATTCACCTTTTGTGGGTCCTGACTGGAACTTTGATAAAAGCATTTCCGTTAAGAAATTTTTACCTCATCCAAATCGATTTCCATCTCGAGCCATTTCAAAGCTTTAACAATCACTTCTAGCTTAATCTGGTGTGCTTTACTTGGGTCCTGCTTTTGAATAATATAGCTGTCACGGTGATATAAGTGAGTCAGCGAGATAAGCAATCATTTAAACCTATAATTTTTCTTTTTTACAGTTTGAGTAGATATCAAGCAGAATTATAAAACTTACATTTTCTTTACCAGTCGTTGGTACACCTGAAGCTCTAGCTTTTCGAGGACGAGATAAACGCCTGATCTCAAGAATCTAAATGGAACACATAACTACCAGCATAAGAAACAAATGTGGAAACTAAACTAGTAACAAGATAGAGACGTACCGGTCTTCATGCTCCTCAAGCGCATGTCGAAGTAATTGGAGATCGCCTCTCCTCATAGCTAGCACAATGTCACTATACTATAACATGGTCAAAAAGTCAAAAAAAGTACCTATTAGTCAATGTCAAAAGGAATAACCACGAAGCTAAACAACAGGAAGCACAAACTAGTGAAAAGATGCAATGTACCTCAACCAGATTATGCTTCTCAAGGAGCGATCTTTTAGGTAAGATTCCTATAGAGAGCTTCACGGGTACCAGGTATTTCAATATCATCCTATTTCATAAGATCAAATGAGCAATTTAATTAGTATTTCACATATCTTTAAGAAAAAAAATAAACTTTGTGTGGTGTTTCCTAGATGCTCCGTAATTAACGGGCGTTAAAAAGATAATTAACGGGCGTTAGCAAAAGTAGCTCTTGGTGGCTGTTTTGCAAAAAAAAGAAACATTAATGTCGTTTTTGCAACAAAATTTGTCTCGGTATCATTCTTGCGCATTTGAGCTACTTTAGGACCATTTTTGCAATTTACCCTATTATCAGGTGCTATTATATTTCACAAAATATACTTGGAAATTTGACATTGTAGCTTAATCCAATAGATTGCCTATTATCTAAAATCAAGGGACAAGAAATGCAAATAAATTGACTTGGGGGTCAACCAACTTGCCTTTACTCTTTGTAACTTCATTTCCATCTTCCATTTTTATTTCATGCATTCGTTCACCTAAACTTCACCCTCAAAGACTTTCATCTGGTAAACGGTAAGTCTTCTTTTTATACTTATTAGATCTAAATCTCTAATTTAATAACCCAAAATTTTTTGCAATTCCAAATTGTAATTTGTTATCTTCTTTTGTAATTAGATCAAAGTGTTAGTTTTTTTTACCTCATTCATGATGTCACATAGGTTGACGTTCATGTATTGTTACATCAATAATATTCTTAGATGTGGAAAGATCTTGTGCAGATTTTGGTAAGATTTTGTTTTGTTTTGGAAAGATTTTTAACCAAAATCCAAGAGGAAAGTTTGAGTATATAAAAGAAAGAAAAAAATGTTAGTTACACATCACTCGAAAAAGACAAGTTAGCGTTTATAGTTTTTTGATATAAACAAAATTATAAAATTAAAAAGAAAAGCAAAAAATCAGGGGGGTGCCATTTGTATTTTTTTGGTTTGGGGGGGGGGGGGGGGGGGGGGGGGGGATCCATAAACTGCAAGTAATTTTACTTTTTGTATTTGCCAATTTTATAACTTATCATTCTAAACGCATTAAAAGTGATATTAGATCCAATGGGCCAAATGACCAGGTTTAAATAACCAAACAACTTATAAGGCATAGGATTTATATATACATACGGTGTCGCTTGTATATATATTTCCAACTTTTGATATAGCATGAAGAATATAAAATAATTTGAACATACAATGAGACATTTTGGGTGCGTTTAGTCGGAGGAAACATGTTATCTCCACGAAACATTTTAAAATTTAAAAAAGGTGTCTAGATTTTCCATGTTGTTGTTGTCCAATATTTATATTGTTTTGTGTAGCTCTCATTTTTAAGACAACGTATGAACCAGAGTCACATATTTAGTAAAAAGGATTTTTTATGAATTGCAATCATACAAGCTTCTTTACTCCAAGTTATAATATTTGTTTTAGGGCAGATTGATGACTAAAAATCTTAGTCATGGATTCTTTGTACTATTATTGATAATGCCTCTACTCTTTATGATGATCTTTACTTCTGAACGCAGTTCGATCTCATTATTGATAATGGCTACTACGTCCATTCCTCATCCGTGGAAATATGATGTTTTCGTTAGTTTTAGAGGTGAAGATATTCGCAAAACTTTCGTGGACCATCTGTTCACCTATTTCGAGCAAAAAAGAGTTATTGCTTTTAGAGATGTTGAATTGCCTAAAGGAGAAGAGATATTTCCTCGTCTCTGCGAAGCCATTGAAGAATCGAGATTTTTGATTGTTATCTTCTCCAAAAATTACGCTTCTTCATCATGGTGTTTGAGGGAACTTGTTAAAATACTCAAGTGCATGGGAGAGCGTAAACACGAGGTTCGGTTTATCTTTTATGATGTTAAACCTGACGTGGTGAGGCACCAAACTGAGAGCTATGCTGAAGCTTTTGATAAACATAAAAATTTAAAAAGACCAGAGGTAGAGGTAGATGAATGGAGGAAAGCTTTATCCATGGCGGCTAACTTATCTGGATTGGATCTCCAGGACACGACAAATGGGTAAATTTTATTTATTTATTTATTTATTTATATATTTATTATTATTATTATTATTATTATTACCACCGCCGCAGCCGCTGCCGCTGTTTTTTTTTTTTTTTTTTTTTTTTTTTTTTTTTTTTTTTTTTTTTTTTTATTATTATTATTTTTTTCTTCATGTTGCTTTCTTCCAACTAGTTAATCTTGTACTCTTTTTTCAACAGGTTTGAGTCCAAGTTCATCATCAAAATCTCCAATGACATCCTCAAAATGTTATTTGATTTACCCTTGCATGTTGGTGAGAACCTTGTAGGACTAGATATCCTTTTAGATAAATTAAACTTGTCACGCTTCGTTGGGTCAAATGATAAGGTTAACAGGATTGGAATATGTGGTATAAGCGGAATAGGAAAGACGACCCTTGCCAAAGCTATTTATAACTTGATGTATGTCCACTTTGAGGGAAGTTGCTTTTGTGAGAACATCAGAGAAGAGCGAAACCTAGTTGAAGTCCAAAGGCACATGATTGGAAAGATCATGAAAACAAAAATTTTTGATATATCAAATGTATCTGAAGGAGCAGGGGTACTAAAGCAAAGGATGCCATGTAAGCCGGTCCTGCTTGTTTTGGATGATGTGGACGATCACAAGCAGTTATAATCACTAGCGGGTTCAGCAAGTTGGTTTTGCAAAGGAAGTTTGATTATTTTCACTTGTAAAGATAAACAGTTGCTAAGATCTCATGGAGTGGATGAAATCCATGAGATGGATTTTCTAGATGAGGATAGATCTCTTGAGCTCTTCCGTTCCTATGCCTTTAAAGAAAAAGATTATCCTATAGAATTCAAAAGAGTTTCTCAGAAAATTGTGAAATATGTGCAAGGTCACCCTCTGGCCCTCAAAGTTTTGGGTCGTCATTTATGTGGCAAAACCGTGGGTCAGTGGAAAAGTGAACTGAAAAGTCTCAAAGTACATCCGAATGAAAAGATACCAGGAGTGCTTCGTTTAAGTTACGCTGGGCTAAACCCCGAGCAGCAAAATATCTTACTGGATATCGCATGTTTATTCATTGGAGAAAACAGTGATTTTGTAGCAAGCATACTAGATGGCTGTAACTTTTTTGCAGCTACAAACATGCAAGTTCTATTTGATAAGTCATTAATCACGATATCTTGCGATAATTCACTTCAAATGCATGGCTTGATACAAGCAATGGCAAGGGAAATTGTTAGTGAAGATTCTAGAAGATTGTTGATTTCATCTAACGTTTACGATATATTGGGTCAAAATGAGGTAAAAAGCGGCATATGATTATTGTCCTTTATATTAATATAGAAGTATAAGCAATTGACTATGTTACTGTTTATAATTTAAGTTACATGTTTTGTATTATTCCAGGTGGTAATAACTGAAGCAGTTGAAGTTCTAGTCATTTCGTTAGAGAAATTTAGTCAAAAGGTTCAAATAGATGCTAAAGATTTTGCACTTATGAAAAAGTTGCGGATCCTGAAAATCTATCAAGAGGAAAAGGTATACTATCACACGTTTCCGCTATCTGAGCGGAAACGTGAATTAGAGGGCCACGATGTGATCTTCTCTGGAGAAAATTTGGATTATTTGTCCAATAAACTAAGCTTGTTTTATTGGCATGGATGCCCTTTCGAGTGCTTACCTTCAAATTTCTATCCAATAAACATTGTGGCCATTGACCTCTCTTACAGCAACATAAAACATTTTTGGACAACACCTAAGGTATTTCCTTGTATACACATGTTTTCCTATTTGATACCTAATGATCCGAGAACTTATCTTCTTCTTTTTTTTCAATCGTTGCCAGCGCTTTGAATCGTTGAAAGTAATGAAGCTTACGTTCTGTTGTAACCTAACAACCACCCCTGACTTCTCAGAGATTGGAAATCTCGAAGAGCTAAATCTTGAAGGTTGTGTGAATTTGGTTGACGTTCATCCCTCAATTGGAATGCTCGGGAAGCTTGTTGAGTTAAATCTGAGAGACTGCAAACGGCTTCAGTATTTTCCAAGTAAACAACATCCCCGAAGCTCAGTTTCATTGGCAGGGTTACGGATGTTAAAGGATCTGAATTTAAGCTACTGCGATTTATTAGAAGTGTGTAAGAGCATTGGAGGCTTATCACGTCTAAACCGTCTATACTTGCAAGGGAACAAGAAGCTGGAAGTGTTGCCCAGTTTGATTCAACTTCCTCATCTCCAGACACTTGTACTTGATGGTTGCAGGAAGCTGAAAGTGTTGCCCGAACTTCCACATAGCCTAGATTCTCTTTATGCATCTATGTGCACCTCCTTAAGAAAAGTGTCAGGATCATCTAAAGACCCATTCAAGAAAAGGTTTAATCGTTTCAGACATTGTCCAAAGTTGTTTGAGAATGTTACAGTTGATAGCGAGGGGTCTATATCGAAGACTCAGGAACATTCTATAGTCTTAATAAGAGGAGGTAGAGTGAAAGATTCGCCAGGTGTGAAATCCCATTGTATTCGAGGAGTCAAGGATTTGTTGTGTCTTGACTCATCTGTAACTTCCCAAGGCTCTATTCATCAGCTTTCTGCTTTCCTTGGGTATTTGGGTTTCCAGACAAACAGATGTGAATTCTTCACGCAAGACACTGGATTTAATTCTTTAAATATAGTATATCCTGGGAATAGCATTCCGGAGTGGTTTACAAATAGAAGTACGGAAAATAATGTGGAGGTTGAATTGCCATCAGATTGGTGCTTCAATAAGTTTTGGGGATTTGGAACTTGTGTTGTTTTCAAGTGCAAAGATCCCTACAAATTTAAAGGATACTCTGTAAAGAGCTTTGATGGAGAAGGTTACTTTCGAGATTTAATTAGGGATTACTTTCCGGCTTCAATTAGGGATTATTTTCTGGATAAGTTGACAGGAATCCAAGATTCGTATATGATATGGTTGCATTATCAGAGGTATACAAGGGAATGGGAGGAAGCAGAGAAGTCTTGTATATTTCGTTTTCAAGAGAATAATGAAGATGTAAGGAAATGGGAGGAAGCAACGAAGTCTCTTACATTTTGTTTTGAAGAGAATAATGAAGATTTTGAGGTGAAGGAGTTTGGTGTAAGACTAATTTGTGATGAAGATGTAGAACATTTAAGTATGATCCAAAACCTCCCTACTCCAACACGACATGGTGGGATGTTAGGCCTAACTAGTAACGTTGATAATTGTTTATATTGGTCGTGGTAGTCCAATTGAAAACCTTTATTGTGTTTTTTTAATTCATCCATATGACTTTTGTTTATATGTATTAGAAGAACTTATTGACTGTTATATTGGCAAATTATTGTTGTTGGTTTGATTGTTAAGAACGTATTGCAAATGTTGGTTTCGTTTCCATAGCCACTTGTATCATCTGGGGAAAAGAAAAGAGCTCTTGCAAATGTTTTTTTCGTTTCCATAGCCACTTGTATCATCTGGGGAAAAGAATATCAGAGGAAACAGGTGATAAATATAATGTTTTTAATTCATTCATTTGCAATTATTGTTATTATATAGAAAATCATTGGATAACAAATGAACAATGTCAACTGGTATTTTGTCAGCTTGTTTGTTAACAAGACATGCAACAAAGTCAGTCCCCGTGTATCAAGTTGGCCTTTTTCCTAAAAGAGTTGGCTAGTCAGTTCCCGCGTATCACGCGTATCCGATATTATTTTTATATATATACCCCAAAAGGATCACTAGGTCACCTTTCCTGACATCGAAAGGGCTTTCCGGCTCTTTTGGTTTAGATTCAGTTGTGGATTGAATAATCAGACTCGTAATTAAATGCAAGAAAGATGTAAATGCCTGCTTTCATAAATAGATGGTAAGCTTTCTGAATTTGACTTTTAACTTCGTACTCAAATAAAAATAGATTAGCAAACTCTATAGATACTTAGCTCTATGAAAACCTTTTGTTGAACCTCCAGTTGATACATACAACACTTCTCAGAATCAACGTCAATAAAGCTACGAGTTGATTGGCTTGCCATTGAGTTTTGGAAACGGATCCTGTTTGCTAAGAACCGCCACTTTGCTTTTGTGAGCAAAATACCCTTTCACCAGATTCTTGTATATCAAAATCGACATTATGCGTTCAACCTGTGCACATAATGTTAACAAATTTTTACCTCATCCAAATCGATTTCCATATATATATTTTTTGTGGGTCCCGACTGGAACTTTGATAAAAACAATTCCGTTAACAAATTTTTACCTCATCCAAATCGATTTCCATCTCGAGCCATTTCAAAGCTTTAACAATCACTTCTAGCTTAATCTGGTGTGCTTTACTTGGGTCCTTCTGCTTTTGAATAATATAGCTGTCACGGTGATATAAGTGAGTCAGCGAGATAAGCAATCATTTAAACCTATATATATATTTTTTTTACAGTTTGAGTAGATATCAAGTAGAATTATAAAACTTACATTTTCTTTACCAGTCGTTGGTACACCTGAAGCTCTAGCTTTTCGAGGACGAGATAAACGCCTGATCTCAAGAATCTAAATGGAACACATAACTACCAGCATAAGAAACAAATGTGGAAACTAAACTAGTAACAAGATAGAGACGTACCGGTCTTCATGCTCCTCAAGCGCATGTCGAAGTAATCAGAGATCGCCTCTCCTCATAGCTAGCACAATGTCACTATACTATAACATGGTCAAAAAGTCAAAAAAGTACCTATTAGTCAATGTCAAAAGGAATAACCACGAAGCTAAACAATAGGAAGCACAAACTAAGCAGTGAAAAGATGCAATGTACCTCAACCAGATTATGCTTCTCAAGGAGCGATCTTTTAGGTAAGATTCCTATAGAGAGCTTCACGGGTACCAGGTATTTCAATATCATCCTATTTCATAAGATCAAATGAGCGATTTAATTAGTATTTCATATCTTTAAGAAAAAAAATAAACTTTGTGTGGTGTTTCCTAGATGCTCCGTAATTAACACTGAATCTATAATGTAAATGGAATTTTAACAGAACCAAGTTCCAAAATCGCTTATTCTTGCAAATTAAAGTACTTTTTGGGAATGAATGGTGGTTAGTTTGCAACAATAAACCAAACACGATTGTTCATTGCAATGATGAAAAGGATATACGAACACATGTATTTCATAAGACACTTCAGATAGAATAACGAGATAGCATTAAGAACGTGTGGGAAAATGGAAAGTAACCTTATGTTTGCTTTACTTCGAGGGTCACAATGTGTCAAGGCATATGACAATTTATGATCAGCCTGCAGGATACGGAATGAGATCATCAAGTTAAGAATATATCATACTTACAGCTGGAAAATTCATTGACTATCATAGTGATGGAAAAATTCAGAAATACTTACAGCTGGAAAATTTTCATTCAGCACTTCCAAACGACCAGTGTAGTACATGTATGTTACCTGTAACGAAATATAATTATGATTCCAAAACTGGTTTCACTAAAATCATAGCCAAAAATGAATTAACTTACTTTATCCCTAACAGGAAATTCCTCAAAATCGAATATACGAGCAGTTTCAATGCTCCTTATAACACTTCGGCAAAGATGAACAGTTCCAAGCTGCATAATTTCTCAAAATCGAATTACATTAGTTTGCAGAATAGATGCGTAGTTACGACAATTGAACAAATTAAAACAGTAAGGAAAGGAGAATAATACCTTGAAATAAACTTTAAACAATTGGCAAGTGACATATAGCGCTCCAACACGTTTTGGTCCTTTTCCCTATTCGTAGGAAATTTTTAGTGAGATGAATAGATAATGAAGGATGGGTGACAATTTCGACCCGTTTACTCGAAAATAGGTCAAACATGTTCGAAAGTTGCACTTTTTAATACACACTTATTTTTTATTTATATAATACTAAAATTTTAGACAAAACGTGTTTCATATCGACCCGGCCATTTTCAACACATTCCAAAGTAGTAAAGTTAAGGTTATACGTACAGCAAGAACCCCAAACACTTTCATGAGAAATGAGCCAGCAGCCTTTAGTTTCTCTGGCGTTTTTCCATTTGAAGCCAACTCTCTATCAGCCTGCATACAAAATCATAATAACTGAATATCGTTCTATTTTCTTCTATGCTTCTATTTCATTCATTATTGTATTACCCCAAAAAGGGTTCGTTGTACGTGAGTCAATTATAAAAGTGTAAACACATTTCCTTACCCTCTCAGCGAGAATCCTAATTTCGTATACAACAACGTACAATGCTTCTAACGCCCACGCTGATTCCCAGTTCCGAAACTCCTGAATGAAGGCACTGCATATTATTTTCAAAATAAGCAAACGGATACTACATAAGAAATCGGATAACTAAAGCAAACAAATGAGGAACACGAAAATTACTTTGCAGATTTCTCAAATGCTTGGTACGATTCAGCAAAATGCCCGACTCTATAACTCTGCATAGCCCGAAACAATGGGGCGACTATTTCTGCATTCTGAGAATACTTATCTGCTTGTCGGATCAATCTGTTAGCATCCTGCATACATACAATACTCTATCAACAAACGAGTGACATAAAAGATCCAATCTGCAAATATGAGCATTTTCACATACTAACACACAGATAGATGAATACCTAGAGTACTATATATGTTAAACATAAAAAGATGGGAAAATTCTCTAAATACCCCCAGTGTGTTCACCCTATATGCCCCAAAACATTTTTTTTCCCCAAATACCCCATGGGAGAGGGTCGCCCAAATATCTTGGGCGGATTTGCTAAAATTGTGACAAGTGTCCCTACCATGTAGGTACATAGTACTAGTTTATACAGGTACTTTCTTGGGCGACTGGGCCCACATTTCTTGGGCGACTTGGTTTTTTTGTCTTTTTGTCAAAAAGTTATTAACTACATGTCCTTGTAGTTTGCTTGGTATTTCATTTTTGGTCCTTTTGATTATTATTATTATTATTATTATTATTATTATTATAATGATAATTTCATTAAACATAATAATTTTTACATAAAGTTGGATGGGAGTTTAGACACAATTTGTGCTCCCACTCCTTTCTGAATACAGAAGCTAACTCTATGAAGAAAAAAAACACCACTTTTAGCATTATTTGAGTGACTATTGGCAATAGACTTAATACGTGAAAGTGTGTTCAAAGCCTCTGTATCGAATTCACCGAACGTAGAAAAGGCAAAAGGTATGAACTTGTATCCATTGTCCTCACATTTGGATGCATACTTTCTATTTTTCTTCTCCACGGCATTGTGCAAGGCTACCCCAGGCGCCCATGAAGTCGCCCCACTACCAGCAAATGGAGAGATGCAAGTCACATCCAAGCATGCATCTTTACCTTGAAGCCAATTAACTAATAGCAAGTCTGCAGGCCGTAGCTCCTTCCCATCCTCCGAAAGGAACCCCATAGGAGCCTCCTTGCGCACCATGATCCCAACCTTAGAGCAAATATCCACAAGAATATCACGCACCAAATTATGCCTCAACTTCACACCCACTTCACTGGAGCAGTGGACCGCATGATCCCCCCATATGTCCATACGATGCACATTACAACTCGGGCAAAGGCTGCCTTCAGAGAACATAGGTACGGTAAGCCTATAACACAACACAGATCGGAATTGGCGATGGTTCATCCTCTGACCCAAGCCGTCAATAGGGATGGTGAAAAGAAAATCTTGTGCATGTGGGGCGCGTATACAACTAAGAACAGCGACCTGTCTTGGACTTAGTGAGTACTTAGAAACAAGGTCTTTCTCAATGACACCAAAGTAACACCTTGCCAAGGTTTTCATCATTTGGGGGGCAGAAGCGTCATTGGTGACAGCGAGAGCGTCTATGTTACAAGTAATGTTGAAAGTATCAAGAGCATGCTGAAAAGAAGGGCCATAGGGGACATTACCAGATTTAGTTAGTATCTTGTCTTGTAGATCACTCGTTTGCATACGAGAGGCGAGAAAAGCATATTGGATAATGTCACCCGCTGAAAGGACTCCAAGACCACCCAACTTGATTGGAAGAGTGGCAAGCCGTCACTGCCAATCACCAAACCCCGGCCCTGAGGCTGTAACAATCTTCTCCAAGGAAGTGCGTAACGACTGATCAAACTGAACCTGGGCCTCCTGTAAATACAAAGGGGAGCATGTCCTCAAAGCATAAGATAATTTTGCAACCCCGGCACAACTGCGAAGAAGAAGGAGCTCGCATTGGGGATCATGAAGTTTGTGGATTGCCTCCATTAGGGTAATGGTTTTAGAAACCCGTTTCAAAGCCAAATCCCGACAAAAACTATCATCCAAACTGACTGAACCACCAAGAAGTTTGACACCATTGATCGGGCGAGAGATATTTATAGGAAAAACACCCTCTACCCTACTTCGAGGATCCTCCACAGGCCAGAAGAGTTCAGTTTTATCAACGTTCAGAAACAAACCACGAGCCGGACCATCCGTCCTGATGATGTCAAGAGCCTTGGCAACCATAAGGGTATCTCCAACGATAGTACCGTCATCAAGATACCAAGCATGAAGGGTAAGCTCACAAGACTGATTAATAGACTGAACCATAGGGTGCAAAGCTAGGGCAAACAACAAAGGACCTAATAGATCCCCTTGTTGAACCCCTTGACAAGACCAAAGGATAGAGTCATCATAATAAAGCCTAGCAGGTCGAGCATAACAAAACTCAACCCAAGGAGCAATGGATGGGCAACACCCCCTGACTTCCTGAAGTAATA
Source organism: Artemisia tridentata subsp. tridentata (assembly GCA_021014915.2). Taxonomy (NCBI): domain Eukaryota; kingdom Viridiplantae; phylum Streptophyta; class Magnoliopsida; order Asterales; family Asteraceae; genus Artemisia; species Artemisia tridentata. Next base: position 501,521,623 of record CP139508.1, read on the forward strand.
CGCTCCTATTGACAAGATTGAAAGCATTCTTAAAATCCACCAAAAGCATAGAAAGCCCAACCTCGTTACCCTTAGACTCAATGAGCCTATTCACAGAATGGAGAACAGCCTCACAGCCACCAGGAACACCAACGCCAAATTGAAAGTCCTGTAAATAAGAATTCAATGAGTTACCAATAGAAGAAGAAGCCACCTTGGAAAAAAGCCTTCTCCATACAGTACCAACAGCAATAGGGCGTATACCACCACCAGGCTTGACTAAGGGAGTCAATGGGGCACTAGCTATATACTCTCCCAATAGAATAGGGCACTTTCCACTAAGAAACAAGTTGACAGCACCAGTAATAGAACCTAGCAAATCATCAGCAATAGCGGAAGCAGCCCCTCCCAAAATATCCATTAAATGTTGCGCTCTAAGCCCATCGCGACCGCACGATGTCCCCTTGGGAAAACTGCGAATCCTGTTCAACACCAAGTCTTTATGGACAAAAAGGGCATCCCCGCCAAGTAGGGAAGAAGATAAATTCGGAGGTGGGGCATATGGGTGTTTGGCCTCTAAATCAAGCAGGGTGTCAGGGGTAGATGGGGCGACACCAGAAGACGTGAGAACCTTAATAGCTGCAGTGAAGTGCCCATCTCCCAGTTTACGTTTACATTGAACGTGGTTAGCTCCATCATGGTCTTTGGTTTTCTTCCCCCCACTGAAGGATGGAGTTACTCCAGCCAATCGATCCATCACCAAAGCAAACAATGTTACCAACCTTCACTCTCACTTGGGTCACTTGCCCTCTTGATCTGGTTCTTCCCGTCACTTTCACAACAACTGCATGCTTAATTTGGGATTCCATCTTTCAAAGTATATTCAATGCAAAACAATCCAAACTTGAAATGACAAGATCAAGTATATAATTTATAGCCAAAGAACAAACAATGTTACCAACCTTCTGGCTTCCCTCTCAGACTCGAGCAAGGTAAGGACATCACCGCAACCTTCTTCTCCGGCCAAAACCCCGCCAACGTCCGGCAACCACCATCGCCGGAAAATTTTCCGGCGAGACCTTTTCTTTGCCGATTCGATAGATCGGTGTACCTAGAACCTTTCGGCAACCACCTATTTTCTCGAAAGGGTAAGATTCCATGTGAAGAAGCCTCTTGAAAAGCATATGAAACTTTGTGTCTTTGAGAAGGGTCAGAAGCTAAAAGCATCAACCAATAAGCATTGAAACCATTAGCATAATATGGACTACCATTCAACATCAAATATCCAAATCTAGTGACATATTAGAAGCTGTTGACTTCGCTGCTGTGTTGAAATCATGAGCAGAAGAATGATCCCATTAGCGATTCGAACGTGAGGCAAAACCCAAAAATCGAGATGGTTGATAATCAAGATTATGGTATGAATTTGGGTGGTCAAGCTGATTTTGATTGCTTATGGAATTATTAAGCAAGAAGCACGGATTGGGAAGTTGGTATAAAGAGTAGAAAAAACTAAAGATGTTTGTTACTAGAAGTTATTCATATTAGATTGATGATTGTTGATACATTTTAGGATTATTACAGTGATTAAATGCTTAATCTTCTAAAAAAAATATAAGGAACACATATTATTATCTTTTCTATCTTTTCTGGATTTTTTTTTTAAATGATTTCTAAGATTTGTGTATAATAATAATAATAAGGGTTAATTACCAAAATGGTACGTGAAAAAAAACTTTTTCAAATTGTTGTATGAAAATAATGAGGTTTCCCAAAAGAGTCATGTGCGATTGTGCGAACGTGCGAACCCACAAAATGATTGACACGTGTCCGACAAAATGGTACCAAACCAATAATTAACTCTAGCAAATACCCCACGTGCCCAGTTGACTTATTTAATCAAATGTACGAATGACGGTTGTGCGAATGGTTGCTAATGTGCGAACGGTACTGAAAAAGTAACATTGGAAACAAGCAAAATCTTCCGAACTGAATCAAATCCTTTGATTTGATTTATCTTTGAAATTATTTTAATTTTAATTTTATTATCATTAACAATGTATTTTCAAAAACAACAACCTGTTTATCCTTTGATTTCACACACATAAATCCACACACATTATCAACAACCTGATTATATCAATTTTGTTCGTACGAAATGGTTAGTTTTTTCTTTAATTGTTAGTCGTTATATGTTTATTAGTGTAATAATTTCAGTAGTATGCATTGGCTACGAATGGTTAATTTTGTTCATACGAATGGTTAATTTTTTAGGGTTTGTTCATACGAATGGTTAATTTTAGGGTTTGTTCATACCAATTTTGTTCATAGCAACTTGAATGGCTTGTAGTAGTATCTTTGCTTATTTTAGGGTTTGTTCATACCATTATTTTAGGGTTTGTTCAGACCAAATTTGTTTGATTATTTGGTGTGTTTCGATTACCTTTTTTTGAAAATACATAGGGGCTTATTTTAAATTTGAAAAGCTGTTAAGTTTGGTCTTTTTGGGCTTATTAGATTATGGACTTAAATGATCAGCTGTGGTATGTAGTTTAGGTTATGGACTTAAATGTGTTTGGATTAGCTTATGAGACTTCGCTGCTATGTTGAAATCACGAGCAGAAGAATGATCCCATTAGCGATTCGAACGTGAGGCAAAACTGATGCCCAAAAATCGAGATGGTTGATAATCAAGATTATGGTATGAATTTGGGTGGTCAAGCTGATTTTGATTGCTTATGGAATTATTGAGCAAGAAGCACGGATTGGGAAGTTGGTATAAAGAGTAGAAAAAACTAAAGATGTTTGTTACTATAAGTTATTCATATTAGATTGATGATTGTTGATACATTTTAGGATTATTAGAAGATGAAAGATCATTTGAGACGAAACATTCCTAATCTCTACCTTCCATTCATTTTGATCTAAAGGCTGAGATTAAATTCATATTTTATACTGCAAGGGCATTTTTGTCCATATAAAAGCAATAATTTAATAACCCTCCTCCAAAACACACACAGTAAATGTGTGTTTCTCTGTTTTCTCTCAACTAAATTGTTCTTCTTCATCCCTCACATCACCTAACCCTAACTTTTGCTCCTCAATTCAATAATCGATCATCTTCTATCCCATTCGTTCTTCTATCGTTGTTAGTGATGAATTATAAGCTAACTAATTCTTTAGATCGTTCATCATCATATTGGAAGCATGTGAAAGCATTCGAGCATAAAAACACAGATAATCAAAAACTGTATCTAATAACGAGTAAGTTTATGTTTTCTACATCTAATCGTTATGTAAATTATGCTTTAGAAAAAATATTAGTTAAATGCGCACCATGTGTTTGATGAAATTAATAATTGATTTTCACACAAATGTGTGATTTAATATCTTCTATTTCAGTAGCAAACTACTGTAGTGTCACCTCAACCAGAGAATCTAATAGGCATGTACGTTTTTGTGATACAGGTTTGACACTAGCAGAGAAACTACTGGATTTATACCATGGGAAATGGGGACAAAATGTGGATCCCGTATTTGAGGAACTACTTTACTAAGATGCCAGAATTCTTGTCCATATTTCTGTATGTACCCTTAATCAATATTTGTAGCTCTCAATTCACTTCATTTTTACAAATTATGAGTTGCACATGCTGTGTTTGTAGGAATAAGCTGTATGTCGATCATGGAATGCATGCCTCTTGTGACCGTCATTCCAGCAAGTAGTAGCAGTACATTTAGTGAGTTAATACCATTTAAGACTTCTGAGGTTTGCTTTTGCTCCAACAATCGTAGGCTCCTTTGTACACCTGCAGAACTACTAGAATGATGTATGTACTTGTGTTTCCTTATCGTTCTTTGAGATCAAAAGTTGTCTATTGGCAATTTAGTCTATTGCCCGAGTAGTCAAATTAGGAATTTACTAATATTGTATCCTTATCTCATTGCTTTTGCTAGATTAGGATAATTTACATATTTAATACTAGAGAACTGGTTCTTGAATCTGGGCTCCATTTGATTCCCCCATTTCATTTGGATTAGCATTATCATTTTTTGAGTTTCGATTCCATGATTAATGGATAAATTTCAACGACAATATGAGACAAAAATGTGGAAAATGGTTAAGAGATCATAGATAACGTGAATACATGATTACAGAGTTTATCATCTTCAAGTTGCACTTTTTGCTTCATTCTCTATATTTGATTGTTGTATCTGATAAATATCGATCTTTTGTTTTAATTTCTTTCTTAAACGATTGTTCTCTTGATATCCCTTGCAGTGAAACCTATCAGTATTATGACTTGCCGTTCTGCCATCCAGGTTGGTATTTCATGCCCATAGTAACAAACGAGCAAATAACTATCTAAAAATTTCAGACCAGGGTATGCACCATGTTAACAATTTATTTGTGAAAGGATGCACTGCAAAAGTAACAAATTGTTTCCCGTATATGTCTTTAATCCAAAGGATCTAATAAAAGTTTTTTAGGTCAAGTGATCCCAAAGAAGGAAACACTCGGGGAGGTACTAAATGGTGATAGGTTGACCAATACTGTATATGAGTTAAGGTTTCGTGAAGATGAAGTTGAGCAAGTTCTGTGTAACAAGAAGCTTAAAAGAGACGACATAACAAAATTCAGAGACGCTATCATGAATGACTTTTACTTCCAAATGTATTATGATGATCTTCCGTTTTGGGGGTTTATTGGGAAAATGGAAGATGAAAGCTGGACAGGTGACGGGAAAGGGTCAAAATATTACCTGTTTAAACACGTCCATTTTGATGCTCTTTACAATGGTGACCAGGTGATTGAAATGCATGCTTTTAGTGACCCAAATCATGTTGTCGATATCACTGGTGAGACTGAAATCAATATCAAGTTTAATTATTTGATAAAATGGAATATCAAGCTCTTGAATAAGTATTCAAGAGCTTCTCTGTTGCCTACACAATGGAAAATTCATTGGTTTTCTTTCATGAATGGTGTTGTCATCATCGTGATGTTGATGGGTCTGCTTATATTGCTGTTCATGCGTCATTTGAAGAATGATCTCAAAAAGTAATGGTACTTCATTTCAGTGAAGGGAACTTGAAACCTTTTTATTTAGGGTCAGTTGCATAAAATACCAACAACACTTATCATTTGTTCTGTTTGAGCGCCATTGCATTTTTTATCTTAAATTATAAGTTTCTTTAAAGCTGATTTAAAGTGTTTTCTAGTTACAAAATGGCCCAAATGTTCAAGTACGTTAATATTTTATGCAAACAACCCTTTTTATTTATTATTTTTTGTAATTCAGTAGGTTGTTTTCACAGATATTCCAGTGGAGATGAAGAACAAGATAAAGAAGTGGGTTGGAAGTATGTTCATAGTGATGTATTCAGATATCCTCCACGAATGGCGTTGTTTTGTGCTATTTTGGGCACAGGGACACAATTATTCATCATGTAAGCCACTTCAAATCAAACTTCATGAATATACTATTAGATATATGGAGTTACTTTTGCATTCTAGAGGTAATAAAATCAAGACATCAACTTGTGTATGGGTTAAATTCGGGTATGTTTGTTAATGAATAATTTTTAAAAAAAAATAGCATAAGGCCATAAACGCCTAACCGGATGCAGTTTATGGCAACTGGTGAGATTTCTCTATCTTAATACTAAAAGGTAAATTTTTTTTGTACTGATATAGTGTTTTAATCGTATATGACACACAATCTAGTTATAAAATACCTAAACAATTATGGGGAATAGGATCAACGTGGCCCTTAGTTACCTATCGTGACAGTTTACTTGGCTGCCTGGCACACTTTGCTGCTATTCTCTTTTACAAATGTTCTAACGTTGGACTACACTGAGGCTGATAATGTTTGTCATTTTTGCAGTGTTTGCTTGTTATTCATTTTATCATTTTTCAGGGTCCTATACCCTTACAGTCGTGGCACTATATCGAATTTCACTCGTGCTGTTTTTTGTTCTTACTACCCCAATAGCTGGATACAGTGCTGCATCATTTTTTAGCCAATTTTCTGAGACTGTATGGGTATGTTCTTTTCTTACTCTAGAACAAATCTAATGCCTGTATACTCCTTTGCAAAATTTGTCTTAACCGCTTTGATTAGGGAAGAGATTGATGAAAACGCGACATCGTATATAGATTCAGACATGAACGGGGAAGAATTGACTTACAGGGTGGAAAGGAATGGTGGACTCGTGAATGCTGCGACGGGTGAGAAGTCTGATATTCTGATTGAAGTTCCTCCTAGTGCAAATGGTGTTCTCAATGATGCTGCAAAAGCTGTGAAGAGGATGAAGATCGAGGAGGTTGAAGATGATGATGAAATGGATGAATAAATGAAAAGTGGAATAAACGAGTTGTATAGAAGAGTCTTGTTACTTCTGTCAAGTGTTATGTTGTTTTTTTAAATATAAGCTGAAACACGATCAACTTGTTTTTTTAGAATAGGTATGTGTCTATGTTGTTAATGTTGCCCGGTGTACTAGCTTTTGAATCAATGAAGTGAATTTGCTTATATAATATGGGCAATTCTAAGTTCGGGATTCGTAATTTTTATTCACTCATATTTTGTTATCTTGAATGCAGGGGCTAATAGGCAATTGAACAAGACGCCATAGCTGGTGTCACTGATGGGGTACGTGCGTGTCATTGCAGTTTAGCAGTATTAATGCCTACTCAAGTTTTAAATTTATATTTAGCCGACTTATCAATAACACACACACTTAACGAGCAGTGTACCCGGTCAGTATTGATGGTCCATGAAATTCGAGTAAAACAAGAACAGTTCATTGATAGTGAAAAGAATTGTTACAAGATTACTCAAAACCTATTAGATTACATGATAACATCTTCAACTTCTTTAAGGGGATACTTTCGGTATGGTATCCCCTTAGGTGAGGGTTTGGCCTCTTTGGGTGACAAATAATCTCTCACTGATCCAAGCTATGCTTGATGATTCAGTGAGAGGATGTTCCTATCAACTAATACACTATGTGTATATTTTTGTTTGTTTAGGAATCCATACTATCTCTATTACAAAGCACACTATATATACAGGTAAATAAACAAAGTCAAATGTGGTAGGTATGATTAGACAGCCACTTGTTGTGAGTTGTCATCCACTTGGTGTGAGTTGTCATCCACCAAGTGGTCCCCTCTTCATCTTCCTCTTTGTCTTTGTCAGACTTCTATCTTATCTTGTAGAAGTTCGTACCCATATTTATCAGTCTGCTTGTAGAGATAGTATCTTCAGGGTCACTGAGACATTTGTCAATTCTCAGTGATACTGGTGTTGTTTGTAGCTCGTATACTTTACTCACTGACACCGTATCAGTAAGTAAATGTTTCTTCAACAACGGGCTTTTTACAACACTCACTGATTTCTTTATCAGTGAGTAACCCACTATTTTATCAGTGAGTTAGGCTATTTTATGTTCAAATCTTGTCAGGGAACTTGGGTCAAATTCTTGACCCAACAATCTCCCCCTATTTGAATATACAAATAGCCTTGGATCAAACCTGCTTGTTCAGAGACTTGGGTTTAGTTTCTGAGGTCCAAGGGTTCAGGGACTTGGGTTTAGTTCCTGAGGTTCAGGTTCAAGGGTTCAGGGACTTGGGTTTAGTTCCTGAGGTTCAGGTTCAAGGGTTCAGGGACTTGGGTTTAGCTCCTGATAGTCAGTGAGTTGAATGACCGGTTTAGTGACTGGGTTCAGGTTCATGGGGTTCAAGGTTCAGTGACCAGTTTAGTCACCAAAGGTTCAGGGACTTGGGTTAACTTCAGTGACCTGGGTTTTAGTCATTAAAGGTTCAGACCCTGAGAGTTTAGGTTCATAGGTGTTAAGGGTTCAGTAACTTGGGTTTTAGTTACTTTTCACAGGACCTGGATCATTTTTTGATACATCAGTGTCCTTCCCTTTTATTTTTTTTCACTCCCTGATTAACACAAGATACAAATTGTCAGCATATTCAGTGACTATATTTTAACACATTTACATCCTGAATTGCAATTGAATCCGTAACTCATTAACAACCAATGAGTTTAATCACTTTTGACCAAATTATACTGAGTTCACCATTTCATGTTGTAAGTTCAGTATTGTGTTTCAGTGAGCAATAGTGACATCAGTTCAGTTTTGTTTGACACATGAACCGTTTCAGCTTCCTGAGTCAAACACTTCCTGAGTACTTTTCACTCCCTGCTCCCTTCTCCCCCTCAAAATTTTGCGTCTCAACGCAACTTTTTGACCTGTGTATCTCAGCCTGATAATCATCCCGAAACATCACATTACTGATAAGTATTACTACTTACACTTTAACCACATCACTCCCTGACGCAATTCGTGCCACCTGATACAATGACTTGGGTTTTAATCACTGGTTCAGTCTACTGAGGGTTCAGGTTCCTGAGAGGTTCAGGGGGGTCCTGATGGGGTCAGGGGGTACTGATGGGGTTCAGGGGGGTCCTGATGGGGGTTTAGTTCAGTGAGTGAGGGTTCAGGAGGGTAAGTTTCAGGTCTGGTTTGGTTTCAAGTGACTTGGGTTTACTTTGATAGGTTAAGTGAACACCCTTATCAAACACGGCAGCATCCTGATAATACTGCTCCCTGATTCAGCTTCAAACCATCAACTCCGACACACCGAGTTTTCCCACAAGTGATAACCTCAGTTCCTCACTTATAATCCTCCCAACTCCCTGAATTAGAAAAGTCTCAGCCTGAGACCTCATTAACCCACTGATGAACCTAATTCCTGTCCCTGATGATTCTTATTTTTGCGAATCATTTTGGGTTCAAGGCCTTAAGAGACTCGAGTTCAGTCTCTTTCGGGTTTAGTTATCAGGGACTTTGGGGTTTCAGGGTCACACGTTCAGGGACTCGAGTTATCATTCTTCAGTTTCCACCTGAACATGCTCAGTCCCTGATGAGAAATTTTCTCATCTTACCACCTCCCTGAGTACATATCCGGAAAACCTCATCACCCCACCCTGATATTCATCAGGGACACCACAGTTACAATCCCAGACTCACGACAGCTTCATTAGACTTTACTTTTATCATTTTCTGATGTAAAATCCTAGCTCAGCAACACAGTTGACATACCCACTGATGACCAATCTTCTCGGTATCCTGACATCTCACACCATGAGTAAACAAACACACCAGCCTTTAATCTTTGTCATATCTTTAGTCGTGATCAGGACCCTGATGCACACCCGTACCACATGATCATTATCACTGATGACCTAGTCTTAACACTATGATCCCATCAGCCCAATAAACTACCAACCAACTCCTGATTTTGAAACTTTCTCCTTCACACCACTTTTGCAATCCAAAACTTAAAAAAAATCCATTCGACCCTTTTAATCGCAAGCCACAAATCCAAAAACATTTTCTATCTTAGCTATCCCTTCTTTCTCAACTCAACTCACCGTCACTTTTCGTTTTCCCGTTAGAACTGTAGCCTCCGCCGCTGCAGTCACCAGAGTGATTGATGGTGATATCGATTGTTTTGGGACAAATGATTTGTGACTTGGTGTATTTTGTAGATTAAGTGGATCTGTTTTTTTGAGTTGTGTGTTGTTTTTGGATGATATGTGAAGATGTTGATGGTAGTGTTGGAATAGATCTGGGTTTTATTGATTGATAGATCGATTTGTGTTTTGGAGTTTTTGGTGAGGGAGATATGATTTGTTTTTGTGCTGGAGTTTTTGGTGTGTTGTTGAGATCCGTTTTTTCAGATCTTGTTTTTTTTTTGTGTGTGTGGATGGGGTGAATCTTATTTTGTTGGTATAAGATTTTTGTGTGTGTGTTTTTTTTGTTTAAATCTTATTTTGGTTGGATAAGATTTTTTTGTGTGGGTGTGTTCGGTTTTGTGTGGGGATAAGATTTGGTAGGTGGGGATAAGATTTGTGTGGTGGGTGTGTGTCAGGGAGGGTTTTGGGGTATGTCAGGGAGGGTTTTGGGGTATTGGTGTTTGTCAGTCACCAAAATAAATGTGTTTCTCCCCCTCAAAAATTGCTATGCCAGTAGCAGTTTTTTGAAGATCACATTTATTTTTTCATTGAAGATTGTTATCAGTAATCATGCATGGATCTGGCTCATAAGAATGAACCTTAGGCTCTGATACCACTTGATGGTCCATGAAATTCGAGTAAAACAAGAACAGTTCATTGATAGTGAAAAGAATTGTTACAAGATTACTCAAAACCTATTAGATTACATGATAACATCTTCAACTTCTTTAAGGGGATACTTTCGGTATGGTATCCCCTTAGGTGAGGGTTTGGCCTCTTTGGGTGACAAATAATCTCTCACTGATCCAAGCTATGCTTGATGATTCAGTGAGAGGATGTTCCTATCAACTAATACACTATGTGTATATTTTTGTTTGTTTAGGAATCCATACTATCTCTATTACAAAGCACACTATATATACAGGTAAATTAACAAAGTCAAATGTGGTAGGTATGATTAGACAGCCACTTGTTGTGAGTTGTCATCCACTTGGTGTGAGTTGTCATCCACCAAGTGGTCCCCTCTTCATCTTCCTCTTTGTCTTTGTCAGACTTCTATCTTATCTTGTAGAAGTTCGTGCCCATATTTATCAGTCTGCTTGTAGAGATAGTATCTTCAGGGTCACTGAGACATTTGTCAATTCTCAGTGATACTGGTGTTGTTTGTAGCTCGTATACTTTACTCACTGACACCGTATCAGTAAGTAAATGTTTCTTCAACAACGGGCTTTTTACAACACTCACTGATTTCTTTATCAGTGAGTAACCCACTATTTTATCAGTGAGTTAGGCTATTTTATGTTCAAATCTTGTCAGGGAACTTGGGTCAAATTCTTGACCCAACAAGTATGAATATAATGGTAAGTAGAGTGTCGATCACTAAGAGTGGAACGTATTATCTAGTTATTCTAATCAGTATTTTAATATCCTAAGTTAGCTATACAACCTAATCTAACGCAAGGGGGTTTCAGCCTGAGAGACTGGCACGGTTTGGTTATGATTAAATAGAAAACTAAACTAATGAGCACGAATCAGCGATTAGCACACACGTACACAGATAGATACTCGAGACAATAAGAAGACCTGTCCTGATAATTAAGTAGCTTGTCACTTGTTTTATTGCTAGTTTTATATGAAGTGTATATAATTAAACCTTTCTCGTTGGCTCTAATCTTATCGGCGAGTAAACCCTTAATGATTACTTATGTCTATCCTATTTATTAAGCGTCTCTTAAATAGGCGAGGAAGGGGCATGGCGACCCAAGCAATGCTCAGCTAGACACAGAGGTTATCAATGCACTAATAAAAGTCACCAAAGACATCAACATATAAACTTTAATTAATGGGAAAGCAATATTAAGGGGAGTGCATGATTTTCCGTAGTCACATGACACAAGCCCATCAATCCTGATGAATTAAAGTGTACTAATACAATAAAACAAAACTACTTAATGAATTGAATACATGCAGGACCTTCTTACAGCTCTTGTATCTTCGTTTGAGGTGTGTCTTGTGCTGCTTGGTCGTCTGAATTCGGCTCTAGGGTTTCTGTATATTCTTCGACTAAAAACTAAGCTCCCGAAATTCGTCTGGCCTTGGGGTATTTATAGTTTCTGTCTGAGGGATAGATGCGGCGCATCTAGTTGATAGATGCGGCGCATTGACTTAACTTCGCGTGGGGTCCAAGATTAATATATTCAGGAATATTCGTACACCGTCTTCAGATGCGGTGTATCTTGACTTTGTATGCGGCGCATGTACTTGGGTCGTAACTTGTGAAATCTTGATAGTGATACGCCGTATGTTAGAAGTATGTTGCGGCGTATCTGGAGTAGAACGAGCTTGATCTTCTGGATTTCAGTAGGCTTTTGACATCTTGCTTGTTTTGCTCCATAATTAGTCCAAAATCGCCAAGTTTCACATAATGCTTGTTTTTACCTGAGAATTACTAAAGTAAACATTAATGTATCGATTCTCATAGATAATATAATAAAACAAGTCAAATAAATAGGATAAATGATGATAATAAAATGTACTTATTTGAGTTCATCAAATATCCCCCACTTGAACTTTACTTGTCCCCAAGTAAACCTTAGAATTAATCAAATGAAAATGTATCCTAAAAGATATTAGGATTTATTTTTATATTTAAGCATGTATTCGTTTTGTCATAATCACACAACCAAACACTTAACGAAGTAGAAACCAAAATAATTTTTTAATGTAAAACAATTCTAAATCGTTTAGTTGCTTAGTTGTGACGAATATTCTATCATAGGCTTGGCAAGTATACGCATCTCCCCCACTAAAGCCAAGGAATAACAAGTCTAAAGCGGTAAAAAGGGTTTGTTGGTTAAGGGTTAATCATCCTTTTTAATCTCTATCGATCTTGTATTCCAGAAAAGGCGACAAAATCACAAATACATGATCGAATCCACGACCACGATACTTGCAATTGCTCAAATCCTTAACTCGAATAGGCTAAAGATAGGACCAAGTAATCTTCACCAATAATATTATATCAAAAAGGGCGACAAAATCATAAATACATAGCCGAATCCACGACTACGATACTTAAGATTGCTCAAATCCCTAATCTCAATAAATCAAAGGTTTGGATGAAGAATGATATAGGGTATGGATAGTATTTAGGATACAAATTGGTGTAAAATGAAAAAATAAACAAAACAGATAAATTAAAATCCTGAGTGTGGTTAATCACTTTCCCAACCATCCCATGAATAAGACTCATATCATTGAATAACTCACGCTTTAACACTTGAAACACACGCTTTAGGTAGACACGAATTATACTCAACAAGATCTCAATCAAAGAATAACCTTAGTTGGCGTTCCCATAACGGCCAACTCCCATTCAATCCATAAATATAATATACAACAACAAATAGTGGTGATATCTCCCACTTAATACAAAACTTTACATAAGTTGGTTAAAACTAACTTCCAACTTTTCCTTTTTCTTTTTCTTTTCTATTTTTTCGATTTTTTTTTTTTTTTTTTTTTTTTTTTTTTTTTTTTTTTTTTTTTAGCAACCAACATATATGTGTAAAATTTCACAACTTTACTATCACTTACTTTTCCGGATAATTTTTCCATACTCTTCATACTTTCAGAAATAACTGTAATAGCGAAAGTAGCAAAAACACGAAAAATAAACTAAAAGATATACAATATTTACTTTCATACCAAATGCATTCTGCAATTTCCAAAACTAACCAAAGATAATGAATTACGCACGCGAACACAGGTAATGTAAGGAAACACACTTTGCCTAAAGCAATTAACCACGGATTTTAATCTACAGGGTAGGCTAAGGTGTAAAGGTGTATCGAAACATTATAACAAAGGTGTAAGAAATGAAAGGAATTACTCTGAGGGTTTTTCTAGGGGTATCTTACTCTAAAAGTGAGAGTAACAAAGGGTTTATACGGGGGTTAACTAACCAGTGTAGTTAGTTAATATCACATAACATATAAAGGCTATTTGGGTGTAATCCTAGAAATTTACCAATTTAGACAAGTCACTCCAATTATATAGATAATACTTATTATGGTGGTCTCGAATAGTATACAAGCCAAGTTCTAAAGTTTACAAGTCACCAGCACACTAAAGTTTTAATATTTTTGAAAGAATATAGTTTCTGTCTGAGGGATAGATGCGGCGCATCTAGTTGATAGATGTGGCGCATTGACTTAACTTCGCGTGGGGTCCAAGATTAATATATTCAGGAATATTCGTACACCGTCTTCAGATGCGGCGTATCTTGACTTTGTATGCGGCGCATGTACTTGGATCGTAACTTGTGAAATCTTGATAGTGATACGCCGTATGTTAGAAGTATGTTGCGGCGTATCTGGAGTAGAACGAGCTTGATCTTTTGGATTTCAGTAGGCTTTTGACATCTTGCTTGTTTTGCTCCATAATTAGTCCAAAATCGCCAAGTTTCACATAATGCTTGTTTTTACCTGAGAATTACTAAAGTAAACATTAATTTATCGATTCTCATAGATAATATAATAAAACAAGTCAAATAAATAGGATAAATGATGATAATAAAATGTACTTATTTGAGTTCATCAGTCACAAATGTAGCTCAAAACACATGGCAGGTCTATTTGCCTAATATCTTATTTTATATCACAGGTGATACTTAATATCTTATTTTGTATCACAGGTGATACCCAATATCTTATTTTGTATCACAGGTGATACCTAATATTTGGCATGTATCACATGTGATACCTAATATCTTATTTTGTATCACAGGTGATACCTAATAAGTTATTATGTATCACAGGTGATACCTAATATGTTAATGTATCACAGATGATACCTAATATCTTATTTTTTATCACAGGTGATACCTAATAAGTTATTCTGTATCACATGTGATACTTAATATGTTAACAGTTTGTTTATTTTGCCTTTTCCACCTTAATTCTCAAGTTATAGCTGGTGTCACAAGTGTCACAAATGTAGCTCAAAACACATGGCAGGTCTATTTGTCTAATATCTTATTTTGTATCACAGGTGATACGTAATATCTTATTTTATATCATAGGTGATACCCAATATCTTATTTTATATCACATGTGATACCTGATATCTTATTTTGTATCACATGTGATACCTAATATTTGGTATGTATCACAGGTGATACCTAATATGTTAACTGTTTGTTTATTTTGCCTTTTCCACCTTAATTCTCAAGTTATAAAAATTTTGTTTTCACAAAAGTTGTTCATTTTTAGCTTATTAATAAGTTTCATGAAAAAAATTTGGAAAAAACAAAAACTGGGAAGTTGGGAACCCCAGGGTGAGCCTAGGCTCGAACACCAGACCTCTACCATCCTCAACCAGTTTAACACACCACACCCATCTCTGCCCATGGGTCTTTTTCGTTATAGCTTGCACCTTTAATTCACTTAACCAATTTTTCCCTTTTAGCTTAACTTCCTTTTTTGCTTATTCACAGCTTATTCAAATAAGCTGTCAATTCCTTTTTTATTTTTCCTAAGTTCAATATAGCTTAAAGTAATTTTCCAGAATTTTTCATAATTTTTCGTATTAATTTAGTATTTTTAATATTATTCTTAGTTCAAAACTGTTTTTAATTCATTAAAAATAAAATAAAAAGCAAATTTACACATCTAGGGGTAATTTTTTATTTTTAGGTTTTCTTAGGCTCATTTAATTCCCGTAAGTACTCGTTTTTCAGTTTAATTTGCGTTTTTGCTTATTTGTGCTTTACTTACTTATTTTGTATCACAGGTGATACTTAATATGTTATTTTGTATCACCTATGATTTTGTATGTATCACAGGTGATACCTCATATTTTGTATATACAAAAACAAGTAGCTAACTACAGTCTAACGATCACAGGTGATACCTAATAAGTTATTTTGTATCACACGTGATATTCAATAAGTTATTTTGTATCACATGTGATACCTAATAAGTTATTTTGTATCATTGGTGATACCTCATAATGTTAGTAGGTAACAACAAGTATTTAGCAAAAAAAATAAGTTTAAAAGTCTACACAATAAGCAACATGAAAATAACTTATCAAATTCTTAATATTTTGATAAAAACATTACATAACAAAAATATTATAACTAAAACATAAAATTCAATATTTCTTGTAGAAACATATAAACCATCATGGAACAGTAAACTTTATTGACACTAACGTAGTAAATTCATACAGAACAATATTTTCACAATACAACATAATCAAACAAGTTACCATCCCTTGGTCGACTTATTTACACATATTATCGTAAGTATGTTTCTAAAACATATAAGAACACATTTTCAATTTCCTTTCCAGTAGAAACCAAGTAACATTCAATAAGTTTAATGACGACCCATGGTCTGCTCCCCAGGAGCAATCATAACCATCATAGGTTGAGCCCCAAAGCCAGGATGAGGAAGTCTACGACGAAGCTCACACCCTTCCTGGCATAGAGCACAAGGGTGGCAGCAAACATGAGTTGCAAAATTGCAAGCTATTTCCGCTTGCTCTAGTTGTTCCTCATCCACATTGCAGCATCCACCACATGATTTGCTCATTGACTCCCAGTTACCCTGTCAAAAAAACAATTCACAATAATTATTACTTAGGATATCTATAGATAAAACAAAATAGATAATACTATGAAAGATAGCAAGAACAGCTTATTTTCAATAATGATGAAAACAGGCCACATGGTATCTTTAAACTTTTATACTTCTAAATCAGATTATTCACAAAACTAATAAATTTTAAATAAAACTTTTCTAAGCATATATTTGACACACTGGTTGTTTGTAAGAAATTCAAAGTTTTTGGAAGTCAACACAACGTGTAACAAATTACCAAACATGCGTGACCGAGTTTATTTTTCACATTTACAATAACCAATATCCATGATACATGTGAAAAGTTACTTGAGCAGGGATAAACGTAACATGGAGGATAGTCGTCTTCCACACATATGACCTATTACCAGGAGACTTGACCCGCACATATATCAAAAGTTACCCATTTGACCTAACAGACAAGACCCAGCTTAAGATAGTAAGAGTAAGGCAGATGACCGCAAGGTAGCCTTAATTTGTCCAAGAAACCTCTCTAAGTAATATTCATGTATGACAGAAAATGCATGTAAGTACATGTATACATGAACTGTAGAAAGACTAATACAAATGATGTTAAGTTGTAAACAAATAAGTCTACTTATGCAAGTACATAACAAGGAGTCACTTTAATGGGAAGTGTTCCAGTTATGTGTAAATGGGTTGACACAAATGTCCCTAAATGTTTCCAAGTTTTTCATCGCTTTATAACCCAAATTCGGCTCATGTTGGTTGTGGTTCTCGAATGTGTCCGACATTTTTAAGAGTGCAAAAACATGCATGCAAAAAAGGAAAAAATAAAACGAATTCAACAAGAATAAATACCATTATTAGAACACCGGAGACAAAGCATTACTGTTTAGTAGTATATTCGGGATACGCTGCAACTGTACTTAGTAACCACTTAAAGAAAATCACTGATAGTCGCGCAGCTTTAAAACTTTATATCTTTAGTAAATTCTTTTTTAAATATGAGCCTCATGAGCAAAGATTTATATATTGACAAATGTACACAAACTATAGATGGGATTTTACATCTCAAGAAGTAGCATCTTCATACGATAAACTTTTTTCATTACGACAGAATGCACGTAAGCACAATCCCTGCACTCATTGAATGTAAGGTGAACCACGATAATTTGTCGTTTACATCTCGCTTAACACTTAAAATCAACTCCCCTCTATCAAACTCGACTTTTAAATGAACCTTATTTATCCCTCATCGCATATTGGCACCAATTTCATTACATATACTCACTCAACTTAACTCTTCCTTACAACTTAGATAATCACATACGCATATATACCAAACGTGTATATTCCTCGTTACCCTACAGACCATAAACCTGAAACTATATACATACACATATAAATGCTACTAATATCTAACTTAGTTAGGCTATTCAAAAAGCAACACACATTCTAAATTATTAATTATCTCATAAATCAGTCACAATAAACTCGTACACAATCAAACACGCTACGCTCAATAATCTACTCATTTTAGTTATACTTCCTTACAGCCTACGTAGTCGCGTACTATACCAAGTGTGTACGTTCCACATTACCATACAAGCTACTAATCACACATATTTTAGCAAACGCGAATGTCTTAATAAGCATACATATACCTGATTAATTATGCTACTCACCAAGAGCTTATATTCTACATTACTCTACTGGTTACTAATTACACTTATTTAGCAAATGCTAGACTAGTCAAGTGTCTTAATAAGCATACATATACCTGATTAATTATGCTACTCACCAAGAGCTTATATTATACATTACTCTACAGGTTACTAATTACACTTATTTAGCAAATGCAAGACTAGTCAAGTGTCTTAATAAGCATACATTACTAATTTTCTCATGAGTCACGCAATCAATTACAATAAGATTCATATGTCGACAAGTATACATATGCATACACATATCAACGCTAATAGCTGACTTAAATATACAAAAAAATATCAACCACGTGATATCTTCAACATATTGTAATTTACCTTTATCATCAGAAGATTAGGTCAATCGACAAGCTTATGTTATTTACCTTTATCACTTGTGATATCTGCTTCTGTGACATAAGCATTGGATGACGAAGATGAAGATGATGACGTGGGCCGAGTTTACCGATTGATGATGAACGGAAATGGTCATCAGTTGGAATTGGGATCAGGATCGGGATCGGGATCGGGGATGTGGCCGGAAGTTATGGTGGTTTTTGATCTGTTTTTTATGTGAGTAGTGTGTGTTTGGTGGGATCTGATCTATTTGTGTAATGTACTAAAGTGCCTTTCCGTGTTTATTTTTTTTTTGGGTTTTGGATGAAAAATAGCTACGTACTTTTCGGAATGTACCATCTAGGTACGCGCACTATTTTTCATTCCACTTCATGTTGCGTACTTTCACTTTTTGTTCCGTTTTGCACACGAGTTTACCGGCAACCGGGTAAACTTTTTTAAAACCGGCTAAAAGTCCAACGTGGCATATTTAAGTTTGGGTTTTGGCCGTGCAATAGCTACGTACTTTTCAAAATGTTCTGTTTTGGTACGAATATTACCAAAAAATTTATAGAAATTCAAAAAATTCGAAAAAACTTATAAAAATTCGAAAAATTTATAAAAATTCGAAATTTTTTTAAAAACTAGAAATTTTTTTAAAAACTAGAAAAATTTATAAAAATTCGAAAAAATTTTATAAATTCGAAAAAATTTTAAAAATTCGAAAAGACTTATAAAAATTCAAAAAATTTATAAAAATTCAAAAAATTTATAAAAATTCAAAAAAATTTATAAAAATTCAAATTTTTATAAATTTTTCGAATTCAAAATTTTTTTCGAAGTTTTTGAATTTTTTAAAATTTTTTGAATTTTTAAAAATTTTTCGAATTTTTATAAATTTTTCGAGTTTTTAAATTTTTTTTGAATTTTTAAAAATTTTCCGAATTTTTATAACTTTTTTCGAATTTTTAAAAGTTTTTTTAATTTTTATAAGTTTTTCGAATTTTTATAAATTTTTTGAATTTTTATAAATTCTTTCGAATTTTTACAAATTTTTCGAATTTTATAAATTTTTTCGAATTTTTAAAAAATTTTAAAATTTTTATAAATTTTTTGAATTTTTATAAGTTTTTTCGAATGTTTAAAATTTTTTCGGATTTTTATAAACTTTTCGAATTTTTATAAGTTTTTTCGAATGTTTAAAAATTTTCGGATTTTTATAAACTTTTTGAAATTTTATAAGTTTTTTCGAATTTTTAAAATTTTTTGGAATTTTTATAAATTTTCGAATTTTTATAAGATTTTTCGAATTTTTATAATAATAATAATAATCACGAGGACCAAAAATGAAATACCATGTAGGCGAAAACGTAAAAAAATGGATGAGAACGTAAAAAATAAGGCGAAAACGTAAAAAAACCGGACGAGAACGTAAAAAAGCAGACAAAAATGTAAAAAAAATGACAAAAAAGTAAAAACATAGGCGAAAACATAAAAAAAGGGATGATAACGTAATAAAGCAGGCGAAAACGTAAAAAAAACGGATGAGAACGTAAAAAACGGACAAAAACGTAAAAAAAGGACGAATACGTAAAAAAGCGGACGAGAACGTGGCAAAGGTCCTATCAGTTCCGGTAAAACAAGTTTGTATGTGCAAAATGGTACAAAAAGTGAAAGTACGCAACATGAAGTGGAACGAAAAATAGTACGCGTACCAAAACGGTACATTCCGAAAAGTACGTAGCTATTTTTCAGCCAAAACCCCTTTTTTTTTAGTTAGTAAATGTCTTTTTAATCTCAGTCGTTGATCACATTTAGATGAAGGGTGGGGATGTGTCCCTTAGTATGTGAGCATTATTTAGTTTGCAAAATAACTCCACTCTTATTACAATGATTAAATGCTTAATCTTCTTAAAAAAAAAAGGAACAAATATTATTCTCTTTTCTATCTTTTCTTGATTTTTTTTTAATTGATTTCTAAGATTTGTGTATAATAATAACGAGTGGGACGACCCCCCGCGTTGCGGGGGGAGGGGGGGTGGGGTGTTCCCCAACTTTTTTTTATTGGAAAAATTATTTCGTTAATAATGGCGTAAGTTTCATAATTTTTTGAGACCGTTTGGTACGAAAAATAATAAAAACAAAAACAAAGACAAATATATTAATTTCGAGAGTATTGCATATTTATACTCGTTTTTTTTAGAAAAATTATTTCGTTAATAATGGCGCAAGTTTCATAATTTTTCGAGGCCGTTTGGTACGGAAAATAATAAATTAAAAAAATATATATATATACGCGGTACTGTAGCAGTTACTGTAGCTATAGAAGGGCACTTATTTTTTTATTGTTGCCGACATGAATGTTTATAATATTTTAATGTGTTTAATAATTTTTTATTAAGAGTCAACACTTGTGCTTTAATATATATATATATATATATATATATATATAATAATCACAAGGACCAAAAATGAAATACCAAGCAAACTACAAGGACCAAAATGTAGTTAATAACTTTTTGACAAAAACCCAAGTCGCTCAAGAAATGTAGTCCAGTCGCCCAAGAAAGTACCTATATAAACTAGTACTATGTACCTACATAGTAGGGACACCTTTAGAGACACTTTGACACAATTTTAGCAAATCCGTCTAAGATATTTGGGCGACTCTCTCTCATAAGGTATTTGAGGAAAAAAATTTGGGGCATTTAAGGTGAACACACTTGTACTTATGGGGTAGGGTATTTGAAGATTTAGCCCTAAAAAGATTTAGTAAGACTTTGAAAAATGCGTGTAAGTCTGTAAGATCCATTCGGGGACTCAATCTCAATAATCGATGCTAAACCTAGCCTTAAGTTGAGTCCTTTTAGCTTCAAAACATGGACCCACTTCACCCATAAAGTTTATTTTCTATCTAAAATCAAGGGACCAGAAATGCAAATAAATTGACTTGGAGTCAACAAACTTGCCTTTACTCTTTGTAACTTCATTTCCATCTTCCATTTTTATTTCATTCATTCATTCACCCTCAAAGACTTCCATCTGGTAAACGGTAAGTCTTCTTCTTATACACTTTTAATATTGTCTCATTTTATAACATTTGAATATAATAATCGATCCAATGGGCTAGATGACAAGGTCTAAATAACTACACAACTTATTAGATCTAAATCTCTAATTTAATAACCCAAAATTTTATGCAATTCCAAATTTTGGATAGATCTGAGGAATAATAGTGTCCAAATTGTAATTCGTTATCTTCTTTTGTAATTAATATATACTTTACATTTTCAAAAGAAGGAAAAAAAAAAAAAAAAAAAAAAAAAAAAAAAAAACCGTATTTATGTTTGTTGAAGGAATGGCAAAACCGACCGAATGTGTGAGGGGTCGCTTGGGTTGGAGGAGTTGGGTTGGTCGCTTGTGTGTTGAAGAATCGGTCCACAAATCGACCGAATTTATGTTTTTTGTTGTTGTATGAGTCAGTCAAAGATAATTAGAGGTGTTATTGTTTGGTCTTTTTGGTTTTGTTTTTTTTAACAGATAATTATAGGTGTTTTTGAGGAAGATGAAGGGGATGGGGTGGGTATCAGGTGTGTTGTTATTTTTATAAATGATTTTTAAGGAAAAATAATAGAGTCGAGTATATATGATTAGTTGTAACGAGTTTGGCAGCCCGCGTGTTGTGGCGGGATTGCCTTGTTGATAGTGTCGAGAGTACACGCGTTGCTGCGATAATGTCGTGTCTAAAAAAAAAAGAAAAAAAAAAAGTCGTTCACTGACCGTAGCAGGTCGGTCGCTTCTAGTCGCCGGAGAGAGAAAGCTGACGTGACAGTCGGTGACCCAGGTCGCTTTGATCACAGACTGTGCTCAGCCTAAAAGAAAAAAAAAATGTTAGTTATACTTATACATCACTCGAAAAAGACAAGTTAGCAGTTTATATTTTTTTGATATAAACAAAATTATAAAAAATAATAATAGTAGAAAAATAGAAAAAAAAAAAAAAAAAAAAAAAAAGAAAGAAAGAAAAAGAAAAAGCAAAAAAAAGAGGTGTTGGGGGGTTTAGATAGGCTATGCCATTAGCTTCTTTCTACAAGTCATTTACTTTGAGCTTCCATCCATCCATAAACTGCAAGTCATTTTACTTTTTGTATTTGCCAATTTTATAGCTTATCATTCTAAACGTGATATTAGATTCAATGGGCCAAATGACCAGGTTTAAATAACCAAACAACTTATAAGGCATAGGATTTATATATACATACGGTGTCACTTGTATATATATTTCCAACTTTGTCCAACTTTTGATATAGCATGAAGAATATAAAATAATCTGAACACACAATGAGACATTTTGGGTGCGTTTAGTCGGAGGAAACATGTTATCTCCACAAAACATTTTAAAATTTTAAAAAGGTATCTAGATTTTCCATGTTGTTGTTGTCCAATATTTATATTGTTTCGATGTTGTTTTGTGTAGCTCTCATTTTAAGACAACGTATGAACCAGAGTCACATATTTAGTAAAAGGATTTTTTATGAATTGCAATCATACAAGCTTCTTTACTCCAAGTTCGTTATAATATTTGTTTTAGGGCAGATTGATGACTAAAAATCTTAGTCATGGATTCTTTGTACTATTACTGATAATGGCTCTACTCTTTATGATGATATTTACTTCTGAACGCAGTTCGATCTCATTATTGATAATGGCTACTACGTCCATTCCTCATCCGTGGAAATATGATGTTTTTATTAGTTTTAGAGGTGAAGATATCCGCAAAACTTTCGTGGACCATCTCTTCACCTATTTCAAGCAAATAGGAGTTCGTGCTTTTAGAGATGATAGAGAATTGCCTAAAGGAGAAGAGATATCTCCTCGTCTCTACAAAGCCTTTGAAGAATCGAGGTTTTTGATTGTTATCTTCTCCAAAAATTACGCTTCTTCATCATGGTGTTTGAGGGAACTTGTTAAAATACTCGAGTGCAAGCAAAAGGGAGAGCTTAAACACGAGGTTCGGATTATCTTTTATGATGTTAAACCTGATGTGGTGAGGCACCAAACTGATAGCTATGCTGAAGCTTTTGATAAACATAAAAATTTAAAAAGACCAGAGGTAGATGAATGGGGGACAGCTTTATCTATGGCGGTAGATGAATATGAGAAATCTTTATCCATGGAAGTAGATGAATGGGAGAAATCTTTATCCATGGCGGCTAACTTATCTGGATGGGATCTCCAGGACACGACAAATGGGTAAAAATTTTTAATTTTTTTATTTATTTATATATATATATATATTTTTTTTATTATTATTATTATTTATTTATTATTATTATTTTTTTCATGTTGCTTTCTTCCAACTAGTTAATCTTGTACTCTTTTTTCAACAGGTTTGAGTCCAAGTTCATCATCAAAATCTCCAATGACATCCTCAAAATGTTATTTGATTTACCCTTGGATGTTGGTGAGAACCTTGTAGGACAAGATATCCTTTTACGTAAATTAAACTTGTCACGCTTCGTTGTGTCAAATGATAAGGTTAACAAGATTGGAATATGTGGTATAAGCGGAATAGGAAAGACGACCCTTGCCAAAGCTATTTATAACTTGATGTATGTCCACTTTGAGGGAAGTTGCTTTTGTGAGGACGTCAGAGAAAAAGACCTAACTCGAGTCCAAAGGTACATGATTGAAAAGATCATGAAAACAAAAAATATGAAGATATCAAATGTATCTGAAGGAGCAGGGGTACTAAAGCAAAGGATGCCATGTAAGCTGGTCCTGCTTGTTTTGGATGATGTGGACGATCACAAGCAGTTAGAATCACTAGCGGGTTCAGATGATTGGTTTTGCAAAGGAAGTTTGATTATTTTCACTTGCAAAGATAAACAGTTGCTAAGATCTCATGGAGTGGATGAAATCCATGAGATGGATTTTCTAGATGAGGATAGATCTCTTGAGCTCTTCCGTTCCTATGCCTTTAAAGAAAAAGATTATCCTATAGAATTCAAAAGAGTTTCTCAGGAAATTTTGAAATATGTGCAAGGTCACCCTCTGGCCCTCAAAGTTTTGGGTCGTCATTTATATGGCAAAACCGTGAGTCAGTGGAAAAGTGAATTGAAAAGTCTCAAAGTACATCCAAATGAAAAGATACCAGGAGTGCTTCGTTTAAGTTACGATGGGCTAAACCCCCGGCAGCAAAATATCTTACTGGATATCGCATGTTTATTCATTGGAGAAAACAGTGATTTTGTAGCAAGCATACTAGATCGCTGTAACTTTTTTGCAGTTACAAACATGCAAGTTCTATTTGATAAGTCATTAATCACGATCTCTTGCGATAATTCACTTCAAATGCATGGCTTGATACAAGCAATGGCAAGGGAAATTGTTAGTGAAGAATCTAGAAGATTGTTGATTTCATCTAACGTTTACGATATATTGGGTCAAAATGAGGTAAAAAGCGGCATATGATTATTGTCCTTTATATTAATATAGAAGTATAAGCAATTGACTATAATTTATGTTACATGTTTTGTATTATTCCAGGTGGAAATAACTAAAGCAATTGAAGTTCTAGTCATTTCGTTAGAGAAATTTAGTCAAAAGGTTCAAATAGATGCTAAAGATTTTGCACTTATGAAAAAGTTGCGGATCCTGAAAATCTATCAATAGGAAAAGGTATACTATCACACGTTTCCGCTATCTGAGCGGAAACGTGAATTAGAGGGCCACGATGTGATCTTCACAGGAGAAAATTTGGATTATTTGTCCAATAAACTGAGCTTGTTTTATTGGCATGGATGCCCTTTCGAGTGCTTACCTTCATATTTCTATCCAAAAACCATTGTGGCCATTGACCTCTCTTACAGCAACATAAACCATTTTTGGACAACACCTAAGGTATTTCCTTGTATACACATGTTTTCCTATTTGATACCTAATGATCCGAGAACTTATCTTCTTCTTTTTTTTCTATCGTTGCCAGTGCTTTGAATGGTTGAAAGTAATGAAGCTTACGTTCTGTTGTAACCTAACAACCACCCCTGACTTCTCAGAGATTGGAAATCTCGAAGAGCTAAATCTTGAAGGTTGTGTGAATTTGGTTGACGTTCATCCCTCAATTGGAATGCTCGGGAGGCTTGTTGAGTTAAATCTGAGAGACTGCAAGAAGCTGAAACTGTTGCCCAGTTTGAGTCAACTTTCTCATCTCCATGAACTTGTACTTGATGGTTGCAAGAAGCTGAAAGTGTTGCCCGAACTTCCACATAGCCTAGATTATCTTCATGCATCTTTTTGCACCTCCTTAAGAGAAGTGTCAGAATCATCTAAAGACCGATTCAAGATAAGGTTTAATTTTTTCAGACATTGTCCAAAGTTGTTCATTTTGCTAATTAAGCTAGAACTTAATAATTTCATTAATTATGAGTGTATATAGAGTACGTGTCGAAAGAAAATGGGGCCAAAGAAAGTTGTGGCTAAAGAAAAGGAGTCTCCAGTTACTGTTTATGGCTTCAATGCTGAGTTACTTACTCAATTGTCAGAAGGATATCCACTTTTGGTGTCGAAAAATGAGGAATTGACAAAGAGGGATAAAACGTCACAAGGTGTCATTAAATTCCTTAAAACTGAGAATGCAACACAGAAGGACAAACTTGATTTGCTAGAAAAAGAGATAAAAAAGTTCGAGTCACAAATGTCTGCAATTCAAATTCAGAAGAGTGAATTAGAAGAGAGTAGAACTGAGAATGCAACACACAAGGACAAACTTGATTTGCTAGAAAAAGAGAGAAAAAAGTTCAAGTCACAAATGTCTGCAATTCAAATTGAGAAGAGTGAATTAGAAGCGAGTAACGAGTGGCTCATTTCCAAAGCATCTCAACTTGAATTCGCAAACAGTGAACTGCTACAGAGTCTTGAAAAACTAAAGAAGGGTCACAAAACTGATATAAAGAACCTTGAAAGTAGGAATAGCAGTTTGGTGAAACAGTGCTGTGATGAGAAGAAGTGCAAGGGTGTAGAGAGTCAACTTGCACATGTACGAAAATGGTTGGAATAAAAGAATGTGGAGAATAAAGATTTGTGTTCTAAAGTTAGTGCACTTGAGCCAGATATTTTGGAGGTGAAAAAGAAATCTGATGTGGATTTGGTTGCGCAATTGAGTCATGATATAGAGACATTAGAAACAAAGTTGCAAGAGCAAGAAAAGTACACCTCTACTGCAGAAGTGCAATGTTTAATTGACCAAGTGAATGAAGCTAGTAGAAGAACGCATAATTTCCATGTCAGATATGGTTCTTCTACTAGCTTCATTCACTTGGTCAATTAAACATTGCACTTCTGCAGTAGAGGTGTACTTTTCTTGCTCTTGCAACTTTGTTTCTAATGTCTCTATATCATGACTCAATTGCGCAACCAAATCCACATCATATTTCTTTTTCACCTCCAAAATATCTCGCTCAAGTTCACTAACTTTAGAACACAAATCTTTATTCTCCACATTCTTTGATTCCAACCATTTTCGTACATCTGCAAGTTGACTCTCTACACCCTTGCACTTCTTCTTCTCATCACAGCACTGTTTCACCAAACTGCTATTCCTACTTTCAAGGTTCTTTATATCAGTTTTGTGACCCTTCTTTAGTTTTTCAAGACTCTGTAGCAGTTCACTGTTTGCGGATTCAAGTTGAGATGCTTTGGAAATGAGCCACTCGTTACTCGCTTCTAATTCACTCTTCTCAATTTGAATTGCAGACATTTGTGACTTGAACTTTTTTCTCTCTTTTTCTAGCAAATCAAGTTTGTCCTTGTGTGTTGCATTCTCAGTTCTACTCTCTTCTAATTCACTCTTCTGAATTTGAATTGCAGACATTTGTGACTTGAACTTTTTTATCTCTTTTTCTAGCAAATCAAGTTTGTCCTTCTGTGTTGCATTCTCAGTTTTAAGGAATTTAATGACACCTTGTGACGTTTATCCCTCTTTGTCAATTCCTCATTTTTCGACACCAAAAGTGGATATCCTTCTGACAATTGAGTAACTCAGCATCGAAGCCATAAACAGTAACTGGAGACTCCTTTTCTTTAGCCACAGCTTTCTTTGGCCCCATTTTCTTTCGACACGTACTCTATATACACTCATTTTATGAAGATTTCAGTATAAGTGTTTGTTTTTGTTTTGAAGAGAATAATGAAGATGTTGAGGTTAAGGAGTTTGGTGTGTAAGGCTAATTTGTGATGAAGATGCAGAACATTTAAGTATGATCCAAAGCCTCCCTACTCCAACACAACATAGTGGGATGTTACGCCTAATTAATAACATTGGTACTAGTAACATTGGTACTACATCTTGGACGTGGTAGTCCAATTGAAAACCTTTATTGTGTTTCTTTAATTCATCCATATAGCTTTTTATGTAGCACACACCACGTATTTGTTGTTGAAATGTGTATGAGAAGAACTTATTGATTGTTATATTGGCAAATTATTGTTGTCGGCTTGATTGTTAAGAACGTATTGCAAACGTTGGTTTCGTTTCCCGTACCCGTCCAAGTGCTACATAGGTCGTGAGTTCTTAAAACTGAAAAGTTGACTCTCTACACCCTTGCACTTCTTCTTCTCATCACAGCACTGTTTCACCAAACTGCTATTCCTACTTTCAAGGTTCTTTATATCAGTTTTGTGACCCTTCTTTAGTTTTTCAAGACTCTGTAGCAGTTCACTGTTTGCGGATTCAAGTTGAGATGCTTTGGAAATGAGCCACTCGTTACTCGCTTCTAATTCACTCTTCTCAATTTGAATTGCAGACATTTGTGACTTGAACTTTTTTCTCTCTTTTTCTAGCAAATCAAGTTTGTCCTTGTGTGTTGCATTCTCAGTTCTACTCTCTTCTAATTCACTCTTCTGAATTTGAATTGCAGACATTTGTGACTTGAACTTTTTTATCTCTTTTTCTAGCAAATCAAGTTTGTCCTTCTGTGTTGCATTCTCAGTTTTAAGGAATTTAATGACACCTTGTGACGTTTTATCCCTCTTTGTCAATTCCTCATTTTTCGACACCAAAAGTGGATATCCTTCTGACAATTGAGTAACTCAGCATCGAAGCCATAAACAGTAACTGGAGACTCCTTTTCTTTAGCCACAGCTTTCTTTGGCCCCATTTTCTTTCGACACGTACTCTATATACACTCATTTTATGAAGATTTCAGTATAAGTGTTTGTTTTTGTTTTGAAGAGAATAATGAAGATGTTGAGGTTAAGGAGTTTGGTGTAAGGCTAATTTGTGATGAAGATGCAGAACATTTAAGTATGATCCAAATCCTCCCTACTCCAACACAACATAGTGGGATGTTACGCCTAATTAATAACATTGGTACTAGTAACATTGGTACTACATATTGGATGTGGTAGTCCAATTGAAAACCTTTATTGTGTTTCTTTAATTCATCCATATAGCTTTTTATGTAGCACACACCACGTATTTGTTGTTGAAATGTGTATGAGAAGAACTTATTGATTGTTATATTGGCAAATTATTGTTGTCGGCTTGATTGTTAAGAACGTATTGCAAACGTTGGTTTCGTTTCCCGTACCCGTCCAAGTGCTACATAGGTCGTGAGTTCTTAAAACTGAAAAGTTGACTCTCTACACCCTTGCACTTCTTCTTCTCATCACAGCACTGTTTCACCAAACTGCTATTCCTACTTTCAAGGTTCTTTATATCAGTTTTGTGACCCTTCTTTAGTTTTTCAAGACTCTGTAGCAGTTCACTGTTTGCGGATTCAAGTTGAGATGCTTTGGAAATGAGCCACTCGTTACTCGCTTCTAATTCACTCTTCTCAATTTGAATTGCAGACATTTGTGACTTGAACTTTTTTCTCTCTTTTTCTAGCAAATCAAGTTTGTCCTTGTGTGTTGCATTCTCAGTTCTACTCTCTTCTAATTCACTCTTTTGAATTTGAATTGCAGACATTTGTGACTTGAACTTTTTTATCTCTTTTTCTAGCAAATCAAGTTTGTCCTTCTGTGTTGCATTCTCAGTTTTAAGGAATTTAATGACACCTTGTGACGTTTTATCCCTCTTTGTCAATTCCTCATTTTTCGACACCAAAAGTGGATATCCTTCTGACAATTGAGTAACTCAGCATCGAAGCCATAAACAGTAACTGGAGACTCCTTTTCTTTAGCCACAGCTTTCTTTGGCCCCATTTTCTTTCGACACGTACTCTATATACACTCATTTTATGAAGATTTCAGTATAAGTGTTTGTTTTTGTTTTGAAGAGAATAATGAAGATGTTGAGGTTAAGGAGTTTGGTGTAAGGCTAATTTGTGATGAAGATGCAGAACATTTAAGTATGATCCAAATCCTCCCTACTCCAACACAACATAGTGGGATGTTACGCCTAATTAATAACATTGGTACTAGTAACATTGGTACTACATATTGGATGTGGTAGTCCAATTGAAAACCTTTATTGTGTTTCTTTAATTCATCCATATAGCTTTTTATGTAGCACACACCACGTATTTGTTGTTGAAATGTGTATGAGAAGAACTTATTGATTGTTATATTGGCAAATTATTGTTGTCGGCTTGATTGTTAAGAACGTATTGCAAACGTTGGTTTCGTTTCCCGTACCCGTCCAAGTGCTACATAGGTCGTGAGTTCTTAAAACTGAAAAGTTGACTCTCTACACCCTTGCACTTCTTCTTCTCATCACAGCACTGTTTCACCAAACTGCTATTCCTACTTTCAAGGTTCTTTATATCAGTTTTGTGACCCTTCTTTAGTTTTTCAAGACTCTGTAGCAGTTCACTGTTTGCGGATTCAAGTTGAGATGCTTTGGAAATGAGCCACTCGTTACTCGCTTCTAATTCACTCTTCTCAATTTGAATTGCAGACATTTGTGACTTGAACTTTTTTCTCTCTTTTTCTAGCAAATCAAGTTTGTCCTTGTGTGTTGCATTCTCAGTTCTACTCTCTTCTAATTCACTCTTTTGAATTTGAATTGCAGACATTTGTGACTTGAACTTTTTTATCTCTTTTTCTAGCAAATCAAGTTTGTCCTTCTGTGTTGCATTCTCAGTTTTAAGGAATTTAATGACACCTTGTGACGTTTTATCCCTCTTTGTCAATTCCTCATTTTTCGACACCAAAAGTGGATATCCTTCTGACAATTGAGTAACTCAGCATCGAAGCCATAAACAGTAACTGGAGACTCCTTTTCTTTAGCCACAGCTTTCTTTGGCCCCATTTTCTTTCGACACGTACTCTATATACACTCATTTTATGAAGATTTCAGTATAAGTGTTTGTTTTTGTTTTGAAGAGAATAATGAAGATGTTGAGGTTAAGGAGTTTGGTGTAAGGCTAATTTGTGATGAAGATGCAGAACATTTAAGTATGATCCAAAGCCTCCCTACTCCAACACAACATAGTGGGATGTTACGCCTAATTAATAACATTGGTACTAGTAACATTGGTACTACATATTGGACGTGGTAGTCCAATTGAAAACCTTTATTGTGTTTCTTTAATTCATCCATATAGCTTTTTATGTAGCACACACCACGTATTTGTTGTTGAAATGTGTATGAGAAGAACTTATTGATTGTTATATTGGCAAATTATTGTTGTCGGCTTGATTGTTATGAACGTATTGCAAACGTTGGTTTCGTTTCCCGTACCCGTCCAAGTGCTACATAGGTCGTGAGTTCTTAAAACTGAAAAGTTATAAAATTTGGTAGTGTTGAAACCGGTTTTTGTAGCTTATAGTTTGAGCGTTTCTAGTAGCTTTTTAGAGCTTTTCATGAAAAACTCAAAACGTGAAAAATAAAGCTAGCTATATAGGGGTTCGAACTGAAGCAAAAACCACATATGTTACTTTTATCAATTCGAATTTATAGAGGCATGAATAGGGCGATTGAGGGCAGTTTTTGGTGTCAAAAAGACTTAGAAATTTTCCAAGTCTTTTGTGATACTTATTATGCGTGAGTTTGTAAAAACAAAATGGGTCTTGTTTGAGTTCGAATTGGATGCATGAGAGTGGAGTGGGTGTTCATACGTGACCTAAGGTACCTTAACAATTGAGTGGAACAAGGTTCGAACCATGGGAACCAAATGTACACGTAAAAATAACTAAGCAAACATATACGTTCGAGTAGAATACAAACTATTGGAAAATGAAATGAGAGGACTTACAACACCTTAAAGGT
Source organism: Artemisia tridentata subsp. tridentata (assembly GCA_021014915.2). NCBI lineage: Eukaryota > Viridiplantae > Streptophyta > Magnoliopsida > Asterales > Asteraceae > Artemisia > Artemisia tridentata. The sequence continues at coordinate 501,553,004 of CP139508.1, forward strand.
GGGTAGAACTGAGATTGAGAGGCTTGGATGGTTGGGAATCTCCTTGGCTCGTTCAATTGGTTACCCCGATTACAAAATAATTTCCAAAGGTGTACTATCCTTCGAATGAGTTTGTGTGAGATGTTCTGCTGGACTTTGGTGAGTTGAGGGAGTGTATTGGATCAATATTAAGTAGCTAGGAGCCAAGGATAGGAAGGAATCGAAGGGGACAAGCCTAGGTGATTTTTAAATCGTCTAGGTGTGAATTATTTTCACCTTGAGTTTCTAAAAACTTGTTGGCTGGATTCCTGGAGGTCTAGGCATCTCATTTAAGTCACAATTAAGGAGCTTTGGATTCTTATAGATGTGTAATAAGTGTGTGTGGTCACTAGAGTCATATACGACTCGTTTGGGACTCAAACAAGTCCACACGACTTGTTAACGTGTGATATTTGCCAAAGGATAATGGAAACACTCATGGTACTTCTTTTATGATGAGAAACGATCGTTGGATATGGTCAAAAACGATCATGGGTCATTTTGTATAAGTTTGACAATCAATTGTCCAACCGTATGGTTGGAAATTTAGCCAAATGCTTTGGCTAATAAGTTTGTATCAAACGTTGGAGTTAAGGAGCGATATTCGACACACTATTTCTTGACTAGGTGATCAATCGAGGTGTGAAAAGAATCGACTATGTTGTGTGTAAAAATTGAAAGAAATAGTGCCCTTTTGGAGGGCTCGTTTGGTCGGGTTTAGCAAAGAAAGAAAGAAAAGAAAGAAAAAAAAAAAAAAAACTTTGGCAGTTGGGCTTGTTGGTGGGCTCGATGAACAGTGATCCGACTAATAGAGTTGGGTTGTGTTTGTTTGAGCCCAAGTTGTTTATTTTGTGTGTATTTGATTTCGTGGTCCGCGTGTGAGCTCGTTTCCCATATTTGGTGAATCACGTAATTACGCGTTTGTGTTATTTAATAAAATAACAAAAGTTCAAACTTTTCCCATAAAAATGGTTAAGTGAATAGTAATGAGGGCTTAATAATAGATTAGTGATCATCAATGACAAGGAAATTTTACGGGTTGTTATATTATTATTTTTTTATCAAAAAAATGAATGGCTAAGATCGGTTCATTGGATCTATGACAAATATGAGATCAACTTTTGCCAACTTTTATAACCTAAGAACACGTATTAATCATGGAGGTCACTTAAGAAACGATTAAAATTGTCATAAACTCGCGATTGGAATAAGCTAGGCCATAAGGGGGTGTTTCGTTTCACTGATAACTTTTAACATAAACTTACTTTTCAAAGATTAACACCATAAATTGGTGTTATGGCATCATAACAAGATACCCATCATTTTCTTTGTCATCTACACATGGTTAACATATGTTCTTGGTGATTTAAAAAAATCACAACTTAACATAATCTTATAAATGTCTACAAACCCTACTTATAACCTCCAAATATCATCTTTAAGCATAACCAAATAGTGGATAATTTAAAAATACAAATTTTAGAACTTAGGCATAATCTTTGCCTCAAATTAACTTGTGGGAGTGCTAGAATTCGGACCTCTACACCTTGATATGCTAATAAAACCATAAATCTTGGTAACATCCCTCCTTGAGCTTAGCCTAACTTTTCGTGCATATTCCCGCTCGTGAACTCCATAATTCCGATTATGTCCTATAATAAAATGTTTGATGAGTTTCGAACTAGTTTGAGCCTTCCATGCCCTCTCGCTCCAATTACGGGAGGCTATTAGAGGATATTATTATGAGTAAATTGCAAAAATCTTCCCTGTGGTTTGGCCAAATTGCAGGTTCAGTCCTAATCCGATCGAAAGTGCACTCGTTGTCCCTGTGAGGAACTTACAAGTGCACTATTGGTTCCTGGCCAATGTCTAATGACTAAAATACCCTCACGTGGACCAAAGTGAAAGGAAAGACGAAGATGGTAGTTTAGTAATTTAACTTTAGTCATGGACTAAATATGCACTTGTAAGTTTCTTACAAGGACGATGATTGCACTTCCAAAAGAATAAGGACTAAAACTGCAATTTGGCCAAGGGACAAATTTTGCAACTTACTCATGTTAGTAATAGTCTAGTTTGTATTGGGCCAAGCCCATTTATTCAGTATTTGTGTATTTACGGTATTTGGTTTATAGACTCTTTTCATTGGGCTAATTCATACTTTTGGCCGTTTGGGCGATAAACTAACTTCTTAATACATATTTACTGCATGGCACAAGACTTTTGGTCGGTCAAAAACTCACAATAACAATAGCAACTGATTTTACGATTGGTATTAATTAAAAAGATGGCAGTCGATGATTCATTAACTTCGTTTCTAAGTTTTCACTTTTTATTTTTTTATTGCTTTAATTTGTTCTTTGGCTTTTCAAGCAAGGTTTGTGTTTGCTTAGGTGAGGCATGTTAGCTTAGTAAAGTCTTATCGATTGTTTAGCTAAGTTTGTTTAGCCCTTAGAGTTTCGTATTTTATTATAATTTACTATTTGGATTCTCAAGAGTTTTGTAGTCCGTTGGTAAAGTTCTTAGGGAGTGTTTGTTTCGTTATGTAGTCGGCTTATGGCTTATTTGGTTATGGGCTTATGTTTTATAAGCTCAATTTTGGTTATTTGGTTATGTGCTTAAATTATATTAAGATTTTTCGGCTTATATATATTTATTGTGTCATAATAAGCTTATATAAGCCAAAAAGTTAAGATTCCATGTAACCCCGTGACACACCACCACCGTCACTGCCACCACAGTTTCACCCCACTACCTCTTTTCTCGAAAGGTTAAGATTCCATGTGAAGAAGCCTCTTGAAAAGCAGATGAAACTTTGTGTCTTTGAGAAGGGTCAGAAGCTAAAAGCATCAACCAATAAGCATTGAAACCATTAGCATAATGAGGACATATTATAAGCTATTGACTTCGCTGCTATGTTGAAATCATGAGCAGAAGAATGATCCCATTAGCGATTCGAACGTGGGGCAAAACCCAAAAATCGAGATGGTTGATAATCAAGATTATGGTATGAATTTGGGTGGTCAAGCTGATTTTAATTGCTTATGGAATTATTGAGCAAGAAGCACGGATTGGGAAGTTGGTATAAAGAGTAGAAAAAAACTAAAGATGTTTGTTACTATAAGTTATTCATATTAGATTGATGATTTTTGATACATTTTAGGATTATTACAATGATTAAATGCTTAATCTTTTATTAAAAATAAAATAAAAGGAACACATATTATTATCTTTTCGGATTTTTTTTTGATTTTTTTTGATTTCCGAACTGCTGAATCTACATTTTCCTTATCTACTAGACAGATGGCGTTGTGGAAATCGCAAATGGAGGATTACACTTCGGATTGGCTTAGGGTAGTTCCGATATCGGGGTTGGGACAGACTATGAATGCCAGGACTTATCGTTGCGTGTTATGTTATCGGCTTGGGGTCCCCCTATTTTCTGTTCAGATGCCGTGCTCAGCCTGTTCCAGGGTCTTTGCTGGTGATATTTATGGGGACCATGCTGTATCTTGTGCTGGTATGATTGATATTAAACATCGGCATAACATGGTTCGTGATGTTCTTGTTGACATATGTTCTCGATCTGGGGTTTCGGCTCGTAAAGAGGTTGACATTGGACTTTGTGGTGAACGGGACAAATCTTTACGTCCTGCTGATGTTTTGCTTTACTCGTGGGATGGAGGACTTGATGTATGCGTTGATTTGACTGGATCATCTCCCTTGACGCAAACTGGTATGGTTGATTTCGTGCCGGGTCGTGCGGTGATTGAGGCTGCACAACGTAAACGCGTCAAGTATGAGGCCAAGTTCGCAGGTATGGGATATGGGTTCCTCCCCTTCTCTTTCTCTTCTTTTGGGGAACTTGAGAAGGACGCTGTGACTCTATTGAAGCGTATTCGAAAGTTTTTGATGACTCAAGACATTGGAGCACGTGCTGCTGCTCATATTTTTAATAGGATTAGCTTTTCTATCGCTAGAGGAGTGGGAGCCCAATTAGTATCTCGGCTCCCTACTAACTTCTTGTAAAATCCTATTTGTTTCTAATAAAGTGATGTTTATAAAATAATAATAATAATAATAATAATAATAATAATAATAATAATAATAATAATCACAAAGACCAAAAATGAAATACCAAGCAAACTACAATGACCGTAGTTAATAACTTTTTGACAAAAAGACAACAAAGCCGAGTCGCCCAAGAAATGTGGGCACCGTCGCCCAAGAAAGTACATGTATAAACTAGTACTATGTACCTACATGGTAGAGATTTTTAGAGAATGTGTAAGCATATTTCTGAAGAGAGATTGAAGATGGGTTTATTTGTTTTTTTAGTTGAGAGTGGTGTGGGTCCTTTTTTTTTTTTTTTTTTTTCTTTTTCACTTTGGTGATCAGATCACCATATTTCTTCTTGGAACATGTGACTCATGCATGAACTTAGGTGGGAGGCAAGATCAATACCGCGTGATTTCTGACTTGTGGTGAAGCAACCACTGCCTTGCCGAGTGGCCTAAAAAGATTTAGAGCGTGTTTGTTTTTCTTTTTTTTTCCCTCTTAACGCCTCTTAACGGGCTTCACATCTGAATTGGTCAGACATTTTGTCATTCAGACCGTTTTTTTTTCTTTCCGTTCAGACGCGTTCAGATGCAGTTAGATCTTAATGGTCAAGACTTGAGAGGGGTGTCTTAACGCGTCTGAATGCCTCTTGTTGACACAAAATAACCAAAAAAAATTTCCCCGTTCAAACATGAGTTTTTTTTTTTTTTTTTTTTTTTTTTTTTTTTTTTTTTTTTTTTTTTCGTTCAGATGCGTTCAGATTCAGACATTTACGCCTCAGATTCAGATTCAAACCCTCTTAATAAACAAACACCACCTTAGTAACACTTTGAAAAATGCGTGTAAGATCCATTCGAGGACTCAATCTCAATAATGGATGCTAAACCTAGCCTTAAGTTGAGTCCTTTTAGCTTCAAAACATGGACCCACTTCACACATAGGGTATGTTTGGCAAAACTAGCTGTAAGTTGTATGCCGTAAGCTGTAAACTGTAGGCTGTAAGCTGTAAGATTCAAAGCTGTTAACATGAGCTACAAAATGTATATTTTTTTTAATAAAAGTGTTTGGTAAATTAACTGTTAAATGCAATTATAAGATGTAAAATGACATAAAAGAACATATTATAATTGTAAACAAATGTTTGGTGGGTATATAAGTAATTTAAAGTTTTAACAGCTCCAAAATGTTTAAAAAGCTTCATGAATCAGCTTTTTATTTAGGAGCTATTTGTTTGAAATAAAAACTTGAAGTTAATGTATCCAAAAGGAGCTACTTAATTTAGATGAGATTATTTTGTAACAAAAAGCTAACAGCTCCCTCAAAAAACCTTACCAAACAGGCCCATAAAGTTTATTTTCTATCTAAAATCAAGGGACCAGAAATGCAAATAAATTGACTTGGGGTCAACCAACTTGCCTTTACTCTTTGTAACTTCATTTCATCTTCCATTTTTATTTCATTCATTGCATTCACCTAAACATCACTCTCGAAGACTTTCATCTGTAAACGGTAAGTCTTCTTTTTATACACTAATTACTTTTAATATTGTCTCATTTTATAACATTTGAATATAATAATCGAGTTGTTTTATGTATTCATTCAGATGATTAATTTGTTTTGTTAATATTTTTCATATGCCTTTCAAAAAAAAAAAATAAAAAAAAAATCATCATTTGTATAAAAGGGCCAAATGATGTTTGGGAAATTGCGCAAGTCCCATTTTGTGTATCTTAAATGGGACCTTGAAAAAAACTATGATTTTTTTGTTTATAAATGAGTAGGTTTATTTGTATCCAAACACTAGTGTTAAGATTTGTATATAAACATTTTTAAAAAATCATAATTTTATAAAGTGTTTGGATTATAAATTGACTTAAACTAGATACAAAGCCATTTTTAACGACTGAAAACTAGGTGAGATTTGAAGCATATCGTGAAGATTTTGACGTTTTTGGTGGCTGTTACTGCTGTATGGATTAGCTTATTGCAGACTGCAATGTTTCCACAGAGTCATACTTGGTTGGTGAGCCTCTTTCTTTTGCTTTTAAGAGTAGATTCATTGTAAGAGGTGTGTTTGGATTTGCATCTTGAAACTGTTGTAGTGAGACTTAAAGTTGCAATACGGAGTTCATAACGTATTGATAAATTGATTCTGCTTATAAATAACTGACCATTTAAAGGTAAATATCAGCTCTTTATTTGTACAACTGCAATAAAAGCGTAAACTAAAATTCCCTATTTACCCTTTCATCTAATATTGACTTTTTACTGCTGATTTACGAGATATCTTCCTTTACATCCAAAATATGTTTTATGTTTATTTTTATCTTGATTATTTGTTTTTTACAACTTCAAACAAAATGAAGCCTCACACCACAACCTGATTAATAACAACTATCATAACTGATTATCTTGTGAATAATTTATATCTCATGATCACTTTCAAAACGGACATCTGAACACCTCTGAGTTTTGCTTGATACTTTTTTTTTTTTTCACAGCTGCCTCTGTACTTCATTGTGTCGCTAGGATGCTATGGCCTATTAATGGTTGGTGTTGGTTTGATGCAATTTCCTACTTGTCCACAGGAGGCAATCCTATTACAACAGGTATTTTATAAACATTTCCAATCTAGCAGTTTAATCATTAAATTTTTGGTATTTTGATCGACCTTTTGTTTCAAAATTTTTAAACTGAGTTGAGTAGTAGTGGGTCACAACATCAAAGTCATTGGAGAGGTTGTTTAAATTGCAATATGCCTTTTGAGAGGGTTTTTTAAATTGCATAATGCTTTGTGCTTTTTTGCTTTTGTGCTTCTATCTTCAATTTACATCAAAGAAGCTATTTTCCTGTTCCCAGCGTATTGTAAGTGCTGTGATATGATCCTCTGTTGATCCATTTTTGTAGGACGTGATTGAGGCGAAGGAATTCTTGAAGCACAAAGGGGTAGACGTCGGTTCAGATTAACAAAGAATGACACTTCTTACTTTGTTTATCTAATTTTTGATGGACTAGTGATAGCCTTCAATTTGATGAGCTTCACATCACTTGCTCAGGCTGCTTACTTTTATCTGTACATCTATATTGAAGTGTGTTCAAAATCCTGTTCAGTTGTATTCTTTCTTACTCATTTGCAATTTGTCAATTGCTATCTGTATTCATTACTGCCATCTTGTGTTAAAGTGACGAGAATTATAGGGTGCAAATTGATTTGTATAAAAAGTCAATCAATATACAACTCATTCTTCATCTGTTTTGGGTTTTTTCTTGATTCAAGTGGGCCTTTTCATGTCCATGTCTTTGCAAGCCTTTGTTGAGCTGTAAGTTTAGAAGTAGTCTTTGTTCATTAAACATATCAGCTAGATCTAATGTAGATGAACAGATTTAACATGTTTTCGTTGCTTTATTTGCTGCCTGTGGTTATGGTCGAAGGTGAGGCCTTGGAGCTTTCGATGTGTATTGCTTCAAAAAAGCTGACACAGGCTAATAATTGGCGACGTATATGCCTCAACAAGATGCCCATGTTATAAAAGCTCTTGGTGGAAGCAGATTCTAGGCGTGTATCAACGGTATTTTAACTTTGGCTTTAGCTAAAGCTACTCCTATGACAGAACTACTATTAGGTCAGATTTTTTTCAAACTAAACCAAACTGACTACATTTTGCCTGGCTGTGTGACAGTGATCATTGATCACCGTATCTTTCAATTAACATGTCATTTGAAACCTTCTGCTTTAAGCAGTCCATCGTAGACGCTTTTTGTTTGCTTTTTTCTTTTGGTGACATCTTGCCTTGCAATGTTTGTGAATTTTACATGAATTGGGTTCAAATGAATCTAACTGGTTATAGTGCTTCAAATGAGTGAGGATTTAGTCATGCTAAACAAAGTGTGGGCACTTAGACATGCATGTATTTTTGACGAGAAATCTATGTTTTTCTAAAGATTCTGCCATGTGAATTCTCAGAATCCAAGGTTGTGAGATATTAAGTAGAGATTGATCGAAAATGGAAGCAAACATACAAGTTCTTTACTGGCCGGTACTTTTAATATACAACATACAAAGGATGCATACCACTCTCATTGACAAAGACAGTCAAAAGGGAACTGAACAACGGAAGTAAGAAAAAACATCAATAGTACGCCAAAGACGGGTTTGATGACACAACTTCAGGGATCAGCAACATGTTTACCCCAGTACCTGTCTCAAATAATCCAAGCTTCTCAATCAGCCTCATTGCTAGATCACCAGCAGCATAAGAAACACCCGAGACAGCCACTGCTGTAGTCAAGTAGTATGTAATAGTTTTAACATACTCTCCAAACCCAGTGCATCTATCGATATAAGCCTTAAATATTCCTAGCAAACCGACACATACAAAAGATACTACTGCAACCACCACTATTGTGAAGTCTTTATCACTGGTTTCATGAAACGTGTACCCATAAGCAATAGGTGCGTAACATTTTAACCATTTGGGTTACTAACGTTGTGGCCAATGACGAAGACCCCACCGATTAGATTTGCCAGCGCTAGAGCTATGATGCTGACTGTAAAAGCTCAAAAACATTGACAACAAAGTTTAAGTTTCACGATATCAGTATATCAATAAGTAACAGATACATATATAGTTAATGTTTCAAATGTGTGTTTCACTTTCATGTACTTTCATATTGCGTCCTTTTAGTCCCTAGATACCAAAAAGCAATGACAATTCTACATGTTAAAGTGAAAACACAGTAACAGTGACCATTTACGTGTGCTGACATCAGCAGCAGCAGCAGATGCTACAACACTTAAGCTTGCAATCACCTCCATTAAACCTCCATACACTATGCTCTTCAAGATCTCAACCGGTTTCAAAATCGTGTCCTGGTAGCTCCAGTGTTACATCTTGGGTGGTTGCTGGTGGAATATTGATAAGTGTTTCTTCACCATGAGACGGGAGCTGACTAGGAGGCAGTTGTTCTTCCGGCTTAGGTATTCCTCCTACATTCGGCTTAGTAGTAACTCCTGCACAAAATCAATTTATGTAAGATTTTCTTGATAAAGCAACATATAAACAAAAAGACATATACAATATTTTACCTAGTGCAGTGGGACGTTTGCCTGCAACATTATCAGAGGTAGGAGCAGGTGGTTGATTAACCTTTCCTTGTATCGGCTGTTCTGGATCTCGATTAACAACCTTTCCTGGTATATTCTGTTGAGGCTCTTGATAATCCTTGGTTGGTTTTGTCTTTTCAGAATCTTTTTCTTTCTGAAAGACTCGAAAGATACTGAAACAGTTCCCTGCTTATATATAACACATGAGTACTCGGAATACTCGAATTGTCCATTCTTTGACTCTAAAAGTCTGGACGACGCATGTCATTAAGGGGTGTCTGGATGTGCCTTTTGAATGCAATTATGTGATTTTATATAATCAGAATATCTACAGTTATAATATAACAGGATGCACGATAACTATTTTCTTGAAAGTTTAACTATATATATATATATTTTTTTAAAAGTAGGCACTTAGTTTTAAACTTTCAAATTAAAATTAATTACAAAAATATATATTTTACGCTACGAATGCTTTTCCAAAGGATGCATGTGCATACCCTATGCGTCAAGTATGTTCGTGTGTCTTCATATAAAATATCTAAAACTGTCTACTATGAAATTTTGATAAACTCTTTATCCAAATAGTTTATAAACTGTTAAATTTAAGAGTTGACTATAAATTTTAGTTGTAGTTTGATAATGTTCCATTATTGAAAGGTTGACTTCTAGAAAGTCAATATCATTGAACTTGAAATATGAAAGTCCATTATTGAAAGGTTGACTTCTAGTAAATTACATAAATGGTCACTATGGTTTGTCATTTTTTTCACATTTAGTCACTGAACTTTTTTTTTGACATAAATGGTCACTGAAGTTTCAAATCGTTACATAAATGGTCACTGAAGTTTCAAATCGTTACATAAATGGTCACTGTGGTTTGTCCAAAAATTACATAAATGGTCACTGTGGTTTGTCTAAAATGACTGAATCTGTAACGATTTGAAACTTCAGTGACCATTTATGTCAAAAAAAAGTTCAGTGACTAAATGTGAAAAAAATGACAAACCATAGTGACCATTTATGTAATTTACTCTTTTTTTTTTTTTTTTTTTTTTTTTTTTTTTTTAAAGTAGGCACTTAGTTTTAAACTTTCAAATTAAAATTAATTACAAAAATATATATTTTACGCTACGAATGCTTTTCAAAAGGATGCATGTTCATACCCTATGCGTCAAGTATGTTCGTGTGTCTTCATATAAAATATCTAAAACTGTCTACTATGAAATTTTGATAAACTCTTTATCCAAATATGTTTATAAACTGTTAAATTTAAGAGTTGACTATAAATTTTAGTTGTAGTTTGATAATGTTCCATTATTGAAAGGTTGACTTCTAGAAAGTCAATATCATTGAACTTGAAATATGAAAGTACATACTAAAAATTTCACCAAAATATTCAGAAGACTTTGTCTGTTGGCCTAGTTCTCACGGATCTTTAATCAACGATATACCAAAACAATGAAATAATCTCAATTTCTATAAATCTGTCATCATCATATTTGTTACAGATTCTAAACTATAAATACATAACGGAAAGGTACAAGTGAAAGGGTATGCTGGTTCGGTAGAAACAACAGTTGTGTCCCTTTGATTTGTAACTGTAAATAACTGAAAATAACTAACTATCTAACTGTTTTGTAACTGCCAATTTGGCAGTTGTTGCTGCGTTTGACTTTGCTCCGGTTTGACTTTAGCGTTTGACTTTAGGGTTGACTTTATTAGATTGGGATTAACCCAATATTCTCCCCCTTAATCATAATTGCTTTGTCATAGATCTTTAAGTCTTTTGTAGTCGTCTCACATAACTCCATTTTGCTTCCTTTAACACTCACTGTAACATTGATCGAATTTTGGAATTTTCTGCACTCCCTGTTGTCTCTGCATTCTCTGCGATTTCTGCACTCTCTGCAATTTCTGCATTGGTTTCTGCACTCTCTGCGGTTTCTGCACTCTCTGTGGTTTCTGCACTCCCTGCGGTACGCTCATTGTATCATTTCTTTTCAGTTATAGTCGCCATAAGCAATGTTGGCTCTAAGTCTTCTTCAATAAGATTGGACTGTTCTCTGACTTGATTCTTGCGTTTATTTGGACATTCATAGGCATAGTGTCCAAGTTTGTGACATCGGTAACATGTGACTTGAGATTTGTCTCTCGTATCTTCTTCAAAGGATGCTCGTTCTTCCCTTTTAGATTGATAATTGTTCTTGTCTTGTTCTCGGCCTCGAGACTGGTTAAATCTTCCCTGACCATATCCTTTAAAAGGTTTTCCTTGTCCTTCATATCGTGTGAACATCAATTTCTCTTGATTGTTCTCTTGTTTTCCTTTCTTAAACTTAATCCTTTCTTCATAGGTCTTAAGTCTCCCTATTGCTTCTTCCAGTGTCATAGTACTTAGGTCGGAATATTGTTCTATAGATGCAACTATTTGCAGATACCTATCAGGTACAGCATTTAGTAATTTCCTAACTAAGGTTTGATCTTCCATTGTGTGTCCTAGACTAGCGGCTTTGTTTACAAGAGTTGTGAGTTTTCCTGTAAAGGTGTCGATTGTTTCGTCTTCCTCCATATGTAGCAACTCAAAGTCAGATTTGAGTGTTTGTAATCTCGCTTGTTGAACTCTCTCCTCGCCTAAGTGTCTAGTTTTCAAAGCATCCCATATGGCTTTCGCGGTTTTGTGCTTTGTTATTTGAAGCAATTGATCTTCGGGTAAGGCTTGGTAAAGGTATGCAATAGCAGTTTTCTCCTTTTTCTTATCGGGTTGAGTCTTTTCTAACGGCTCTATTGTTTCCCATAACCCATTTGCTTCTAGAATGATTTGCATTCGAATTGCCCATAATGAGTAATTCGCGGGTTTTAACATCGGGCATTGGAATTGAGGGGTAGTGTGGAAAACTAGAAGGGGGGTTGAATAGTTTTTTACCGTTTTTCAAGTTTTATTTGCTTTGTTACTATATGTTAATTCAAAGGAAACAATCACAAATAAATAATCACACAATATAAACAAAAGATAAAGAGAGGAAAGATCAAACCACACAACACTGTTGTTTATAGTGGTTCGGCTACAAGGACTCTCTTCCTTGCCCTACTCCACTCCCCGAGCTTCCAACTCGAGAGTTTATCTTTCACTAAGAAACAAACTCCTTTACTAGGCGGAGAAAACCTTTACACGTCGCTTACTTCCTTTTCCGGTACTAAGCTAAACACCGGGTTTTTTCACACGGTAGAACCAACCTGACGTCGCCTATTTACTTTACCGACACTAAGCTAGATGTCGAGTTCTTTACAAGGGTACAACCACTCCCTACACTCTTTGTGCTTTAAGGACTAAAGCACTAACCACACTCACTGATTACAAATGATAGATATGATGTGTGAAACAAACTACAATATCACACAGTAATGCAACTAAAGGATTACGGTTCTGTAGATCCTTGAAAGCTTGATCTCTCTTCTACAAAATGAAAGATCAAAGTGAAATGCAACTATGAATGATGTTAGTAAGATATGTACTGAATGAATATGTGTGTTAAGCTATATGAGTGATGAGAAAGCCAAATGATCAGCTTGCTATTTATAGGCAAGCCGATCTTCAGCTGACGGATCCCACGGATCCCATAATAGGGATCCGTCCTTCATTGGACTTTTATCCGTGGGATGATGACAGCTAAGGATTTGTTGTATCTTACCAAATCTTCCATATCTTACCAAATCATCCAAGATCCTCAAATGTCAACTATGTAACTTGTAAATCTAAACAAGATATATCAAAGATATTATATGTGATGTGTGCAATGATGTCATGGAATGATTTTAGAATTAAAGTTTTCTTTTAAGGAAACAAGTTACTAAATAAGCAAACTTGTAATTCTTGGTTATTATGTGAAGTGTAAAATGTGTACTTAAGAGACTTAAACTAGTATTTATTATTTGCTAAAAGATATTCCTTTTATTTGTCATTAACAAAACTAAGAAAAGATCAAAGAATATAAATAACGTTTTTGAGACGATATTTGTATTAACAATCTCCCCCTTTTTGTTGATGACAAAACATAAGGTATATTTTTTAGCAAGAAAATAAATATAGTATAAGTTCTTAAAAATATATATTAAGTTTGTTTATTAAAGAAAAGTTTTGTAAAAATGTATGTACTGTGATGAATCACAGTTGATGCAAACTTAGTCCTTTATCCCCCTTTTTGTCGAAACAAAAAGAGTAGCGTAGCGGAATGCGATTTTGAGAACTTTAAAGCTCCCCCTTGTTTTATACTCCCCCTAGATGGAGTAATCAAGGAAATGATGTATGAATCTACAAAACAAACGGTTAGTATATGAAATGCTTATGAAATGCTCCCCCTCGATGTATACTCCTCACTTCTCGAGTACCAACGTATACTTTGAAGGGTATGATATGCTGCAAATGAAGTGTTAGTAATGAATTACTTCAATGAAGAAGTAGAATGCTTGTGAAGTATTCTTCCAAACAAGCCTTTCAATATGTTTTGACTTTTAAAAGTCAAAGTAAGTGTCTGATCATTATTTGTACCTAAAGCAATCATAATCAAGGTATAATATAGGCTATATAAGAATGTTAGTTCACAATAATAATGATAATATGCAATATGTTGATCACTCATAAGCATAAAACATCACATTCATAGATATTGAAAATTTTGTGACAAAAGTCACAATGATGAAATGATGTTACAAGTACAATAAAAAGACATCCTAGAAAGAAATAAAAAGTCCTAAAGCAACAATTTAAAAGGTCCTAACAACTAGTCTAGAAAGCTCCTATTGAGGAGGATGAGAGATGGCGTTTAAACGTTCAAGAACATGGTTCAAGATGAACCTCATCTCATTTTGAAGCTCATGGACCAAGATGTTGGTCCTTTGGGCCAAGTGAGCCGTTCTCTCACAATGTGCACAATCATGACTTGAGAAGCCGGGAGGAAGACTAGGCTCTAAGTTTTGTGGTGGTGGTGGTGGTGATGGTGGTTGGTTGTTGTTGTTGTTTGATGGTTGTTGTGGTGTTTGGAGGGAGTTCATAAGGATGTTTTGAATGTCCATTGCTTCATGAAGGCGATGGTCAACCATACCCGAGAGAGTATAGAGTTGTGTTAACTCTGCACTTATCTCCTCTTGTGTTTGAGGAATGTTGCTCCACATCGCCTCATCAATGGCGATGAGTGTTGAAGTTGGTGATAGTGGTGGTATTTGTGGACGAGGTTGTGGTGCTTCACGGTATAGAGGACCATGAATCTCCGGATGGAGAGGATGAAATAGCATAGGTTCTAAGTTTTCAAGACTTATTGGTGGAGGATTGGTTGATGTAGGTGGAAGATCTTCTAACTCTTCAAGATATGGTTGTGGAGATGTTGGTGGTGTCCTAAATAGTTCCATGGGTTGGAGTTTTGGTAAGGATGGTGATGAGGCAGACTTCTCATACTGTGATGGAGCGGGAGCGGGTGGTGGTGTGGTTGCTACAAGAGTAATGGTAGGAGGTGGTGTTTTTATGACTACATGTGAAGGAGTTGGAGTGGTTAAAGTAAGGAAGTTTTCACTAGCAATGGGTGAGGAGATGTTTAGTGGTGATGATTCTTCAGAGGATGAATTGTGGATGTTGATGAAACAACAAGGTTTCACACTCATACGGGCTGTTCGTTTTAGTGGCTTGGATGTGGAGGAGTTGTTTGATTTTGTCATTGAGACTTTTTGGTGAAGTATGATAGCTAAAATGTACAGGAGAAGAAATGGTTGTGATGTGAATTGAAGATTCTAAAGTGCTAATTTATAGACAGAAGGTTTGTGAGTCTGTGTGTTTGGATTTGATGTGAATCCAATAGAGAATGTTGGTTTCTAATGATTTGGAACAAAAATTTGTGCAGGTCATATCAAGGAAGTCAATCCATTGAGCTTTGGTTGAGTAATGTGTTGTGGATTTGCAGTTAATACAAGGAGATAGTGGAAAATCTTATGATTTGATATTTCCACGGATTTGACGGATCCCTAAAAAGGGTTCCTTCTTTGTATCAGTTTGGTAACTCACACCTAAAATTCAAAAATTTAAATTTTGGTGGGAAATTTTGTTCCTAAGTTTCTAAGATTTCCTAAATGATTCTAAGATGAATTATTATCAGTGAATGAATCCTAAATGATACTAAACACTAAGATTTAAGAATCGTGATTAGTCGAAAAAGGTTAAGAATTTTGCTGTTGAACCTGCGGATCCAAGTTGTTTCACATGCGGATCCAAAGTTTGGGATCCGCCGAATCCGCAGGTAGGCGGATGGCGGAACCAACGATAAGCCTTGGCGGAGCCAAAGCTAGGGATCCGCCGGATCCGTGTCCTAATTGTTCAAACTAAACAGAACACTTGTCATATTTTGCATTTTTCGACGAAAACCCGAAAATTCACCTAGACCTTACTTAACATCTAATATGTATAGCAAAACAACTAAATATGATAACATTAACACACGATTGAACATAGTTTAATCCGTTCTTAGAAACTTACCGTTTTAGATGTTATGCCAAACATAGGCTATAACCCGGAAAATTGATAACCATGAAGGTTATCTACCTGCAAATGTTAGTTATTACACATACATAACAAGTATTATCAGATAGAGTCGAGACACATAGAGTTTAACATCACATAGGCTAACAGTGTTTAAATCCAAACACTCCTTCAACTAAGCTTCTTCTTCAACTTCTTCATTCCTTTGTGCAATTTCATCATCCAACGACCAAGATTCTTTACCATTCCTTTAATGTTTCGATACTCAGCGGATTCATTTGGAATTGGAAGAAGATGGCTCAAGTATTCGGGTGGAGGAATTCTAGAATTTGGCAAACCATCATCTTCACTCATTGAAGATGATGAGGATGAAGTTGGTACACGAGGACGTTTACCTTTATCAACACTAACCCTAAAGTCACTCAAAGGAACAAAGGTATGTTCAATTTCATTGTATTCCGGAACAAAACCTAACGGGTTTGGACGGGCGGGTGCAAAGGCTCTATAGAGTCGGGTTAAGAGCATTCCATAAGGCATTGCAATCTTGCTTTGAACCGGAATGTCAGACATTCTTTTGGCAACATGATAAGCAAGATTGAAGGGTTGACGAGTAGAGATGTTGTACATCATATGACACAAACAAGCATTGATGTGATCACGGTTTCCTATGGTGCACATCACATTAGCCCTTAAGACGTCTTCCATTTTCTTGAATTCGGGTTTGAGTTCATTTAGCTCCATTGCAAATGGATCTCTAGCAACTTCACGGCCACGATACATCCTTGTGGGGTTGTTCTTAGGAATGAAGAGATGTTCCCTAATCTCTTCTTTTGATGCGAGAGGAGTGACATATGGTGCCGTCCTATCGAGATTGGATTCTAAGATTGTTAAGGACCATTTGTCCGAGTAAATACATGTTCCTTGACTTGGAATGCCCAAGACCTCACCAAATTGATCAAGAGGGATGTTGACAAAATTACCATTTAAAGTAAACTGAAGACTTAAGAAACCTTGTTCACATGAACTAAGACCTACACTAGCATAAAACTCAAGAATGAACCTAGGGACGATTGGTTCATCTATATCCAAAAGAGTATCAAATCGTATTGCGGCTAATTGTTCCCTAAGTTGTGTTCCTTCATAGAACGAGGAATCTACGACTCTACCCTCATGGACATACTTTTTCTCTAAAGCTTTGAAAATTTCGATTTGGGCATTGGTTAGACCTTTGGTTTTGTGGACTTCGGGTAAGTAGTTAACGGTTCTTTTGTGATCGTAGTTGGTTGCGGGAGGCATGATTTTCCTAAATAAAAAATTACATAGTTTTAGTTGAAATGATCAAATTAAGTGTAAAATTCCTAGTGTGTGCCTACATGGGGACAATGTGGAGGTGCGGTTATCTCGACCCTTTTTGATGCATGAAAATTTAGTTTATGCAAGTTTAGTGTAAAAAACAAGAGATAACCCAAACGCTCCTATTTCAATGTAGCTACGGTTGAATGTACCCGAAAATACATATTAATTATGTATTTCCTTTAGCATTCAAGAGACATTATGCAAGTGATGGCTAAAAGATAACGTTTTTGCATTTGTATGAACAATGTTAAAAAAAAATCATTTTACCTAGTTGTTAGAAGGTTTTAGTAAGAAAATTTTCAAGGGGTTTTTGTTAAATTAAGACAATGTGCTATGAGATGCAATTCCTAACTAAGAAAAACATGTTTTTAAGTGTAATGCAGTAAACATGCTTCATGATTTGTCAAAAATTATGCATATACCCCAAGTTTTGGTTTTGTGCATGAAATAGAAATCCTAGACGCAGATCAGGAGTATAAATATGATAAGAATACTTACAGTGGTGTTAGAAGCACAAATTTGTGGAAGAAAATGGTCTAAATTTTGATGGAGATTTAGTGTGTGTCGAATACAGTAAGGTGATATGTTTTGGAGTGAGGAATGAATAGTACCTGTTCTTGTTTATTAAATAATAAACTTGACTGTGCATGCGACGGATCCGGCGGATCCAAAACAAAGGATCCGTCCTTGTTATCGATTGGATCCGCGGATTAGAACACAAGTTTTGGTTTAGTGTCGTGTGTGGTTAAACTAATGTTTACACTAATGTTTTAACTAATCACTAGGTTCCATTAATCCTAATCCAATTCTAAGATAGTTGAAAGGTTCTCGTTTAAGTGGTTTTGTGAGAATATCGGCAATGTTGTCCTCTAAGGAAACTTTCTCAATTGAGATGATTCCCTTCTGTACATTGTCGCGAAGGAAGTGATGGCGTATTTCAATATGTTTGGTTCTAGCGTGTTGGACTGGATTTTTGCTTAGATCGATAACACCTTTGTTGTCGTAAAGAATGGGAATGTTGTTGAGTTCAATTCCATAGTAGACAAGAGCTTGTTTCATCCATAGTGCTTGTTGACACGCCTTTCCTGCAGACACATACTCTGCCTCTGTTGTTGAGATTGCGAGGGCAGTTTGTTTCTTAGCGAACCATGATGTGAGACAATATCCTACAAAAGTACAAATACCGCTAGTACTTTTCCTATCAACATAGTCACCAGCATGATCTGAGTCGGTATACACTATGGTTTCTACACCCGTTCCTTTGGGATACCATAATCCTAAGTGTGTAGTACCTTTGATGTACCTAAATATCCGTTTAACGGCTTCAAGATGGGAGATTTTTGGATCTTCTTGAAAACGTGCACATAGACAAACACTAAACATAATGTCAGGCCTACTAGCCGTAAGATAGAGTAAACTACCAATCATTCCTCTATATTTAGTGCTATCTACGGATTCATTTTCTTCATCCTTAGTGAGTTTGGTTTCGGAGGACATGGGTGTTCTCATGGGTTTTGAGTCTTCAAGACCAAACTTCTTAAGCATATCTTTGATATACTTTGATTGGTTGAAGAATATCCCATCTTCTAATTGTTTAATTTGGAGACCTAAGAAAAAGTTTAGTTCCCCCATCATACTCATTTCAAACTCGTCATGCATGATTTTTGAGAAATCGTCGCATAACTCTTGACAAGTTGACCCGAATATAATGTCGTCCACATATATCTGGACTATGATAATATGTGATCCCTTTTTCTTGGTGAAGAGAGTATTATCTACTAGGCCCATGGTATACTTATGGTCAACTAGGAAGTTCTTAAGTCGATCATACCAAGCCTTTGGTGCTTGCTTAAGTCCGTATAAAGCTTTCTTAAGTTTGAAAACATAATTTGGTTTTTCAAAGTCGGCAAAGCCGGGAGGTTGTGCAACATATACTTCTTCATTTATAAAACCATTTAAGAAAGCACTTTTGACATCCATTTGAAATAACTTAAAATCATGTGCACATGCATATGCAAGTAATATCCTAATAGACTCAAGTCTAGCTACGGGTGCAAAAGTTTCATCGTAATCTATACCTTCTTGTTGATTGTAGCCTTGAGCTACTAGCCTAGCTTTATTTCTAGATACAATACCATTTTCATCCATTTTATTTCTAAAGACCCATTTGGTGCCGATTATGGTTTGGTTTTTAGGTGGAGGGACCAATGTCCAAACATCATTTCTAATAAATTGATTTAGTTCTTCTTGCATAGCAATTACCCAAGATTCATCTTTTATTGCCTCGTCTATATTTTTAGGCTCAACAGTTGAAATAAAACAAAAATAGTTACTTTCATTTTGAGCTTTAGATCTTAATGTTCTTTCATTAAGTTTTCCTATGACGTTTTCTAATGGATGACTTTTAGTTTCTTTAATATTGACTGTTAGGATCTCTGAGAAATAAGGAATTTCTCATTGCTGCCGATAGTGAAGTTGGTTCCTGCCGATAGTTATTCATTGCTGCTGCGGTTGGTTCCTGCCGATAGTTTAAGTTTGTTTCTGCCGATAGTGTTTATTGCTGCGGATATTATTGTTTGTTATCCGTATGTTTAGAAAGTTTGTTAGATTTATTTTTAGAAGAGATCATGTTTATCTCTTCACACGTTTTCTTGTGTGACAGGTTAGGGTTAGGGTTTCTTATCATTATAAAAGAAACATCCCGTCCATGAGTTTAATGTACCTTTATCGATTACAACATTCAATAAAACAATTCTTAGTTCATAGTCTGATCCATAGAGGATCATTGTCTTTTCTTCTTTAATATTCTTGTTGTTTAGTTTCCGCATAAACACAAGTCTTACACCTAGAGGTTCTCGTTTAACCAAGCTCAATCAAGCTCGAAGTACTCGATCCTACAAGTGGTATCAGAGCCTGGTGAGGATCTCTGATAAAGAAGGAAACTTTGTTAAATCGTCTCTCTTGAACCTTTTCACAATGTCGCTATCAGGAGATAGATTTGAAATGTGCGCAAGGAAGATTAGGAGTCTGTTCCATAATAAGTCTATGGATAAGCTGACTGAAAATGATGAATCCTATGAGGCAAAAGAAAATTTGGAAGAATATGCTCTAATGGGATTCCCATCTCAGGTACAAAGATGTAATCCTGCTTGTCAAGAATTATACTCAACCCTTAATAAAGAATATGATGACATGAAATCTAAGTATAATGAATACTTTATTAAAGTTCAAGCTTATGATAATGCGGTTAAAACCTTAGAAAAACAAAAGGTTTGGTTCCAAAAGAATCAGTTAGCTTATGAGGAAAAGATTAAGGTTTTACAGAGAGATTTAAGAAATACTGCTAATGAACTTAAATATTCTGAATCTCAAAATACTAAGGTCATGTTAGAAAATCAGGATTTGCAGACTAAGCTAGACAATTCCCTGGCTAGGTTTGATAAATGGAAAGACTCATCTAAAAACCTATACAGGTTAGTTGATAGTTCAATGTCTGTAAAAACTAAACGTGGCTTAGGGTTCGGTGACTACATAGGGCAAGATCAAGTCTATGACCCTAATGAGTATAGTGTGTTTGACCCTGAACCTGTTGACTATAAAATTCCTATAAAGTTTGTAAAAGAAGGAGGAATGAATGCAGTCCCTCCACCAATAAGAGGAGTTTTTATGCCTACCCCTGTCCATTCTCTCTCTGACATTGACTCAGATGAGTCACAAATGGTTTATGGTAAAAAGTCCAGAGACTTACCTGAACCTAATGATTGTGTCTCTTGTTCCACAAGTGACAAGTCCTCAGAAGCAGAGTCTAAAGACTTTGTTTCATGTGACTCAAGTGAAAAGTCATCCACACCCAAATATCATGAGTCCTCAAGTACAACTAATGATAAATCTACTTCTAAATCAGCCTTTTCAGACAACAGCTCAATTAATTCTGTTAAATGTGTCTCTAGTTCCACTAGTGATAATGTTGTCTATGTTAAGAAAAGTTATAGTAAGAACAAGGTTGTTAGGAAGAAGTCATGTTTTGTGTGTGGTAGTCAATATCATCTCATTAAAGATTGTGATTATCATGAGAAAAGAATGAATGGTGGGCAACAACAGACCAGATCATTGTGGAAAAATGTTAAACAAATACCACCATATGTTCCACAAGCAGCAGGAATGAACTCTTATAGGGCTTCCTTTCCTGCTGATAGACCTGTTCCTGCTGGTACCTCTGTTCCTGCTGAAATTCAGGGAACCATTCCTGCTGGTACCTCTTCATATTTTCAGAGGGATTTCAGGCCTGCCTATTATAATCAAATCTTTGGAGGGGGAATGGCTTATTCTCCATGGTATCCTTGGTAATTGTCCAGTTTGGCTAATCATGTTGTTGTATTCTTATTTGCTGGTTTTGAGGGGAGGCATTAGCCTAAGGGGAGGCTAATGCTTAATGCTTGTAATTTTGTCTTGTTGTTCATTCATTTATGTTTTATGTTTTGTGTTTCTCTAATTTTGTTTTGCAGGTTTTTAGTGTCTTTTGTTAGCTAACTATGTTTTGCAGCTCTCAATTTCTCAATGCTTGGAGTTGAATCTAAAAGACAGTAATTTCCATTCATCATGATTAAGATGAGTACATTCAGTTACAAGTCACAAAAGCTACATATCAACATCATTTAAACATCATACCAACCTTCAAACATCACTCGACCTAAACCCTACCACCTATTCTAACTTCCCTTTTCCCTTACCCATATAATCAGGTATGAACCTCCTACCTCTCTGTCGACTAATTTCTTCATACACATGGGGGGCTGGAAGTGCCAACACCACTGGGAGTGGTTGTCTTGGTTCAGGGGCTGGAGTTGAAGAGCTTGAGGTAGTTTGCCTCTGATGTGTTCTGGGGCGTGACCTTGCAGTTGGTTGGCTTGGCTGTGGAGTAGGGTGGCTTGATTGTGGAGTTGGCTGGCTTAGCTGAGGAGTTGGTCTGATGGGATGCTTTCTTTGTCTTGGATCTTGGCTTTCACGTTGTCGATTGTCTCGACTTCGAGGGTTAGGTTTTTCACGGCTAGAGTCTTCACGAAGATCTGCATTATCTTTTGGTACCGATACTTTATAGAAGGTAGCAGTTGTCCTTTCCATCTCTTCAGTAAGCAGAGCCACAGTTTTCTTCATCTCTTCTCTTAGCTTATCTGTAATGGGAAAATTGGGAGGATATGTCTCCCATTCACCCTGATAATAAGTCAAGGACTTTAACTCTGATGATCCTTCATCATCAGAGCTAGAGTACTCAAATGACGAAGGAGTAGATGGAAGAGGATCAGATAAATCCTCCTCAACCTTGGCCTTACCTTTGTTTTGAGAAGATGATGCAGTTTGGGGAAAGTAATTTTTCCACCCTGAGTCACTGGAGGAGGAAGAATCTGATGAGATTTCGATGATTGGAATTTTAGATGAACTCATGATTTTCTTTGGTTTGATGAAGTTATTGTGATAATGAAGGTATTTGATTTGAGAAAAAGGGCTTTTATAATGAGAAGGTGATTAATGCAAATTTTTTGTTGGTTGGTGTTGTGATTTAATTCGGGAAGGTTATTCCTAATGACTGGTTTTGGAAGGTTGACTTTGGTCAAACCACTTCATTGCTGCCGATTGGTCAAATCACTTCATTGCTGCCGATTGACCATGAGTTACTACCGTTTGACTAATGGTTCCTGCTGACTATGTTAAATTTTGGGGAAGTTTGTTGAGTCAATTGGTCAATGATATGTGCTCGGAATTGCAGCGATTTAAATTGATATTTTTGGCAACCCAACCTAAGATTCACTACTACACAAAATCTCATAGAAACTGGTCAAAATAGGCCATGAAGAGTGGTTTTCAGACCACTCTCTGAAGGGGGGTATCTCCATGATCAAAATGTATAGAGACTGGTTGCACAACCTGTCTCTATTAGAAGCATCAACACCGGTTTTCACTTAAGAATTGGTCTCCATATTATAGTAAACACACATGTTTTTATTGGACATTGGTACTGGTTCTCCCACAACCTGTCTTTATAGAAAGTTCCAACCTGTCTTTATATAGAGTAAAAAGATATGTTTTTATATCAAAACCTGTCTTTTTGAAAATTTCTTTTATTAAAAAAAAAATTGGTTTTGAAATTCCAAATTTTTTGAAATTCCAAATTTTTGAAATTCCAATTATTTGAAATTCCATAATCTACAATTTGACTCACCATAATAAAGAAATATAAATGCAACAAATATATATATATATATATATATATATATATATATATATATATATATATATATATATATATATATATATATATACACACCAAAAATGTTGAAATTAACAAAGTAAATTAAGATAATACTTCAATTCAGCAAAACATAATTCTTAGACAAAATCATATAAAATACACCAACATATAAAATACACCAACCCTGTTCAGTGAGGAGCGTCCCTTAAGGTGATACAGTGACCTAATTAAGCATATAAAATACACCAACATAAATTTATGTGAAAAAGAGCAATGCCTTTAGCTACATATTCAAAACAAAAATGCACTTACATCTCAAAAAGGGTCAGGATGCCACACTCGAGTTCTTGATTCGTCAAGAGTTCAACTATGTCTGTTGCATTAATTGCAAAGTACGACTCATCAACTTGTCGAAAGATGTCCTTGTCAACACGAATAGCGTACGGATCAGCACAATCTCCACCCCGACTCATCCAACGGTTGTAGCCATCTAACACAGACTTGGGTTTATTCAATTGTATATCGTGTTCGAGATCCATCAACTTCTTTCTATTCTCAGCTTTCACTTCTTCAGCCTTCTTTCTATTCTCAGCTTTCTCTTTTTCAGCCTGCACATATAATGGTATTCATATGATATTGCTATATTTTGAAATAAGCACAACTTTTTATAAATATTTTAAAAGACAACTCTACTGCACAATTATTCACATAAAACAGAAAACATCTTAAGCTATACAATTCTCGACTAAAGAAGCACCTCTGTTTTTTTAACAATTTCATATTCTCAGCTTTCTCTTTTTGTGAAGAGATTTTTGTTTTTAGGATCAATTAAACTCTGATTAATCTTCTAGAAGCACACAGTTTCACAGTTAAAGCTAAAATGGAATTTAAGAAACTTCAAAGCCAATGAAACATAGGAACAAGCTCAATCCTATGGTGCACAAGCCCAAGCTACTCCTTATGCAAACTAACAAGCTTTACTAAACAGGCAAATAAACTAAAACTAATTGGACAGAGATAAATCAACAAGCTAAAGCTAAACACTAATCATTCCAAATAGTCTAAGCCAATAAGCTATAGGCTTATGCAGAAAGGCTCACAAGCTAAAAATAAAAGGTGCACAAGCTCAAGCTGCCTAAAATCCACTCTAACAAGCTCAATTAATCAACTAAATGACAAGCCAACACTCACTGACTTAGTTCAAGTCAACCTAACACCACAATAAGCAGGCACAATATAGGCAACCAAATAAGCTCAAAAGTGAGACTTAAGCATAAATTCCACAAGCCACCAGTACAGGATAATAAGAGAACCAAGAACATACTTTCGATCCATCTGAACTATATTTTACTATTTCGACCCATTAGAGATTTAACATAACCATCTAAAAAATAGGTCGAAATAGCCACCTTGACAACATATCATAAGAGTTAATCGTAGAGTCACAATGTACAGTTCCATAAAATCTAAGAGATGTATTGTGACGCACCTCTGCCTCTTTGGCAGCTGCAGCCTGTACATGAGGCGGTTTATCTGCAGCATCTTCTAGTGAGACTTTCAACCATGTCCTGAAATCAACGACAATACAACAACAATAATACTTCAGCTCTACACCTAAGGTACCAAAATTTTGGTTTGAAACGAATTACTCCGTATATAAATATGAATATGATCCATACCAGAACCTTGTGGCTTGCTGTCCACGTTTAACGAGCCAACAGACTTGACGATTTCTTTAATATCACCAAATTATCAGGCGAATCTGCTTTCCAATCAACCTGTGAAAGAAATTGGTACAGAACCAGAAGTAGAAAAATAAAGATGACATGGTTATTAATTGAAGGTACCTAACACGTAAAACCCATATAAGAAGCTCCGGATAAATATTATAAATTTGTGGCTCTTCAAAAAATATCTGGAACATGTGATGGAAATAAAATGAAATACAGATATAAACCGGTAGAAATACCTTTCTAACTATATATGTTCCGCAAGATCACCCCTGGGGTATGATTCGGTGTAACCTGCTGGTTATTGCCTCAACCACTACTTCACAAAATGTTTGCGTGCAACGTGTTGCTTTTGCCTCGACAACTACATCACAAAATGCTGGCGTGTCAACAAAAGTATTGAATACGTAACTCGGCAGGTGTTTAGAAGTAAGCATACCTAGGAAGACTTAAACAACTTCTTGGAGAAGAATTTTGTAGAAATTCTCCCTCAATGAGTCAACCGCGCCAAGAACGTCTTTTCCCATTCCCTTATCATCAGCCACACCTCCTAAAGCCACATACTAATCACGTTTTAAATAAATAAATTAAAAAAAAAAAAAAAAAAAAAAAAGTTACAAATTTATTAGGCGGGAATTTCAACCTGTGGTAAGCACAAATGTTATTTCGCTTCTTTGCGACCCAATGTTTTCTTCTTTCACCTATATCCTGAAACAACTTAAACTTGGTTAACACAGGATGAAATGCTACAAGTATAAAGAAACAACTTAAACTGTAATGCCTAATATAAAACTACCTCATAATTTTATGTAAAACCAGAATGCAAGTTAGGCCACAACGGATACAGTTGTTGTTCACTCACTTATGACATGAACCTGTTAATTAACAAAGTCGGGGTTAAAAAATAGCATTTACCAGTCATTTCGGACAAAAACTAGTTACAGATAAAAAAAGGTTTATCACTGTAAAACCCCAAAATTACCACAAAACGAAATGACCAAAATACCCTCTAATTTTGAAATTTTAAGAATTTGCAAGATCATATAAATGAATATCATTTGAACTTTACCTAAAGTAATGTACCAAGTAAATTAAGATAATAAACTTTGCATTATAATCACCAAATCAATGTTCCCAAAATTCAAGCCATAATATGCGATAACTTATTTGATCCATACCACAATTTCGGTTATGGAATTAAAAAGGAAGATAATAATGCATTAAAATGTGATGTATATCCAGCCCATAAAAATTGACCCTTCCTTGTATAACACAATCACAAAACACGGTTTCCAATTCATCCATAAATACACCGAACATTATTTTTCTCTCCACATTGCAAACCCTAAAAATCCCACAAACACCATTCGATTTCTGCTGCTACCATTTGTTCCTGCTGATTCGGTTCTTGATCAAGCAAAGGGAGATTTTTGTGTGACCAGTAGACGTGCCCTGAATTCTGGTTCAAAGCATGTTTTGTTCGAGAGCATAGAGGCTGTTCGAAGCTAGGGTATTGTGATGCGTGGGCTTGGCTCATTCGTGATACGCCTCTCGTCCTTGTCTTCCGTTCATAAACCGATAAAGGTATCTCCATCACCTTATCCATGCTACACATAAGTACTATAATCAGAAAACGAATCATATACATATAATATATATACAGTTATAATAAGTAAAACCACTCGTGTTTGGTTAAACATAAGCATACGAATAACATATATATTTTGGGTCTCATGAGAGCAGGAAACTGATATTAAATAACGATCTTTGTTTCTGGTTTGGATCCTTCGAATCTGCTGTCATACACACCTATAATCTGGTTATTTAAGAGTATAATATGATTGTTATTATACAACTAGAATCGGAAAATAAACATGTAAGTGTGTCGTACCGAATCTGTATAATATGCGTGAATCAGATCTGAATATGGCTCTCGTTTAAACACCTTAGTTGCGTCATATAACTGTGGTCATATATTGTGTGGTGTGCGTGGTTTTATGCGTCGAATCACGCGTATGGTATGGGTCGTGTGGAGTGTTAAACGAGAGGCTAAAGTCATGAGTTGTAGCCTGTTGTGGCTTTTAAATATGATTTACATGCATGGTGGTGGGGACTATTAGAAGACATGAAACCTGGAACAAACTAGCACATGGATAATGGAATATATATATGTATCGGTGTGTGTTTTAGAAGGCTAAGTAGATCTGATTTCATGCAGTGTTGTGGGTCTAAATTTTATGTAAGAAACTTTGTCTTATATATAACAAACATGAAAGATAGCATGCATGGTTCTTGGTCGTGTGTTTTGAGGTAAAAAGGGAAAGATTTGGGCTGTTCGAGTGTTGGTTTGTGGACTCCAATATTGTGGGTTGTGGGGGTCGGTTAGGCTAAAAAGGAAGGGTTTGTCGAAGGGTGTGCTGGGCTGGAAATTGGAGTGTGTTGTATGTCAAATGGGTGGTATCGTGTTGTGTTAAATATAAGAGTTGCAATACAATAAAACTAGTGTCAATGGTGGGTAATTGGTTGATTCAAAGTGTGTTGTTTTGGTTTAGTTGGGGCTCGTTAAATGGGTTAACAAGAAAGGGCAAATTCAGTTTTTGTCATGTTTCAGAAAGTTCAGTAATCAAATCCATATTTTAATGTGGTATATACCAAGGCTATGCATGTAAAGTTATAAACTCCCTAATATAATATCCGAATATATGTTTATTTTCGAATTCGATTCGGGTTTAGTAATATCTCTAATTGGCAAATATAATTCCTAAAATCAATTTTGACACATTAAACCCTAAACTTTGATTATTTTCACGTTAAACCCTAAGATACGAAATGTGGAACCTTGCTAATCCGAGAAAGCTGCTATAAAAGAAAAGTTACTAAAAATGGAAAGCCGACTAAAATAAGTAATCTGATTTAAAAAAAAAAGGTATTAATAATAAGACGATCGTGTATTCGTGTAGATTCGCTGAAGAAGGAGTTTATTCCGATCCTTATGTTTCTAGTGTGTGTTTCCCTGGCGGTTTAAGGTACAGATATTCTGACCTTTTCTTTTAAGGTTTCTCATGATCTCTTTCGTATTCTGATCCGTTAATTTTCTGAGTTGATTGCTATGATTCCCTTTGCTTGAACCTTCTCAGTTGATCCCATTTGATATGACATCTGTTATGAACCTATGTTATGAAAACCTTTTTAATTATACTATGGAAATGTTATGAGAAAAACCATTTTAAATGATGATTATAAATGATGCGAAACTACTTTTATATAAAATGTTACTAACTTTTATGAAAACTATATTTTGAAGACTATCTCTATAAAAACCGTTTTGAAAGATTGTTTTTATGAAAACCACTTTAAAGGATCGTTTTATGAAAATCATGAATAAAGGATTGTTTAAAATGGACTTTTGATAGAAACTTTTGAAATGAACTTTTGATCTGAACTTTGACTTGATTACTTAATATGAACTTTGATCTGGTAAACTCTGATTTGGACCTTTGGCATTACATCTGATATATCTGTTATGAACCATCTGTATGGACCATCTGATTTGACCTTTGATATATGACACTCTGATTATGATATGATATCCGACTCTTAGTTTGATACCCGAGCCATTTCACTAGGCATGGGGGTTCCATGTCCGTGTCATTGATGCACCAATGGCATGACTCTAGGGCGGTAGAGTGATGTTCCGCCACGTCCCCATTCTGATTATGATATGCGCATTACTTTATTTATGGATTATATATGTTTCTGGGGGGCGTATGGATGCATCCTAGATCTGTTCTGTTTAGTGGATTTAACATGATTTGATATGATTTGTCTGGTGACTGGTGCTTGTGTGCAATACACGCCTTTCACATATATCTGGGAGCTAGCTACTCCATTTGAAGAATGAGGACACCCCTCATATTATCTGATTATCTGAGAGGTCTCCCCTCTATATGATTATGAAGATTTATGGTTACGCTGTTATGATCTGTTTCTGGGCTCGTGGTGGATGACTATCCTAAACCTTACTCTTGTATCTCATTTATATCTCATTCATTATGCTACATCTGGTTATTTCCGTTTACTTTCGTTTCCGTTTATTATATATCTGTTCACTGGGCTTTGTAAGCTCAGCCGCACGTTTTCTTTTCGTGTGCGGCAGGTTTTAGTTGGAAGATGAGTACGAGTGAAGAGACTTTTGGACTTAGAAGACTTGATAGTTTTGGGCCTAGAGATGATTAGAAGTTATCTTATTGTTAGAAATTGTATTCGCCTTGTAACCTTGTTATTGCAGTATTTCCTTTGTAACCCTTGAGAATCTTTGTATTACTTTTGAGTGTATGCTTTGTTATATCTGATATGAAACCATTTGCGTGACATCTTTACCCTTGTCGGGTTGGGGTGTTACAATTTATGGTATCAGAGAGACAGGCTGCGACTCGTAATACATTTACCCTTGACCTGTGTAAGTTAGACCACTAAGTTTCCACTGTATGCGCTCATAAGATAACCTTTAAGAATTGCTTTAGGATTTCCCTATAGGAACTTAAGTTCTGACCAGTGAGGAATGGGTAGACTATAAGGCTTTTGTTTAAGTATCATTGCTTCCGCATCACTCTGATTCGTGCCCCATTTGTTGAGATCACTTTTGGAGATTGAAAGCTCACGCTTTGCACCATCTAAGATTCCGACTCCGACCTCTGATTCTTTTGTTAATCATTTTGATGTCTCTTCGGGTATTCTGAGAATCTCCATGACGATAACCTACTTGATACATTCTGTTATTTGCTTTTGATAATCTATGAATCTTCTGACCCTATCTGAGTTCGTCTTAAACATCTCCGTTTTCATGAGAAGTCTGGTGGTGTTTTAACCACGCGTATAAGAATGTTCTTCTCTCACTTCTGAACGATATGACTTGCGATGTCGATCTGCTTTCATTGAATAGTTACCGTTGATTTTTATAGGTTGATTGATCATTGACGACTACCCTCCTATGTTTCACCTTCGGTGTTTGAAACCATTTTGAACTCCCTACCATGATTTTTTCGATTGTTAAACTTTTGCTATATCTACCTGTTTTGATCTTCATTTCCGATCTGTTGATAAACAGTTTGATACCTCTCC
This sequence comes from Artemisia tridentata subsp. tridentata, assembly GCA_021014915.2. Lineage (NCBI taxonomy): Eukaryota > Viridiplantae > Streptophyta > Magnoliopsida > Asterales > Asteraceae > Artemisia > Artemisia tridentata. The sequence goes on from CP139508.1 coordinate 501,583,159, forward strand.
GACCATCCGAAGGTCATTTAACCCTAATGTGTTTGACACATTCTATTAATTCATTACCCGTGCCGGATATAAATGTATCATCTGATATTACTCTGTTCTTGCAAAGTCTATTACTACACCTATGAGAACTCTGGTGATTATTAGCCATGGATATGACGATAATTTTGTCTCGATGTGAAATGGTTAACGGAGCATGATGATGCTGATATTTGAGATTCAATATGCCTCATTTTGACAGTTATACGATGTTCGTATTACCGATGACTCACAACCTACCTGCCACTTATGCTAAATAGCTAAACAAGACTCCAACACCTTGAATTGTTCGATTATCTATCTCCACACTTCGATGAACCATGTACTTGACCTTGATATATGAACTACCCATCTGGCTTGGCGACCGTACTCATCCTACGAATCCGTTCACTTTTGACATATTCGATTTTGAGGTCTTTAAGTTATGGATTGGCTGGCCCTCATACGCTGCCAGGGACTACCGTATCTGATTTGTGATCTTTTATGTTTCATCCCACTTTTGTTACGATAACCTTTAACCGCTCAAATCTGTTAAGCTTAACGCCGCTATAGGGACCTTTACCTCGACCTTATTTGATTGTCGATTGTCTACTGACACCTATTACTACCCACCCTAGAAGCTCTGGCATTGGAAGCTTTGTTATACAAATTTTCTGTTGTTCTCCGATGGAACTTTTGGGTTTTCCCTCCTGGTTGAGAAGTAGAATGAAATTTGAACCAATCCCGGTTGACGGACCATGATGCCATAGAAGTTGAGAGATTGGATAAGATGATGGAATATGATTTTTGTTCACCCCAGTGTTTCATTTTGAATACCCTGTTAGCTTGTGAAGAAGGAAGAGGAAACTTTGGAGTATTGACTATCGTAAACCTAATCGTATCACGACCATGACCACCTTTCAATTCAGCGTATCAATGATTGATTCTATCTTTGTAAACTCCATGCCAGACGACCTCTGTGGAGGATTGAAGAACTGAAGAAGCAACCACAAGAACTTCTAAGAAGGGAGATGACAAACTGAGAGTAACCTCCAGGAAGTATTTCAGTTTATGCATGAAGAGGAACATATAAACCATCTTGTAGAATGACCCGTATTTTGGAAGAAGTAGATCGGTTGGCGATCAGAGATTGTAACAGACAACACTACCATGCATCAGGCAATGACGGCAGTTGGAGTTGGCGAATTTTGAACCGTGCTGAAGACCTGTCTAAGGCACGCAGTCTTGCTTCTCTATTCACTTTAGTTGTACTAAGATGAATTGAGAGCAGAAGCAGACTCGCGAATGGAAGAATGCACAGTGACCATACCGGAGACTCACGTTACTGCACCACAGTTCCAAGAAGAAGTGCCGAAGGCTTGAGGGACCAGACTCGAGTTTATATTTCCTTTCCACCCTATGATCATACGACAGACTGCATGGACTTGGAAGAAGTTTAAGATCATGCCCGATAATTCTAAAGCGAACGTTTGTGTTTGAAAGAGTTGATGCTGTGAAGGATGAAGCTATGGGCGATGTAATTCATTTCCTTTTGACCTACTCAAATTTCTGTTACCTGATGATAAGATCCCTTGAATGATTTATATTCCTTTTCAGTAATTCCGCTCTGAGTTCATTCTGCGTATGTTGGACGACAGTTTCGTTATGTGAAATTTGATGAATGATGGGCGACCCGATGTTTTTAACGATGTACCAAATTCTGATAGACATTCTGAGACTTCCGTTAACTCTTTCGAGTAGTTCGTTCTCCTCTTAGTTATGGTGTTTGATTTTGATGACCTATGAGACGGTAGAAGTACTAGGTGGATTAAGATAAGTGGTTTTGAATACGACTTGAGATAAATTATGATCATCATGAAGGCATATTTATGTGGTGCTAGTATTATGACGCCTGATCAACGTGATAATACTTACACCATATAACGTGCACTCATTGTGGCCATAGGATATCTTGGGGAGTACCTAAGAAGTTTAGAATCTGATCTCCGCTGGATTATCCGTGATTAGTGAGACGTTAGGTTCATCCTATCTATGCGTATACTCTGCTTTCGTTCATTAGATATCTGGATGAGTTTGGACTCTCGTTTTGCATTCTGTTGACCTCAGTTATAAATTTGGAAAACTCTGTGAAGAGCTCTCTACTGTTGACACAGTCAATTTGATTTGAAATCTTGTTCGTATTCCATGTGAGCCTTCTGGAGAATTCATCTAACGTCCATTTTATGTTGCATGGACCTTTTGTTCTGAATCAACCTAATTTGTCTCCTTCTGAGGAATCTGAACCCATCTTGTTTTGATCGAGTCATGAGAAACCATTTGTTTTGAAGATCTTTTTTGGAAGAACCTCCATGGGCGTGAGAATGTTTGTGACGACCTTTTACGATTTGCTACGACTTCGTCTAATCTTGCGACTTCAAATTTCGAGGACGAAAATTTTCTTTTAGAGGGGAAGAAGTTGTAAAACCCCAAAATTACCACAAAACGAAATGACCAAAATACCCTCTAATTTTGAAATTTTAAGAATTTGCAAGATCATATAAATGAATATCATTTGAACTTTACCTAAAGTAATGTACCAAGTAAATTAAGATAATAAACTTTGCATTATAATCACCAAATCAATGTTCCCAAAATTCAAGCCATAATATGCGATAACTTATTTGATCCATACCACAATTTCGGTTATGGAATTAAAAAGGAAGATAATAATGCATTAAAATGTGATGTATATCCAGCCCATAAAAATTGACCCTTCCTTGTATAACACAATCACAAAACACGGTTTCCAATTCATCCATAAATACACCGAACATTATTTTTCTCTCCACATTGCAAACCCTAAAAATCCCACAAACACCATTCGATTTCTGCTGCTACCATTTGTTCCTGCTGATTCGGTTCTTGATCAAGCAAAGGGAGATTTTTGTGTGACCAGTAGACGTGCCCTGAATTCTGGTTCAAAGCATGTTTTGTTCGAGAGCATAGAGGCTGTTCGAAGCTAGGGTATTGTGATGCGTGGGCTTGGCTCATTCGTGATACGCCTCTCGTCCTTGTCTTCCGTTCATAAACCGATAAAGGTATCTCCATCACCTTATCCATGCTACACATAAGTACTATAATCAGAAAACGAATCATATACATATAATATATATACAGTTATAATAAGTAAAACCACTCGTGTTTGGTTAAACATAAGCATACGAATAACATATATATTTTGGGTCTCATGAGAGCAGGAAACTGATATTAAATAACGATCTTTGTTTCTGGTTTGGATCCTTCGAATCTGCTGTCATACACACCTATAATCTGGTTATTTAAGAGTATAATATGATTGTTATTATACAACTAGAATCGGAAAATAAACATGTAAGTGTGTCGTACCGAATCTGTATAATATGCGTGAATCAGATCTGAATATGGCTCTCGTTTAAACACCTTAGTTGCGTCATATAACTGTGGTCATATATTGTGTGGTGTGCGTGGTTTTATGCGTCGAATCACGCGTATGGTATGGGTCGTGTGGAGTGTTAAACGAGAGGCTAAAGTCATGAGTTGTAGCCTGTTGTGGCTTTTAAATATGATTTACATGCATGGTGGTGGGGACTATTAGAAGACATGAAACCTGGAACAAACTAGCACATGGATAATGGAATATATATATATGTATCGGTGTGTGTTTTAGAAGGCTAAGTAGATCTGATTTCATGCAGTGTTGTGGGTCTAAATTTTATGTAAGAAACTTTGTCTTATATATAACAAACATGAAAGATAGCATGCATGGTTCTTGGTCGTGTGTTTTGAGGTAAAAAGGGAAAGATTTGGGCTGTTCGAGTGTTGGTTTGTGGACTCCAATATTGTGGGTTGTGGGGGTCGGTTAGGCTAAAAAGGAAGGGTTTGTCGAAGGGTGTGTTGGGCTGGAAATTGGAGTGTGTTGTATGTCAAATGGGTGGTATCGTGTTGTGTTAAATATAAGAGTTGCAATACAATAAAACTAGTGTCAATGGTGGGTAATTGGTTGATTCAAAGTGTGTTGTTTTGGTTTAGTTGGGGCTCGTTAAATGGGTTAACAAGAAAGGGCAAATTCAGTTTTTGTCATGTTTCAGAAAGTTCAGTAATCAAATCCATATTTTAATGTGGTATATACCAAGGCTATGCATGTAAAGTTATAAACTCCCTAATATAATATCCGAATATATGTTTATTTTCGAATTCGATTCGGGTTTAGTAATATCTCTAATTGGCAAATATAATTCCTAAAATCAATTTTGACACATTAAACCCTAAACTTTGATTATTTTCACGTTAAACCCTAAGATACGAAATGTGGAACCTTGCTAATCCGAGAAAGCTGCTATAAAAGAAAAGTTACTAAAAATGGAAAGCCGACTAAAATAAGTAATCTGATTTAAAAAAAAAAGGTATTAATAATAAGACGATCGTGTATTCGTGTAGATTCGCTGAAGAAGGAGTTTATTCCGATCCTTATGTTTCTAGTGTGTGTTTCCCTGGCGGTTTAAGGTACAGATATTCTGACCTTTTCTTTTAAGGTTTCTCATGATCTCTTTCGTATTCTGATCCGTTAATTTTCTGAGTTGATTGCTATGATTCCCTTTGCTTGAACCTTCTCAGTTGATCCCATTTGATATGACATCTGTTATGAACCTATGTTATGAAAACCTTTTTAATTATACTATGGAAATGTTATGAGAAAAACCATTTTAAATGATGATTATAAATGATGCGAAACTACTTTTATATAAAATGTTACTAACTTTTATGAAAACTATATTTTGAAGACTATCTCTATAAAAACCGTTTTGAAAGATTGTTTTTATGAAAACCACTTTAAAGGATCGTTTTATGAAAATCATGAATAAAGGATTGTTTAAAATGGACTTTTGATAGAAACTTTTGAAATGAACTTTTGATCTGAACTTTGACTTGATTACTTAATATGAACTTTGATCTGGTAAACTCTGATTTGGACCTTTGGCATTACATCTGATATATCTGTTATGAACCATCTGTATGGACCATCTGATTTGACCTTTGATATATGACACTCTGATTATGATATGATATCCGACTCTTAGTTTGATACCCGAGCCATTTCACTAGGCATGGGGGTTCCATGTCCGTGTCATTGATGCACCAATGGCATGACTCTAGGGCGGTAGAGTGATGTTCCGCCACGTCCCCATTCTGATTATGATATGCGCATTACTTTAATTATGGATTATATATGTTTCTGGGGGGCGTATGGATGCATCCTAGATCTGTTCTGTTTAGTGGATTTAACATGATTTGATATGATTTGTCTGGTGACTGGTGCTTGTGTGCAATACACGCCTTTCACATATATCTGGGAGCTAGCTACTCCATTTGAAGAATGAGGACACCCCTCATATTATCTGATTATCTGAGAGGTCTCCCCTCTATATGATTATGAAGATTTATGGTTACGCTGTTATGATCTGTTTCTGGGCTCGTGGTGGATGACTATCCTAAACCTTACTCTTGTATCTCATTTATATCTCATTCATTATGCTACATCTGGTTATTTCCGTTTACTTTCGTTTCCGTTTATTATATATCTGTTCACTGGGCTTTGTAAGCTCAGCCGCACGTTTTCTTTTCGTGTGCGGCAGGTTTTAGTTGGAAGATGAGTACGAGTGAAGAGACTTTTGGACTTAGAAGACTTGATAGTTTTGGGCATAGAGATGATTAGAAGTTATCTTATTGTTAGAAATTGTATTCGCCTTGTAACCTTGTTATTGCAGTATTTCCTTTGTAACCCTTGAGAATCTTTGTATTACTTTTGAATGTATGCTTTGTTATATCTGATATGAAACCATTTGCGTGACATCTTTACCCTTGTCGGGTTGGGGTGTTACAATCACTTGATGGTATAACACAATGAAAAAGTATTCAAACACCCTCACATTACACTCACAACACCGATATCAGTTGACATTACTAACACAACCATACACCCCTATAATACTCACAACGGCAGACCATACACCTCACTATTATTGCCAACCAAACAGGTATCTTGCAGATTGCATCACTATACACAACTAAACACCCCTATCAAACTCACCCTGCAAATCAGACCACCCCCTCTCCATAATCGCAAACCAAGGAAGCGGCGGCCTGCGTCAATATAACAAAACCAAACACCCTTATACAACCTATCAATTATATTTACACAATTGTAGATGATTTACCTAGCCATTGTCCACCCAAATAAGATCCAAGAAGCCCTAAATCAAAAAAACAATGGTGTTAACTTTACTATTTTAGAAGCAAAATTTAATGTCAACATTAGAAAAGAAATTTCTTACCTCTATACTATATGAAATAATGAGTGTCCTTGCTCTTTTCCTTAATGGACCCCTTTATTACACCTCGCTTACCACGATTCAACATTGAATAAATAAACCTGATAACAAGGGCAGAATAAAGAAACATGGTAAGAAAATATAAGCTACCTTAGACATATATGAAAATTGAAATACAAATAAAAAAAAAATCTATTCACGAGTATCCCAACAAGTTTTTGTTGCTCGAAAGACCTATAATTTCTTATACTACTACTGCCTATTTTTTAATATAAGTAAACAAACAATAAGGTACTAATTGATCTCCCATACAATATAATGCAAAATTCACATGTTGGTGTTGTTTCATAGAACTTCTCAACTGTCATCTCATGAAACAAAATGCAAATAAACCTTAATTTTTGTTGAACAATTGGCAACCCATACTAAATACTAACATATATAACTAAATCCACATCAAACAATGGCATTCCTCATACGGCAAACTAAATTTCCAAGCATAACAAAATAATCATCATATAACAGATTAAAGCATCACGTATTTTCATTTAGACTACAATAAACTAACAAAAATTCACTAAGACTACATATCAGAACTTTAAAAACAAGTAATGATAGCATTTAGAAGTCAAATAAAAAGTATAGAGTGGTTACCCACAAAGATTAAGGGAAAAAATATTTATAGCAATTCAACCAAATCGATACTCAAACTGGATGTTAGGGTGCTAAACTAATGGTGGAATTTTAAGGATTTAGTGGATAATCACACAGTTTAATGGATTTTGGTGGGTTTCTTTTCTTGTTCTTCACAGTAGCAAAGAAAGGGTGTTTGTGAAAAGTGAATTGGGGCTTTTGGTTGTAAAGCCGAGTAATTAAAAAAAAAATGAATTTGTTTTTTGGTGAAAAAGAATGAATTTGGCGGTGGTTCAAATGAAAATGAAAACAAAAAAAAAATGAATTTGTTTTTTGGCAAAAAAGAATGAAAATTTGGCGGTGGTTCAAATGAAAATGAAAACAAAAAGAGTGGGGAAACAAAAAAAAAGGGCGATTGGCAAACATTTATTGAGATTGGTTTTAATATATAAAACCAGTTTTGATAATACGAACACGGAGAAACTTGTCTTCTCATCAAAACCAATGTCTTTAACTATGTATACAGACTGATTTCTTCAATACGACCAGTTTCTTTGTACTTTGTGTTCTAGAGACTGGTCATTTTCTCAAAAACCAATCTTATATAGCCTATGCCCGCTAATTTTTGACCATATAAATCGGTTATTTTATAACCGGTCTTTATTAAAGGGTGTTTATAGCTTTTTTTTTGTAGTAGTGATTGCACTTCTCTTATCTCAATTTCTCAAAATCCATTCAAACCCTAATTCATTATTTTTCTCATTTCGAACCCGAGATCATTCATCCAACACAATGACAACACTTCGCTACAAGGATGATCACAACAAGGTTGCATACTTAGAGTCATCTTCTAGAAGTGTTGGTTATGATGAGGTGTTAGCTTTTCTTCGAGGGTCATCTATTCAGTATGCATTAACTCATTGTCCTGTGACGGTGTATGATTCGCTGATTAAGCAGTTTTGGGCATCAGCTAAGGTTAGACACATTGTGGGAAGGGAGGACGACATTGTTGCCACTATTGATGAGCACGAAGTCATCATTACAGAGGGTTTGATTCGGGTACAGCTTTGATTTCCTGAGGAGCATGGGGAATATGATCTTTCCAGGCAAGATATCAATGATGGTATGGCTGCTATAGGTTATCCTGTCACTGGTAGTTGTACATTCTTGAAAAATAAGCTGTCTCCTCAATGGAGATTTCTTGTTCATACGTTACTCCAGTGTATGAGTATAAAGACTGGTGGTTGGGACCAATGTCCTAGTCCCATTGCGTCTGGTCTTGTTTGTTTGTCACATGGTAGGATCTATAATTGGGCCAAATATATTTTTGATGGGATGATTGAAAATATCACTAATGGTAAAAACAGATTTTTAATGTACCCTAGATTTCTTCAAATTATCTTAGGTGTTCAGACCATTAACCCATCCCCTAAGATAGTGAATCGGTTGACTCCCAAAATGTTTGCTCTGATGAAGATGAATTTTACAGGCCAACATTTGCCTTTATTACCTGCCATGTTACACAATGTCAATCCTGCTGACAACCCAGATCCTGCTGACAATGTCAGTGTTCCACCATCACCCAATGCAGCTGATGCTAGTGCATCCAATGCTGCTGATGAAGGGACTTCAGTTGCTGCTGATGCATCTGCATCTGTTGCTGCTGATGACCCATTTCCACCATCACCTAGACCAGCCACACCTAGACCTGAGACTAATGTCCCTGATGAGCCCAGTGTCCAGACCACCACAGTTGTTACACCTGTTGTCCAGCCAATACCTTCTGTGGACTTGCCTTCTTCTTCAAGGCTTTCAACTCCTAGTCCTTCTAGGCAGACTTTCAGTGAAGACACCCATGTAGGGGGAGAATTTCATGTATCTCCACCTAGATCTAATGAAGCTCCTAACACCTCAGGTATTCCTGCTGGTGGAGCTGAGGATGCTGCTGATCTCACTTCTATGTCCCAGTTACTTGACAAGTCTATGCAGAAGATTGAGGCATTAGAGTCAGAGCTTACAGAGACCAAAAGGAGTTTTAGTGAGAAGGTGGAGACTTTGGAAAAGGAACTCAAGGATACCAAAGACTCTTTTAATGAGACTATCCATAAGCTAAATGAAAGGATCAGCTCATTAGAAGCTCTACATCTGCAAAAGAAAAGAAGGGTTGTGCTTTCTGAGTCTGAGGAAGATCAGGATGATATGTCATTTGATGGGCTAAATGTGCTGGCTTCTGTTTCTCTTGATAGTGCACATACTGAAGTGCTTACCTCTTCTGAGCACACTATCACTACTCAACCTCAGGCCTCCACTGGAACAAGGACCATTGCTGCTGATGTCTCTGGTGTTGTATCTGATGTTCCTGCTGAAGTTGGTAGTGTTTCTTCTAAGTCTAAGGTTCCTGGTAATACTGCTGGTAGCCCATCCATTGCTGCTGGTAGTGACACCATTCCTCCTGAAGCAACTCAAAATGATGCTGAGATAGCTGAAAAGGTGCAGGCACAGGAAATTGCTGCTGAACAAGCTAGACTAGCTCAGGTTGCTCAAGATGAGGAGCTTGCAAGGAAAATGTCTGTAGATGAGAGGAATATAGATGGGATTATGAATAACACAAGATCAGAAGATCCTACTTCAGAAGAGTTCAGTGAGCAAGTCGAATACTTGTTGGCTTCTGATATGATTATTAGAGCTCATGGGTTTATGATTCTTCAAGATTCAGAGTTGGATTCGGATGAAAGGTCAGATCAGCTCAAGGCATTTATCTTAAAGACTCATAGAGCATCCACTTGGAATGACTTGATGCATAGGATCAGTGAAAGACAAAAGTCAGGATATAAGATGCCTACAAACAAAGATAATGTCAATTTTATGAAGGATTATCTGAAGAATCAAGCTAACTACAAGCTCAGTGACTTCAAAAGTTGGACTGATGCTGCAATTCAAAAGCTGTTCCTTGATACCTATGCAAGGATAAATTCTTCAGTCATGACAGACATTCGACAAAGCAAGAAAAGAGAGTCTTCCTCTTTAGAGTCTGATGTTGCAAAGAAAATGAAGTCTGGAGAGACATTGTCTGGTGCATCTTCCTTTATTCCTACTGAAGGTTCTCAGGATACCACATTCATTTCACCAATTCCTAATGTAGATGCATCTGAGGCACCACAAGAAGGTCCTATTTCTGATGGTATTCCTGCTGCTCATGTCTCTGTTTCTGTTGAACCATCTTCCTCAGTTCCTATCCTGCAATATGGTCTAAGGACAAGGCAGAAGAGTCACTCTCACCATCCTTCTTCTAGGGATATTTCTGAAGTGGATGATCAAGAATTGGTTAGGGTTGACTCAGATAGTGATTCAGAAGGTGATTCCATTCATTCTTGGGGTCATATTGCTCACTGGGAGATTAGGTCTACTCCTGAAGGTGAAGTCAATGTTTGGTTTTCCCTTGATGGGACAGTCAAATTCTTTACCTTTCTGAGGGAGCTCTTGAATAAGGTAGAGAGGAAAGATTTGGAGAATCTTTATAAGATAGTGGATAATTACTATCAAACTCATACTCCTACTGGGATAGGCCTAATGCTTTGGGGAGATTTACAAGTGTTAATGAATTCATTGGAAGGTGAAAAGGCTAAATTGGTGTGGGGTAATCAATCATCCTGGAGAGTATTTTCTTGGAGGCTATATCCGTCTTAGCTCATCTCTGGCAAGATCCTGTCTATGTTTGTGGATGTCACTTATCCTTTATCTGAGGGACTTATGAAGAGAATGCTCACACAGAAGGTCCGAGTTCCCAAGCATACTATTGGAAATGATTTAACCACAGCTGAACAGTTGGTCAAATTCATCAAAGATCAACTTGCAGCTAAAGGTTCATCTACTTAAGGGGAGGCTTCTTCTTGTTGTTGTATATCTTTCTTTCTTGATTTTTCTTATTTTCTTTTCTTTGGTTTTCTTTCTTTTCTTTTATATTTCTTAGTTCAAAAAAAAAAATAATAATAATAAAATAAAATAAAATTCTTATGTATATTTTGTGTGCTAATAAGTTGGTTTTGAGCAACATCCTTGCAGGTACAGTGTTGGTGTTTACACCTACACAGCAAATGGTATTCAACTCACCATGTCTTATAGACAAGAAAGAGTTGACTCACCATGAGGGTACGGCTCTGGTGTGATAATCAAATCCGTTGATAGCTGTAATAGCTTGCTTAAAGCTATAGGGTACTTCAACTCACCCATGATTCAGTTCTGAGAGTTGAAATAGTTTCCAATTCACCATGGATGTAACCCTTTATGGGATCCAAAGAATTGGCTAGTCCACAAAAGTATGGTTTGTGGTAAAGACACTTGGTATCCATATTTGGTATTCAATTCACCAAGGTTTGCTGTAACCTAAGAATTGACTAGTCCTGAGCAAACGGCTACAGGTAAAGACAAGTCAAATCCGTTTATAGTTGCTGGTTTACTCAAAATCAGATGGTTATCAATGTACCATGGTCTAACACATCTAAACATTGGCTACTCCAGTAGTGATGGCTATTGGTAAAGAGACATCAAATCCATTAATTTTCAATGATTCACCTCTCACAGGAGTTAACACACCTGGATGTGATGAGAATAGTATGAAACTTAAGTGATTTGATGTACATATTGTCATAAGTAGCAGTCAAGCTCAAGTGAATGTCATGGTGACCAGCTTACATGTTTTGAAGAAGATTTCCTATTGCTGCTGAACTATCGAAGTTGCTGCTGGATGTTATAGATGTTGAAATCTTGCAGGTTCTAGATGTTGCTGCTGGTTACTACTTATTGCTGCTGCTAATTTGCAATCCTCAAGCCTGAGAAGTTCAAGCTCTATCACGTTGGAATCTTGCAGGTTAACCTAGTCAACCTCAAGATTAGGGGAGGATTGTTAGGATCTCTGAGAAATAAGGAATTTCTCATTGCTGCCGATAGTGAAGTTGGTTCCTGCCGATAGTTATTCATTGCTGCTGCGGTTGGTTCCTGCCGATAGTTTAAGTTTGTTTCTGCCGATAGTGTTTATTGCTGCGGATATTATTGTTTGTTATCCGTATGTTTAGAAAGTTTGTTAGATTTATTTTTAGAAGAGATCATGTTTATCTCTTCACACGTTTTCTTGTGTGACGGGTTAGGGTTAGGGTTTCTTATCATTATAAAAGAAACATCCCGTCCATGAGTTTAATGTACCTTTATCGATTACAACATTCAATAAAACAATTCTTAGTTCATAGTCTGATCCATAGAGGATCATTGTCTTTTCTTCTTTAATATTCTTGTTGTTTAGTTTCCGCATAAACACAAGTCTTACACCTAGAGGTTCTCGTTTAACCAAGCTCAATCAAGCTCGAAGTACTCGATCCTTTAGTTTCTTTAACATTGACTATTTCTCCTTTTACGGGTTCATTGTCATTTTCAATGTTTTCTATATCATTAGCCATTTGACTTTCAACTAAGTCATCATCTACCAAAGGTGATGTCTTAGAGGGAGGTGGACTTTCGTTGAATGTTACGTTCAACGATTCCTCGACTCTTGATGTTTCCTTGTTTAATACTATTTATGCTTTACTGTTTTGTGAGTACCCAAGAAATACACCTTCATACGACTTTGGGTCGAACTTAGTGAGATAATCCTTTGTGTTTAAAATGAAGCACTTGCTTCCAAAAACTCTAAAATATCCTAATGTAGGCTTTTTGCCTCGATAAATTTCATAAGGAGTTTTATTTAAAAATTGTCTAATTAAAACTCTATTTAGGATATATGTGGAAGTATCTACAGCGTGACACCAAAACTTTTGAGGTATGTTTTGTTCATTTAACATAGTTCTACTCATTTCTTGAATTGTTCTATTTTTACGTTCTACTACACCATTAGATTGAGGTGTACGAGGAGCCGAGAAATTATGAGTTATTCCATTATTATCACAAAAGTTTCCAAATTGGATTTCATTATCAAATTCTCGACCATGGTCAGTTCTAATAGATACTATGTTACTTCCTATTTGATTTTGAATTTTCTTGCTTAGAATTTCAAATTTATCGAATGCCTCATTTTTAGTTTTCAAAAATTTAGTCCATGTATATCTAGAGTAATCATCTACTATGACTAAAGTGTAAAAATTTCCTCCATAGCTTTGTATAACCGACGGGCCAAACAAATCCATATGTAATAATTCTAGGCATCTAGATGTAGATACCATGTTTTTAGCCTTATGGCTATTATGTACTTGTTTCCCAATTTTGCAAGCATCACAAAAGTGTTGGTCATATTTCAACTTGGGTAGGTTCCTAACGAGTTCTTTGGATGACAAAGATTGAATAAGCCTCATATTAGCATGACCTAAGCGTCGATGCCATAGAGTTGAGTTTTCGTCCAAGGAGGTAAGACATAACTTATCTTTAGGTGTTTTATCTAATTTCATAACATAGACATTATTCTTTAAAACACCTTTTCCTACGGTTATGCCATCTTTAAGTATTTTACTTCCATTTTCACTGAAAAGGACGTTATACTTTTTGCGGCATAACTGACTTATACTAAGTAAATTAAATCCTAAATTATCTACATGAGCAACATCATCAATAGATAGAGAGTCATGAGAGATTGTACCTTTTCCGATGATTTTACTTTTAAGCTTGCTACCGAATGTGACATTACCTCCGTCATACACTTGGTAGGTTGAGAAAAGATTTTTGTTTCCCGTCATGTGTCTTGAGCACCCACTATCTTTGATCCACTCATAAGGTTCAAGATCAACTTTCAAGCATACCTAAGTTCATAAAAGACTCAAGCATTTGGTCCCCAATATCTCATGGGTCCGTTTGGGTTAAACATGACATTATCATGGTTTATGTACTGAAATGGTGGACAATTGTTCCACGGCATATAATTAGGACCATGAAAGTTTCTAGGCATGTTTTGGTTCCAATTATTTTGATAAGTGTGTTGTGGATTAACTATACTCTTTGGAAAGGGGTGTTTGGGAAAACTCATTTGAGGTCTCTGTTGATCCGTTTTAACTCTATATTCATTTCTAGCTTGACCTCTTCCTAAAGATACTGCTGGTTTGTGTTTTATTATTGGTTATGTTACTGTTAGGTTTCTTAGTAACTTTAACAAACTCGGAACGGTCGACTTTGTGAACCTTCTGTTCAACTTCTGTACCCGCGGATCCTTTGGATACACCTGGCGGATCCAAATTTTTGGATCCGTCGGATCCGTGAGTGTCCAACTTGGTTGAATCAGTTTTATTCACAGTCTGTTCCTTATGATCACTTAATGTTCCTAGTTTCATAAAGCCTAGTCCTGTTTTATCATGAGGTAGTTTTTGCATTTTCATTATTTCATCTGCACAACTTATGTTTTTATCAAACCTTTTAAACTTTGAATTTTGTTTGATTAAATCTTCCTGTGTGGTTCTTAAGGTTTCTAGTTCAAGTTTTAGTTCTTGACAAGACACACACGTTTCTTTACTATCTTTACCTTTTTCAATTCGTATTGCTTTTTCTTTAAGCCAAAATACTTCATTTTCTAAAAGTGTTGTCTTTGTTTTCAAAAATTTGTTTTTGTTTATGATTTTTAAAGTGACGTCACACAGTTTGTTATATTCTACTTCTAAGGTTTCATCATCTATAGAGGAGTATGAATCAGAATGTACCTCTTCTGTGTCATTAGCCATAAGAGCAATTTCGTTGTTCATAGGCTCATCATCATCATCTCCTTTACTATCGCTCCAAGCTCCACTAACGAAGGCTCTTTGAGACTTGGTCTTTGGAGGCTTGGACATTCTCCTATTAAGTGACTGGAGTCACCACACCTATAGCATTTCCTATCAACCTTACCTTTCTTATCGTCACGATCTTTTCGAGAGGATTTCTTTTCATCACGAGGTGGTTTTACAAACTTTCCTCGTCTCCTGAAGAATTTCTTGAAATCCCTCACGGCCATTGCATACTCTTCATCATCACTGTTTGAACAAGATTCATCATCGTCACTTGACTTGGCTTTGGCTTTCAAGGCAATAGACTTAATCTTCTCCTTTTTGCCTTTGACAATTTCCGAGTCTTTTTCCATGATCATTTCGTGAACTTTTAGGTTTCCTATGAGCTCATCCAGTGTCATGCTTGAGAGATCCTTAGATTCTTCGATAGCTGTCACCTTTGCTCTCCATTTCGGATGGAGTGCTCTTAGAAATTTCCTGACAAAATTCTTACTAGAAAAAGATTCGTCAAGTGCTTTAAGTGATGTAATAATAGTATTGAACTTAGCAAACGCACTATCAATGGTCTCATCTTCAGAGATAACAAATTGTTCATATTGTTGAACAAGAAGATCAATTTTGTTATCTTTTACTTGTGAGTTCCCTTGATGTGTGATAATAAGAGATTGCCAATATCCTTAGCCGTTTTGCACATAAAAACTCTTTCATATTCTTTTTTAGGTAAGGCATTATAAAGCATCATTTTGGTTTCATTATTTTTGGCAATTAGTTTCTTTTGCTCATCACTGTGACGAGTAAGAGAAGCTCCTTCATCCCGACCACCCGAAATATTATTACTAATAGGTTTGTAATCATCATCAACTATTATATACCATAGATCTATATCCTTTGACTTTACATAAGTCTCAAAGCGATTTTTCCAATAAATAAAACAATTTGGTTCAAATAGAGGTGGTCTCTGCATAGATTGTCCTTCTTTTATAGTTTTCAAAATCCATGGATCGTTTTAAGTTTTAAAATACAATATATTTTAAAAATCTTAAGTAACGTAGCTCCTGATGCCAATTGTGGAAAACTAGAAGGGGGGTTGAATAGTTTTTAACGTTTTTCAAGTTTTATTTGCTTTGTTACTATATGTTAATTCAAAGGAAACAATCACAAATAAATAATCACACAATATAAACAAAAGATAAAGAGAGGAAAGATCAAACCACACAACACTGTTGTTTATAGTGGTTCGGCTACAAGGACTCTCTTCCTTGCCCTACTCCACTCCCCGAGCTTCCAACTCGAGAGTTTATCTTTCACTAAGAAACAAACTCCTTTACTAGGCGGAGAAAACCTTTACACGTCGCTTACTTCCTTTTCCGGTACTAAGCTAAACACCGGGTTCTTTCACACGGTAGAACCAACCTGACGTCGCCTATTTACTTTACCGACACTAAGCTAGATGTCGAGTTCTTTACAAGGGTACAACCACTCCCTACACTCTTTGTGCTTTAAGGACTAAAGCACTAACCACACTCACTGATTACAAATGATAGATATGATGTGTGAAACAAACTACAATATCACACAGTAATGCAACTAAAGGATTACGGTTCTGTAGATCCTTGAAAGCTTGATCTCTCTTCTACAAAATGAAAGATCAAAGTGAAATGCAACTATGAATGATGTTAGTAAAGATATGTATGAATAATATGTTGGGTTTAAATTTATGAGTGTGAGAAAGCCAAATGATCACTTTCTTTTTTTGGCAAGCAGTCTTCAGTGAGGATCCCACGGATTTCCCCTAATAGGGATCCTCCTTCATTGGGGACTTGGGTCCTGGGATAGACAATAAGGATTTGTTGTATTTACCAAATCTTTCCTATCTTACCAAACATCCAAGATCCCAATGTCAACTATGTAAATTGTAAATCTAAACAAGAATACAAAGATATTTTATTGAGTATGCAAGAGTCATGGGAAGATTTTAGAATTAAAAGTTTCCTTTTAAGGAAACAAGTTACTAAATAAGCAAACTTGTATTCTTTGGTTTTTTTGAAGTGTAAATGTGTACTTAAGGACTTAAATTATTTTTTTTATTTGCTAAAAGAATTTCCTTTTATTTTTCTTAACAAAACTAAGAAAAATCAAAGAATATAAATAACGTTTTTGAGACGATATTTATATTAAAAGGGAGTATTGGTGTACTAAACCCCCTTTTTTCTCTCCACCATCTTTAGTCATATCTTAAGGGGAAAAGACAAATTTAAACTCCCAAAAAAATCTAAAAAGGGGTGTGTTAAAAAAATCTAGCGGTTCTAATGTTTTGTGTCTAAAGACAA
>CP139508.1:501600334-501861450 GCA_021014915.2 Artemisia tridentata subsp. tridentata
TCTAATTTTTTGTCATAAAGGGAGAGCTTAGTGTGTGGAATTTTGGGAGAAAACCCTAAGACGAATTTAGCTCCTTTTTCAAGGCTTTTTGCCTTGACATCTTCCATGTTACATTGAAGATAAGTTATCAATTAATCATTCAATATGTCTATGTGTTGTTTGATTTTATCTTATTCTTGTCTTTTGATTAACATGTTAGGCTAAATTTATCTTGTGTTTGCTTAGATCTAATGAAACCTAGCTATTGATTATTGGTTATTAGTGTGTTATTAGTTGTATTGGATGATTGTTTATCTATGTTAGGCTTAAGAAAACTGGCTAACTTCCTATTCGGTAACTTGCTTGAACGTCTTAAGAAACATGAACCAAATGCGTACTAAAGGTTTTTATGGTTGTATTTAATGCACAAGCGAATTCTAGTGATCCCATGTTAGGAGCTTCCTAGCCGGCTCGACATAGGAGTGAAGTAGGAGCTTGTAGAGTTGGGGAAGTAAGTACGCCACCCCACGAATGGTATTAAGGAATACACCCGTCATCCACGCGACTAATACACACTAATTAACCGGTAAAAGATAGTTAGGGAGTAAGGAAATCTAAGTAAACACATTTCTCTACACATAAGTTTCTCACCACATTTTATTTTCAGTTATTTATTTTATTTGCATTTGTAGTTATTTGGGTTAGTTGATTAGCAACTAATTCCGCCCACTCTTTCAAACCCGAGATTTTACTTGCTTTCATAAAAATATAAAAACATAAAAAAAGAATCTTCCTCAACCCTTAGACCTATTAGAGTAGTTTTTCATACCTAACGAACACTATTCCCTGTGGAGAACGATCAATCCCCCGTACTTACCACTACACTATACTACATCGGTCAGGTACACTGCCTGGTGGGGTTGTAAGCCTCTTGAGATCCCTCGAGAGGTAAAACCTGTTGTAAGGTTGCAAAACCCACGCATCAATTTTTTGGCGCCGCTGCCGGGGAATAGTTATTGTTTAGGTTGAATTTTTATTTCTATTCGGTCTACTCACTAGATTCCTTTCTAGTGAGATTTTTATTTTATTTTTCTAGGTTTTCTTTAGTCTATCTATTTTCTTCGTGTCTTTGTTCGTAACCATTACCATCCGACATCATGGAAGATGGTAATATCCTTAACCCCCACAACCCACCACCACAACAACCACCACCACCTCCTAGAGCCCGTACTTTAGGAGAGTATTCCCGTCCTAGCCACCACGGCTATCGAAACACCATTGAGCTCACTCAAGGAGCCAATATCACACCCTTGCGATCCGACACCATCCGGTTGGTGCAAAGCGGATGCGCATTCCATGGACTTCGTTCTGAAGATCCTAATCAACATCTCAAGGACTTTCTTAAAATCGTTGATTCTATAGACCTTGATGTTGCCACTCGAGAGACGACCCGATTGCGTCTCTTCCAATTCTCTCTGCGGGACCAAGCTAGTCAGTGGCTAGAACGTCAACCCGCAGGATCCATTACCTCTTGGGATGATCTCACCAATCGTTTCCTTGCTCAGTTTTTCCCACCAGGGAGAACTACCAAGCTAAGGAATGATATCTTGATGTTCCAACAACGTCAAGGCGAAACCCTCTACGAGGCATGGACTCGATTCAAGGACTTACTCCGAAAGGTCCCTCACCATGGCATGGATCCTTGGCTACAAATCCAAATCTTCTATGATGGTGTCAATCATCAAACTAGAAGAGCCATAGATTACGCCGCCAATGGGAGATTGAGCAGGCTCAGTGTCAATAAGTGCTGGGAAGTCATTGAGGACTTAGCACAGTACGAAGAAGAAGAATGGGATGACTCAACATTCTCGGAAGAAGGGATTTTAAATTGCATGAGTGCAACCCAAGAACAGCTGTTCGCAAACATAAAAAGGCAGGTTGAGAGCTTAATGAAAGCTGAGATACCTACGGCTGATAAAAATCCCGATGAGTGCGTGAACACAATTGGTAAACATACGTTTCACCAATTCTCACGACAAGATGAATTTGAAGGGATAATGCTAACTTTCGTGAACAACCAAGAGAGACGTATCAAGGAATTAGAAACTCACTTGAAAAACACCCAAGATATGTTCATGGAACTAGCAGAAAAATTCATCTCGAGAATAAAAGAGAAAATTAGGGAAGAAGCCTCACACAAAAAGATCGAGAAGATCTTTGAACTCCCGGTCCCTAATGAACCATACAACGAATGGGATGATGAAACCCTCCTCCCCGAGCCTTCACTTTTAAAACCCTCTTATCTATTTGGATCCTCTCGCGAGAAAAAGAATTCTCAAGATCGTAGCATTTTCGTGGGAAGCATGGTTTTCACGCTCCCCAACTTTCATGAGGCTAGAAAACGATCTTTTGGCTTTAAGCCAGGTGTGAGAAAAACTCAACTAAAGCACATCCCCATATCGAAAACCCCCTGTAAAAGCTCTTCACACTCCCTGAATACCTGCCGTGACAGAGATTGGAACCTGAATGTGACGTCAACCGGCCCTTTTCAACATTTTACCACATCCCGTGACAGTAACAAAACATTTGACCCAGGAGGAACTTGTTAACGAGACTAGCTATCAGGATCATTGACCCTGACTAGCTGCTCTCTTAAAGTACGAGGGGCTCATTTGTAAACTGGCACAAAGTAGTAAAATACGCTAATCTGACGGCGTCAGAATTTAAACGTGACGCCGTCACCCCGTCTGCACAGCAATAATAACTTAATTTCCATCACTTTCATCACAAACCCCACAAACCATATCCACTCCAACCCCACCTCCGATTTTCCCAGGAAAAATTCGCCAATTCCCGCTTCCAATCTTCACGTGGTAAGTAATTTTTACTCATTCTCTTCGCTTCAATTACTCATAGGATTTGTAAATTTCGAAAATCCCCAACTCGTGAAACCCTAGGATTGATTCATGCTTAGAACTCATAATATGTTTTAATTAGTGTTATTTAACAAAGATTAAAGCATTTGATGATTGGCAATCAATTGGGTCTATTCACTAATAGGGAGGCCACGAATTTGAACCATAACCTATGATCCAATCACCCATTTTTGCTGTAAAAAGGGCGTTTGGTTTATAAGCTTAAAGTTTGAATATTGATTTTTCCCTCGTAATTTTGGATTTAAATGTGGTTGAACCTGACGGCGTCACCTATCAAAGGGTGACGGCGTCAGACCTGTCTGATACGCCACCAAGTCTTTAATTCACATATTAACACTTTTGTTCCTCCTGCTTTGTTCCAGATAATGAGTAAGCGTCAAAGACCCAGCCGAGGAAGTTCTTCCCGATCTCAACAAGAAAACTTTGGGGATACGGTCCTCAGTTGGGGTGTCTTTGACAACGATGCTGCTACAAGCAAATACGCACAACTGCTACTACACAAGGTCGAAAATGGGGCCGTAGTTGATTGGAACTTTCTGAGGAGAGAAGGTCTTGAGCAGACCTTTCTCCAAAGTTTTCAGACGGATGGGTTTACCGGCCCCCAGTGGGAAAGACTGTTTAAAATTCAGGAGCCGGTATATGAGGAATTGGTACGGGAGTTCTTTACCACCTTTCATTTTGACATGGCTGAGGCAAGGACCGATGTGGGCGGTACCACGATCTATTTCAGGCTGGGGGGTGAGCTAAGGACGTGTTCGGTTACTGAGTTTGGGTGGAGACTTGGGTTGTACGATCAGCATGATACCATTCAGGCAGGGTTCATGCAGAGGTTGTTGCATGGGGAGTCGATGAAGAATGATTTTAGGTGTTCCATGTTCTGGCAGACTATTGGGGATGGGGTGTATACCTCGACCACTGTGGCATCCCAAATCAGGGATCCTAGGGTTCGGTTGACTCACCGTTGCCTCACCTACAGCTTGACAGGGCGTCACAGCTCTCACCACCGTGTCACAGCTTCTGATCTCTTCTACCTGTACACCATCTACTCTAATGATGTTTACTGCAACATCCCGTTTTGGGTTGCTAGCTTTATGCATGGTGGAGTTGGGGAGAGGGAAGGTGACAGGATTTATGGTGGGATGTTTATCACCCGACTGGCCCAGTCTTATGGAGTCCTCAGGCCCGAGGTCATGAGGTATTTGAGTGGTGATGCATGCAGGACGGTGAAGGAGAGGTCCCTGAAGCAGATGGAGGTGATTATGGAGATGCATGACGGGTCCTTTATGTGGTATCATCCGGTCGGAGCTGAGGATGATGATGATGAGGATGATGAGGAGGAGGAGGAGCCCCAGCAGCAGCAGCATGAGGGGTATGAGGCCGGTACAGCTGATTACTACCGGCACATGAGCAGGGGGGACTGGCAGGCTCACCAGGGGACCTGGATGGGCCAGGTTGATACGTGGAGGACCAGGGTGGACGAGAGGTTCGACTGGATGTACGATCACACGGTTCGTCAGATGCAGCATCTTTCTACACGTGATCAGTTGGACCCGCATCTGCAGATTGACCCTTTCCCGGGTCGTGAGCAGGATTACCCACCATATGGGTACTACGGGCACCTTCCTCCTGGCTATGACTATCGCCAAGGTCCCCCACCCCAGTGATGATGTGATTTGATGTTTTGATGTTTGAACAATTTGATATTTGGTTGTATGTGTTGAAACAATATGGTCTGTAATAATTTAGGGAAGGCATCTGTTTGCCTTAAAACATTTGTTACATTGATTTTATTTATCGCATGCTAGCCTTATTTGATTGCTTTATTTTATTTATTTGCTTTGTGTGTTTATTTGTTTGTTTGTTTGATTTTATTTTCCGTATGTGTGTTTAATTTTTATTAGTATTGATTCATGTTCAAAAGTAAATTGTGAAAATGCTTTATGTTGTTTTTAACTTCGTCTTAACTACATATAAAGGTATTTTGCAAAAGATAAGTGTAAGGGAAATCTAAATCGGTTTATTAGAACACAAATGAACATGAATCATAATAATACTAAATTAACATACATATTAGTGTTTATTTGAGTCAAATGCTTGTATCGAGTCATAATGATGTTTTGCAGGATTTCCAGGAAGTAAGGTAAAGGTTTTTCCAGAAATTTTCCGGAAACTTAAAATGAAAATTTTTGTCAGGTCATTTCTGACGGCGTCAGGGGTTATAACCTGACGGCGTCAGATTTAATTTTCAGAAATTTTTGAAAGTTTTGTTTTTAAAAAGTTTTTATTAAAATCTCCAACTTATAATCTCCAGGAATCTGCAAAATTATCATTCCACAAGCATTATATCCTTATATATAGATTTATCCCGCCGATGTTATGCAGGTTTTCGTGTTTGTTTTCTCAGGTTTAACAGGTTATTTTGGACAAGGAGATGTTTATGGAATCAAGCTTTTGGCGATGCATTAGTCATGAAGCTTTTACATTCTCTTTGGAAGAAGATTTAACCGTGTAACTTCATTATCCACCGAGCGAATCAGGGGAGTATTTGATTTCATTCTTTTACTTTTTTCTTTTACATCTTGTTATTTGAACATTGGGGACAATGTTCATCTTAAGTGTAAGGGGAGGGTAAAAGTACGATTTTAGAGAATACAATTGCGCTTGACTTTTGTTTGTTTAATGGTAGATGTGTAATAAAACTGAGAGAAATACTTGTTAGGGTAATTTTAGTGCCAAATTTAAAATTTTTTACAACATATAGGAGTGAAACTTTGATCTTAATGAGCGTCTCACGGATATGAGTTATATGACTAGCACAAAAAACCGTACCACTAAAAAAATTTTCCACCCCAAATATGTGAGGTTCGCCCCTAGAATTGGTAGGAAAAGCATTATGCTATGATGTGTGTACCGGTAGCACTTAGATTCTAGAACTTGCGTTAGGACCATTCCGAAGCCACAAGTGAGACTACATTCGTGTAGTTAGATTTACTACATGATAAGAGGCATTAGGATTAACCCATTGTTTTACACCTGTGTTTTTGTTATAATTACGTTGGCTACATTGGTCAAGTAATTCTCCCACACCCTTTGCGTTGTACTCATTTTTAGTACACGATACCCCTAGTACACCCCTCAGAGCCTATCTTTTCGTTTCAACCTTTAAGCATTTTACTTAAAGGAAGAATTTGTTACACCCCACTTAAATGTACACCCAAATCGCCTTAGCCTACCTTGTATGCACTCATTTTTTGTGCATTATTGTTACAACATTTGTTTAAACCCAAGTTAATTATCTAGTTGATTACATGGTTGCTAAGTCGAGTCATATCCTTGTACATATTGTTTTGGGACGATTGGGACTCATGGGTAAAGTACTAGTGTAATGGAGTAATGGGGAATAACATCATTTATTACCCCCATATGTGCTAAATATTTTAAAAGTACTCCAAGTGTTTCGATTATCTTAATTCGAGTCATTAGAATAGTTATTTGTAAAGTTATGTAAAAGTTCAAGTGTAAGGGGAATGCAACGCCCCTGTGATGTATTATTTTGGATGGTAGGGCAAAAGTGTATGCAAAAAAAAAAAAAAAAAAAAAAAAAAAAAAAAAAAAAAAAAAATCAAGAAAAATACAAAAAAAGAGAAAAATAAAAGTAGAAAAAAAACATACGGACTACCATCCCGTTTTATTTTATGTTTATTTTATGTTTTTGTTATTTTCTTTCATTAGCTTAAGATTGAGTCGAGTCTTGGCTTAGCAACATTGTATAGTACATGTAATTGATCAAGATTTTTAACTCGCCACCAGTAAAATATCCTTTATCCAACCAAACCGTGTTTTCCTTTTCCCTACACCTAACGTTATAACCCATTTAAAAGCCCTCTTTGATAGTTTATCTTTGGTGCTTACGCCTAGTGGAGGAGGTTTTCGATCCTTTCCCAAGCCTATGGTAATCTATTTGCTATGACAGGTAGTGAGAGATATTATCCGTTTTCATTTATGAGATTTATTTTGATGACACTTGAGAGATGTGAGTATCTAAACACTACTTGTGAGGTGCTAGTATGTAATCTCCGTGCTTATTATTATGATTGAAGTGGAACGAATATTTGTTGTAATTACTTTTATGTTTGCATTAAATGACCCCTAACTTGTATTTTGATTAGAATAAAAGCGCATTTGCTTGAGGACAAGCAAATCTCAAGTGTAAGGGTATTTGATGAAGCGAAAAGTGTACCGCTTTTAAGGGGTCATTTAAGCCCTAAATCGTATTTATTTGATCAAATATCGCCCTAAATCGTTCCTTTTGTCATTTTAGTTACTTTTGAGGAGAAATCTGGAAAAGGAGGCATTTTGGACGTTTTTGGAGCATAAAAGTGAAGAAAACGGCAAAGTCTCAAAAATCGGCTGAAAGTTACCTTTGACGGCGTCACAATTAACCCCAGACGGCGTCATGCCTTGGCAAGAAAAAGTGGACGTGAAATTTACTCATGATAAGCCAGTGAAAATAGCATGTGAATTCTGACGGCGTCACGCTTTAACTTGATCAAGGGCGTCACGGCTTAAATCAAAAGGGGACGGCGTCACGTTTAAGGTTCGACGGCGTCAAGCCTTGATAAGCCAGAATGGATTTTGAAGAGCTAAAGAGGGACGGCGTCAAGAAGGTCATCCGGGAACCCTAGAAGCGGCGAGGTGACGGCGTCACACTCCATAAGGTGACGCCGTCAGATCCAAAAATCTATATATAGTTTTCTAATTTTTTGTCATAAAGGGAGAGCTTAGTGTGTGGAATTTTGGGAGAAAACCCTAAGACGAATTTAGCTCCTTTTTCAAGGCTTTTTGCCTTGACATCTTCCATGTTACATTGAAGATAAGTTATCAATTAATCATTCAATATGTCTATGTGTTGTTTGATTTTATCTTATTCTTGTCTTTTGATTAACATGTTAGGCTAAATTTATCTTGTGTTTGCTTAGATCTAATGAAACCTAGCTATTGATTATTGGTTATTAGTGTGTTATTAGTTGTATTGGATGATTGTTTATCTATGTTAGGCTTAAGAAAACTGGCTAACTTCCTATTCGGTAACTTGCTTGAACGTCTTAAGAAACATGAACCAAATGCGTACTAAAGGTTTTTATGGTTGTATTTAATGCACAAGCGAATTCTAGTGATCCCATGTTAGGAGCTTCCTAGCCGGCTCGACATAGGAGTGAAGTAGGAGCTTGTAGAGTTGGGGAAGTAAGTACGCCACCCCACGAATGGTATTAAGGAATACACCCGTCATCCACGCGACTAATACACACTAATTAACCGGTAAAAGATAGTTAGGGAGTAAGGAAATCTAAGTAAACACATTTCTCTACACATAAGTTTCTCACCACATTTTATTTTCAGTTATTTATTTTATTTGCATTTGTAGTTATTTGGGTTAGTTGATTAGCAACTAATTCCGCCCACTCTTTCAAACCCGAGATTTTACTTGCTTTCATAAAAATATAAAAACATAAAAAAAGAATCTTCCTCAACCCTTAGACCTATTAGAGTAGTTTTTCATACCTAACGAACACTATTCCCTGTGGAGAACGATCAATCCCCCGTACTTACCACTACACTATACTACATCGGTCAGGTACACTGCCTGGTGGGGTTGTAAGCCTCTTGAGATCCCTCGAGAGGTAAAACCTGTTGTAAGGTTGCAAAACCCACGCATCACAAAGCTCCTGAGCTAAGAACCAAATGGTATGGTCCATTCGTGGTAAAACATGGTTTTCCATCCGGATATGTCGAGTTATATGACAAGCACGGTGGAAGTTTCATTGTTAATGGACATCGTATCAAGATTTATCATGATGAGGAGCAACTGAATGAAATGTCAAGTGAGGAAATTCCACTTGAACTGATCAATAAAAAGAAATACACTGCTATTCCATTCATGGCACCTTTCCCAGCAGATTATAAAAAAGTAATACCATGGGCTGCAGATTCTGGATTTATGTATGATGTCCTTCCTAGATCTTGTGATACAACAAAGTTATATGACATCGATAAAACCGGAAAAGGAATAGTGAAAGGAAATGTGGTTTATATTCCCAAGAAGTCAGGAAATAATCCCAAACATAAACCACGAAAGTGAGGAAGATCGAGTCAAGCTGATGACTCGTTAATAAATTAAGCGCTTCTCAGGAGGCAACCCATTTATTTTTAATTGTTTGTTTATTTTTATGCCCCAATGGTTTCACCATAAGTGTGGGGGCCTTGCAAAAAAAAATATCCAAAAATATTTTGCATTTTGTGTGTTTGTTTGTTTTGTATATGAAGATTACTGCAGGTTACGATGCTTGATCTCGAAGATGTGGAATCGTTCGATCTCAATATCTCATTTGGAGCTCGATCTAGATTCCAAGGCTCGGGCAATATCATTTCTTTTATGTTCTATTTTCCTATTTTTATGGTTCATCATTCTTTACATTGAGCACAATGTCAAACTTAAGTGCGGGGGAGGAAATAGGAAAATGAAACTGAATTTTAAATTTTCTATATTTTTTAGCCTAGTTTTAAATTGTTTGCCCTTATGATCTTGTTGTTTTCGCACATTTAGGATAATTTATATTAGAATAACTAGATCAATCCACTGATAAAACATGTAATTTTTGAAAATTCGAGATGTGTCCTGATTGACATTGCAATCCATTTTTGGGATCGATAACATTGCTAGCACAATTATAGCCCATTCCACCAAAAATTATGAGGATTTGAGCCTATTCTTATATAGCATACATCTTTTATGCTTGATCTTTTTGCTATGAGTGTGCCGGTGATTTTATTTATTCTATAACTTGTACTTGCAAATTATTACCAGACCGCAGTGAGATCACATTCGTGTGATGAAAGTGTATTCGTGTGATAAGAGGAAACATTAGGATTCAACTAAATGGCCATCCGTTTGCAAATCATACATTAGCTAATCACATCGGTTAGTTAAAACTCTCATCATTGACCCATTTGTTAGCACTCAATTTTTGAGCTAGATACCATTAGTACACCATTTGAGCCATTCTTTTCTTTTGTTACACCAGAAAAATACAAAAATATTTTACACTTTTAGCCTTAACCTTACCCATAGTCAAGTCTAGATTGGTTACTAGCTACTTGGAAAGATGGTCGCTGTGTGGGAAATCCTTGAATTTTGAAGAAAGTTGCAAACTCTATGATAATCTCATAGAAGATATATTGGAATTATGATCGATGGCCGAAACATGTGGCCAAGAAAAGAAGAAAAAAAAAGAGAGAAAAAGAAAAAAATATAATAAGTCATCGCAATTGTATGGTGACAAGAATAGCCAATGAGCTATGAATGTATGATATCGATCAAGGATGAATTCTCAAGTTCATGTGAAAGAGGTTGACGTAGCTAGTAGCAATTGGTTGTAGACTTTGACTATTTGTAAAGTTTTTTTTACACCTCTCATAAGTATATCCCATACCTTATCCCTACCTTTTTAATTTTGTGAAGATATCAATTGTGCGAATATTCTAGTGACCATCCGGTTCTTGAGTGATCGAATAACGCGCCAGCGATCTAAGGTATTTTACTTTAGTGACCATCCGTTGTTTGAGTAAATCAAGAATTCGCGCTAGCGATCTAGTATGTTTTTACAAGAGATATCTGAACATAAACCCCATATTACCCTTTAACCCGAATAAAAGTCCTCTTAGATGTTTACACTTGGTGCTTACGCCACGTCTGTGGAGTTTTGTTTCTTGTACAAGCTTATGGTAATATTTAGATCATGACTGAGCAATGAGTGTGATTTTCTTATATACTCACCCACTAAATAAATGAGTGTTGAGTGAATTATACTTCATTCCTTTTTCGTGAGGTGTTTTAACATGTTATCAAGCAAGAGAATCATTAAGGTATTGTCAAACATCTCGACTTTTCACTTATAAAGCTTACAAAGATGGATCTTATCTCGTACTTGTACTTGATAGATTTGCATCTCACTTTTTAGAATCATTCTCATTTATATCATGTGGATTTATTTTTAAAAGCTAGATTTGCTTGAGGGCAAGCAAAGTGTAAGTGTGGGGGGATTTGATAACGCTCATTTCGTACATGTTTTAGTCGCGTTATTTCTATGTTTGTGCATTGTACTTGGTTGTGTTTGTGAACATATTATGCGAAAAAGGTACAAAAGATATATTAAGGTTCAGGTACAATCAAGTCCAAGGGAATAGCTAGAAAGATGGGGAAAATTCGCTAAATCAAGAGCTTATGCACAACGAAAGATTCTACCCATAATAAAGACCTCGGGAAGATCATCAAAGATAAAGAATCAAGTTACAAAGATTTCCGAGCTCAATAAAAGATCAAATGTTGATGAAATGAATGAGAAGTTACATGCAAAGTTTGCTATGAATTATGGCTTGCTTCCTCAACCAAAGATTCAAAAAATACAACTAAGGCTTAAGTTCAACCCAAGGTTCAAAACTACCATGCCAACCTTACTCCAAACCTTGGGCTAGAATCTGAACCTCAGGTTGAGACTTCAACCTTGGGTTGCTGCAACTCCTGGCACACTTAATGACTACTTTTAATGATCTAACTCTTCATGTGGGTTGTCATTATGCTTCATTTACTTCAAGTCCAGAATTTATGACACTTGGTGCCCAAAAAACTTGCTTGTTGGCCAAGGAGTAGTTTTCTATTAATTAGAAGCATTGGCTAGAGAGAAAAGACACATACCCATATACCAAATTTCTCATACTCTCTCAAGAAGGCTACAAAGAAGAAAACGCAGGAAGAAATTGACTTACATTCATTATCCATCATTGTAATCATCAAAGGAATCATTGTTGATCACCTCATAATTGTTCCTAAGTCTTGTAATCATCATTACAACTTTTGTAAGACTCTTTAATCATGTTTTCAAGTGATATAATTTCTGTGATTATTACTTTGTTTGCCATGAGCGGCTAAGTGCCTTGTGCACTTGCCTAGATGATGTTTGTTACATGAATCTTGATTGATTATGACTCTATGGTTCTAATTCAATGAAAAGCTAATACTAAGATCGAATTGTGCTTTCAAAGTTTTCATAAACAAAAGAGTTATCAAGTTTGGCTGATTATTAATGGTGTAATAGGTCGAAAGAGACATTGTTATTTAATCAATTGTAAACCTTTGTCTATGAAGGTGTTACCTTATGTATTGAACATTTCATATGTAACTTGGTTAAACTTAGAAAACTAAAAGTGTAGTTGTCAATTACTTGTGAAACGATAGCGAATCAAGTGATTGAATTGTGTTAGTCTTGTTTGATCAAAACTTAATATTGTTTTTTGTCATCTTAAAATCTTGATGAGGATTGAAAGTGTTGAAACAAGAGGATTAGTACACCAAATAATCAAATTAGAGCACCATCTATTTTTGTGATTTACGTGTTTTATGATCATTATATTTTCATACGCATAGATTAGCATGCATGATTCGATTCATATAATTTATATGAGTTATATAACATGTAAAGATCACAGGAAAATTGCTATATCAATTTTAGAACGTGTGGTTTAGGCGTATGAATTATTTACCTTGCGTATGGCAATTCGACAAGAAATAAAGAACCACGAACGAACCAATGAAAACACGCACCAACCCTTATTTTTCCTAGCTTCCTTGAACCTCCAAGAACCCCAAAAAAATACTTGTTCACGCCCAGAATTTGTGTGATTGCCTTGGTCGAATTTTGTTGATCGCTTAGGGTTTATTTGATCTTTATGCGATTAGGTTTTTGCTAGAAAATAAAAGATTTGTTTATATCTCTTAAAACCGAATTAGGGGGGGGGCAGAGAATCAGGAAATTCGGTATAAGAATCATAATATTATTTGTATTGATTTTCTTTAACCTTTTCTTAATTTACCTTAACATATTTCTTAATATAAATGATTTAATTATTTTACTTTAATTATGTATTTTCGGAATTTAATACATAAATGTGTATACTAATTTTTGAACATTTAAAATGATGTAACATTGTCCCAGAAATTAGTTTGTTTCAGATATAGTTCGATTTCAGAAGTTTTGGAATTGTTTCAGAATTTTATAAGTTATTTAATTAGGTTTTATGTTATCAGGGGTAATTTGGTCATTTTACGGGTTATCTGAATTTCAGGTATTACAACTTCTTCCCCACTAACAAAAAATTTCGTCCTCGAAATTTGCAGGAAGCAGAACGAAAAGAGAGCAGAAAACAAAACAAAGACATAACAGACTAAGACGAGAATTGAGGTGCAACGAAACAGGAACACAACTGACGGTGAACAGACATATGAAAGATTTGATTCTCATAACTCGAACTTGCAGATTCCCAAAATGGTTTCAGATCCTCAGAACAGACATAACATACTGAATCCAGATCAGAAGGATAACATACCAACGTAGTAGATGAAGATCATATTCTCTCGGAAGAGACAAAGGAATACATGGGGTTTTGACGGATATACGGTTCACAGAATTTGCTTAGACAGATCAGATTTGAACACACAGAAAATAGATTATCGA
This sequence comes from Artemisia tridentata subsp. tridentata, assembly GCA_021014915.2. Classification (NCBI taxonomy): domain Eukaryota; kingdom Viridiplantae; phylum Streptophyta; class Magnoliopsida; order Asterales; family Asteraceae; genus Artemisia; species Artemisia tridentata. The sequence continues at coordinate 501,613,818 of CP139508.1, forward strand.
TGACATCAATGGCAGAAAGTTCTATAACAGAAGCTAAGATTAGTATCAGATGTACAGAGGTCAGCAAAACGAGTGACGGGAATCCAGACGTATCAATTCGCATAACGGTGAAAGCAGATTACGCGTATAGGTAGAATGAACTTAAAGTCTCACTAACGCAGACGATCTCAAACAGTTATCAGAATTTCTAAAGCTCTAGGGCACTTCTCGAAATATCCGATGCCCACAACAAGTGCACGTTATATGATGTAAGTATTATCACGTTGGCCAGACGTCATAATACTGGCATCATATAAATACGCCCTCATGATGGTCATACTTTATCTCAAGTCGTGAACAGAACAGACTTATCTTAATCCGCCTAGCTTTCCTACGGTCTCAGAGGTCATCAGAATCCAATACCCTAACTAAGAGGAAAACGAATCACTCGAAAAGTTAACGGAAGTCCCAGAATTTCTATCAGGATTTGGTACATCAGATCATCCATCATTCGTCAAATTTTAGATAACAAAACCATCATCCGACATACGCAGAATGAACACAGAGCGGAATTACTGATAAAGAACTTAAATCATTCAAAGGATTTATCATCAGGTAACAGATTTTTAAGTAGGTCGAGCGGAAGTGAATCACATCATCCATAGCTTCACCCGTCACAGAATTTTTCGCTTCAGAATTTTCTTCTATTCAAGTTCATGATCTCAGTTTCCATTCTCAAGTCTGCTTCTACTCTCAATTCATCTTAGTACAACTAAAATGAATAGAGAAGCAAGACTGCGAGTCTTGGACAGGTCTATTAGCACAGTTCGGAATTCGCCAACTCAGATTACTGTCGTCATCGGATGCTTCGTAGTGGTGTCTGCTATAATCTCTGAACGCCAATAACATCTACTCTTCCAGAACAAAGGTCATTCCATTTAATACGAAGACATGATTCTTATTATCCAATACTATTGGCATTATTTAAGACTCATAATGGTCACAATGAGTACGAAGACAGTTTTCATGAATCTCTTCAGGGATAATCTTCATATCTAAATCACATCACTAATCTTTACGAATAAAACTGAAATACTTTACGGAAGCTTCTCTCAGTTAGCCATCTCCCATCTTAGGAGTTCTTGCGGTTGCTTCTTCAGTCCTTCAAACATTTAATGAGGTTGTCTGATACAGAGTTCACAAGGATGGAGCAATTTAATCATTTATACTCGGAAATGAAAAGTGATTACGGTTGAGATTACGGTTAGGTTTACAATAGTTGATATGCAGACGCAAAATTTTCTCTTTCTTCTCTATAACTAATAAGGTATTTAAAGGGGACACTGAGGTGAAACAAAATCATATCTCATCAGTTTCTTCAATCTCTCACTTCTATAGTATCATGGCTCGCCAACCAAGTTCGGTTCAGAATCAATTCTACTTCTCCAACGGGAGGAAAACCCAAGAGTTTCATCAGAAAATGGCAGAAAATTTGTACAACATGACTTTCAATGCCAACACTTGCTAGGGGTGGATACTAATAGGGTGTCCGGAGAATTTAACAATCAATTGAGATCAGGGTACATATTCCATAGCAGTGTTAAGCTTAACAGCTTTAAGCGGTTCAAGGCTATTATAACAAATAGGGTGGAATAGATTGTTACATTTCAGATGCGGTAGTTTATGATAGCTGAAGAACCAGTCAATCAATAATCACAAGATCTCCAAAATCAAGTATATCAATAGTAAACAGATCCGCAGAACGTATATGGTCACTTAACCAGACGGATAGTTCATATGTCAGAGTCAAGTACATGGTTCAGTATAGTGTGGGGATAGGTACGCGAACAGTTCGAGGTGTTGGAGTTTTTTTTTTTTTTTTTTTTTTTTTTTTTTTTTTTTTTTTTTGGTTTAGCTTTTTAGCATAAGTGACAGTTAGGGTGTACATCATCGGTAATACGAACATCGTATAATTTCAGAAGTGAAACTTATAAGATATCAGATATCAGCATCATATGCTCAGTTAACAATTCCATACAGAGACGGTATTTGCATCAAAATCCTTCCAAAGGAAAACTGATTTGCAATTAAGATTCATCATTCAGGACAGAATAGTATCAGAGGATACATTTATATTCAGCACGGTAATTAATTTATAGAAGGTGTCAACCAAATTAGGGTTAAACGGCCTTCGGGATGGTCGAAAAGATATCAGACTGGTTATCAAACAGATCGGAGTGAAGGTCAAAATCAGGTAGTGGCAGCAAAATTTAACAGTCGGTAATTAGGGCAGGGGTTCCAAAATTGTTTCAAACGCCAAAGGTGAGACATAGGAGGATATTCGTCAATATTAAATGATCAAATCAATCAATCCTTATAAGGATAAAATCAAGGTTACTGTCAAAGGAAAACGGATCAATAAAGATAAATCTTATCGTTCGGAAATGAGAGGGAATGCATTTTTATACTCGTGGTCTAACGCCACAAAACCTCTCATGGAAACAGAGATGGTTAAGATAGAATCAAAAGATTCATAGGTAATTATCAGAAGCAAGAAACAAATAACAGAATGTATCAAGTGTATCATCATCATGGGAATTCTTAGATTGCCCAAAGAGGCATCAGAATGATTAACAGAAGGTTCAGAGGTCGGAGTGGAAATCGGAAGGCAAGGATCAAATAATGTCAGATAATTACTACGCAATTCTCAATGCTTCAGGTTTATTTAGGTTTCATTTCTTAGGTGATGCAAGGCATAAGCTCTAAATTTCCAAATGTGATTTTAACAGGCTTAAACCAAAACAAGGCACGAATCAGAGTAATGCGGAAGCAATGATACTTAAACAAAATGCCTTATAATCTACCCATTCCTCACTGGTCAGAATTTAAGTTCCTATAGGGAAATCCTACAGCAAATTCTCAAAGGTTGTCCTACGAGCGCCTACAGTGGAAACTTAGTGGTCCAGAATTCACAGGTCAAGGGTAAATGTATTACGAGTCGCAGCCTGTGAGCTCTGATACCATAAATTGTAACACCCCAACCCGAAAAGGGTAAAGATATCACAACAATGGGTTCATATCAGATCAAAACAGAGCATACATCTACAGTAATACAAAAATCTCAAAGGTTTACAAATGAAATACTGAATCTACAAGGTTACAACGAAAACTTTCAAAACTAATTCTAAAACATAATATCTTCCATCCAATTTTAATCCAGAATAGCTACCAAGCCTTCTAAGTCCAGAGGTACACTCTCACTCATTCCCAGCTTCCTACTAAAACCTGCCGCAGGAAAAGAAATGCAGCTGAGCTACGAGAGCTCAGTGAACAGATATATAGATGACAGAAACAATAACAGATAACAATACAGAAACAAATCCGAAATACAGATTATACAGATACAGAATTAAAGTGAAATAATAGGAAAGGAATAAGGGTAAAAGAAAAGAATGAGAAAGGGATAATGAAACAAACCAGGTTTAGGGAAAACAGAAATCCATCACGAGCCCAGAGATAACAGATAATATCATAACAGAGTAATCATATAATAATCCAGAGGGGATACCTCTCAAGTAACAGATAATATGAGAGGTGACCTCATGTATCAAATCGGAGTGATCAGCTCCCAGATATATGTGAAAGACGTGTATCGCACACACCATCAGTCACCAGAGATACATATAACAGATAACAGAAATCAGATCAGAACTAGGATGCATCCATGCACCCCAGTAGGCCAGATTCTTCTCCTACATAACAGATAAAATCAGGGACGGGACAGGTCATCACTCTCCTGCCCTAGAGTCATGCCATCGGTGCATCAATGACATGGACATGAAACCCTCATGCCTAGTGATTGGCTCGGATATCAGACTGTGGTCAAGGTCAGATGTCATATAATAAACAGAGTCATATCTAAGGGTTCATGGCAGAAGGGTCATGTCAACAATTCAGAATAAGATAATAAGGTTTAAATCAGAGTTTATCAGATTAAGTTTAATATCAAAGCTTAAGTACAGATTAAAAGGTTTATTTCCAATAGTCCAAAAGAGTATATCAAAGGTTAATAATTACAAGTTTATAGCAATAATCCATTTCAGAAGTTCCTGTCAAAAGTTCATTTAAATCAATCCTTTAATAATGGTTTTCATTGAAATGATCTTACCAAATAGTTTTCATAAAAATGGTCTTCCAAAACTTTTAGTAACTTCCAATTCAAGTGGTATAGCTTCTTTTTAAAATAGCTTTTAATAAAGGTTCAAAATCAATTAGGTTCAGATAAGGATTTAACAGGTTAAGGTTTATACCAAAATCAAATCAAAGTTTACAACAGATATATCAGGTTAAGGTTCAGAACAAGGTTCACAGATCAGATTCAATCAAGACTCACAACTCAGGGTTCAGAACAAGAGGTCAATTAGAGTTCAGGAAAGAGGTTCAGAATAAAAGAATCATAGTAGAGGTTCAAACAAAAGGTTCAAGACAAACAGATCACAACAGAGATTCACAAACAGAGGGAAACATAGCAATGGTATAGGGAATCCTAATAAGGAAAATGAAATACTGGGAGAAAAGGAAAAGAAACACCCTTACTGAAATAGGGCAGAATATCTGTACCTTATTAGCACAGCAGAAAATCAAACAAACACAGAACAATGATCAGGACTTCTCCTTCTTCACACCTAAGGAAGAGGAAGACAGAATTACTAAAGATTCTAATTCAGATTATCACTTTTAGTTTATCTCTTCATTTTATGTACTTTCTATTTTTAGTAACTTTCCAGATTTAGTAAGTTCCCATAATTAGCAGGTTTCCAGAATTAACAGATATTATCATTTCAGATTAGGTTTAACCCTGATTCAAAGATTATTATGGGATAACAGTATATTTTATCAAGTTACAGAAGTTTAGGGTTTTAAATGACAATTATACAAAGTTTAGGGTTTTAAATGTAACTTCATTAATTCAAAGGTCTTAAGTGAAAAATACTTTAAGTTACAGAATTATACACTCACTTTATTCAGAATTACATTTTATTCCCTTAAGTTTCACAATTTACAGATTACACCCCTTTAGTTACATAATTTACAAAACCAACCTTATAATTACATATTTTACAAATTAAACCCTACAATATCCATATTTACCAACCAAGCATATTATATTTCATAATTATAGAATATATCATCAGAAGTTAGTACATTACAGATTAGACCCCTCAGAATTCAGAATTTACATATTTAGTCCTTTAAGTTTACAAAACATATATATTAAGTCATAATTCATAACAATTACATAATTAGCCCATAAATCCTCAAAATTACACAACAACCTTTTAATATCAGTATTAACTCAAAATAACTTCAAGATTTCAGATTTACACTTTTGGTCCCTCTCTTTTAATTAATTTCAATTCGTAGCCCTAATATGCCATTAATTCATTATATTGCAATATTTACACTTAGGACCCCAAAGTTATATTTTTACCACATTCCTACAGATGTATATGACATTACAAAAATATCCCAGAAGTTTCAAAGTTGGCAAAACAGGTCCTTATACTTTTTATTTCAAATCGGATAACACTTTTTACAAACAATTTCAAACCCTACTATTTACCAATCATTGCACCATCATTAATTCATCCTTAAAACACATTTAATGATCAGAATTTCACCCAAGAAACCTAACCCTAGTAGCCCCGATTTTCCTTTTATTTGTTTTCTTTGTTTTTCCAAAATCCGGTTTTAACAATAATTCACCACGTTAAATCTAGGCTTCCAAAAATCAAACTCATATTTTTCCCAGATCATATGACTTATAAAGAGCCCACGAAAAATAATTAGCATGCCCAGAAAAATCGTTAAACATATATTTGATTTTTACGTACGTTTTAGACATCAAAATTACCACGACATGATTTAGGCTACCCTAAATCGATCTATCATTTTTACCAGGTCTAATACATCATATGAGGTCTAAATAAAATAGTAATCATGCCCAGAAATTCGGATTACATATTTTTGTGATTTACGTGTTTTATGATCATTATATTTTCATACGCATAGATTAGCATGCATGATTCGATTCATATAATTTATATGAGTTATATAACATGTAAAGATCACATGAAAATTGCTATATCAATTTTAGAATGTGTGGTTTAGGCGTATGAATTATTTACCTTGCGTATGGCAATTCGACAAGAAATAAAGAACCACGAACGAACCAATGAAAACACGCACCAACCCTTATTTTTCCTAGCTTCCTTGCACCTCCAAGAACCCCAAAAAAATACTTGTTCACGCCCAGAATTTGTGTGATTGCCTTGGTCGAATTTTGTTGATCGCTTAGGGTTTATTTGATCTTTATGCGATTAGGTTTTTGCTAGAAAATAAAAGATTTGTTTATATCTCTTAAAACCGACTTAGGGGGGGGGGCAGAGAATCAGGAAATTCGGTATAAGAATCATAATATTATTTGTATTGATTTTCTTTAACCTTTTCTTAATTTACCTTAACATATTTCTTAATATAAATGATTTAATTATTTTACTTTAATTATGTATTTTCGGAATTTAATACATAAATATGTATACTAATTTTTGAACATTTAAAATGATGTAACATAGTCCCAGAAATTAGTTTGTTTCAGATATAGTTCGATTTCAGAAGTTTTGGAATTGTTTCAAAATTTTATAAGTTATTTAATTAGGTTTTATGTTATCAGGGGTAATTTGGTCATTTTACGGGTTATCTGAATTTCAGGTATTACACCATAACTTGCTTACCCTTGTCAACCTTTCCCTTACCCTTCTTATTCGTCTGCGATTTTGGCTTTTGTATCCTACCTCCTTGTATAGCTAATACCTGAGGAGTAGGTGCCTTCTTTGGTAAACCTTTCTCATAGTCCACAAGCATTGCAAGCAACTCTGTGACTGTCTTCCCCGCGCAATGCATGTTATAGTTTCGAACAAAACCAGAGAATTCCTTGTTCAAGGATCCGTTGATTAAGTTCACACATACATTTTTCGGGTAGATGTAGTTGATCTGATGTAGTTGGTCCATGTAGCTCTTCATTTCCAACACATGATCACTAACATGTTTACCTTCACCCTGCTTGCAGCTATGTAATGCATTGATCAAATCATACAATTCAACTGCAGGTGGTTTCTCATAAGTTTTTTGGAGTTCTTGAAGCATATCATAAGGAAAATGGTGCTCAAACTGCTTTTGCAATTTGGAAGTCATACTTCCAAGCATCAAGCATGCAACCTCATTGTGCTTTTTATACTCCTGTTTCCAGGCAGCTCTGACATCCTTGGATTCAGTAGCATCTGGTTCAGCAGGGCAAGGCTTATTCAAGTATTCCAGCTTATCGGACACTCTCAAGACTATCCTGAGTGACCTATGCCAGTCATTGAAATTCGGGCTAGTCAATTTCTCCCGTTCAAAATGATTTTTGAACGCGGAACTTAGTACAGCATTATCGGGTTGAGCCATTTCTACAGAAAAAGTTCATATATTAGTATTTTTGATAATACAACTTTTCAAGAAAATAAAATACCCAAGGAAATATTCATATAACCATTGAATTTCTTGAAAACTAGGATCCAAATTTACATAATTTCACTACATCAGTTGATCTACTAGTAATGAAAGTATAAAATATGGTAATCTGTCGAACAATAATTATCAAACAATTTCCAATTTCCTAGATCATTATGGGATTTACATTTGCCAAATTCAATTTGCAAAGTAAGCATGTTTCATCTCATCTCATGCCTTAAGTTTCTAGGTCTCACTAACAACTTAATTAAGTTGTCTAATTTATAAACTGCAAATTCTCCATTTATGGTCTCACGCATTAACGAAAATTTACCTTATCATTAAAATCTAGGTAAGGTTTCACTTAGGCTAAATAATAACTTCAGTGTTTCTTATAATTAGATGGCATGAACTTAAATTTTAGGGTACTAATTTTGATGTGTCAATTAAAATATGTACGAAGAAGCATGCACATATCTTCGTATCATAATTTTTTCAAAACCTTTTTATTTACCAATTTAAGCTAAGATTAAATCAACAAAGTTTTAATTGAGGTATTGGGTTCACCAATCAAAGAATTACCTACAATTATCGCCCACTATATTCTACTACTGCATGAGTCAAAAGACCCAAGTTATTCGGATAATTACCACAAAGTGGCATGTGGAATTGAGGTCAATTCACCCTAAAGATGATTTTATACATAAAAATAGTCGTACTTGGTAGCTCCAATTTGACGCACAAAGGAGCGGAGAGACAAACGTCAGCACAAGTGCCAATTAAAAACGTGTCTCTTTTGGTTTGACAATTTAATGTCAATCCTCCTTAAACCCCTCTTATAGTTTGTCAAAATTGGATGAGTCGTTCTTACTATTGGTACAAAAAATCATCACTCAATTAAAAGTTTATGACTTTAAGCCTTAAAAAACATGTTATAAATTATAAACTTGCTAGTTTTGCCTGTGAACAAATTACCATGCGAAGCGAACCACTATCGGCACATAAGACTTTGCAAGATTCATAATTTATCACATCAAGTTTCACCATTTTTTTGTCCATTTATTTTCTATTCAAAAATTACCCTTTTTTGCTTACAACGTGTCATACAATTAAACAAAAAAAAAAGTAATAATAAAAATAAACAACTAAATAACACACATAACTTAACAATTAATTTATGTAAACAAATAGTCACATGCAAACTTTATTTGATAAAACCTATTAATAATCATTCTATGTTTAATTATGCATATATTTAACTAAGACTGTCACTTGCAAAGGTAAGTGAGCCACATGCATCGACGTATCGATTGCGTTAGTCATAGCAAATATATATCATATTGCACATAATAGATTCATTAATATTTAATTGAGGTCTTCCTCAATTTTAGATCTATCAAAAATTACATGAGTTAAAACAACTTAACAATTAATCAATCATAATCCATGACAAACATGCATGTTTCATCATGGATTAACACAAGTCACAAGATACACAACTAAACACATAAGCATGTTACAATTAAGGTTTCAAAACAACAAAACAATTTTTTCTTTTTTAATATTAGGGCATCGCCCCCCCCCCCCCCCCCTAAAAAAATTAGGGTTTTGATTTTTAAACCCTAAAAATCGACTAACATACAAACACAATCCAAGATTCGTTTTTTATGTGTTTCGGTAATTAATTACATGTTAAAAGGGCTCGTGATGCCACTGTTGGAATTTTAATAACATGACTACTTCATAAATTAAACACATAACATCAAAGAGAACATGCGGAAGCTAAGGATCAATAACACATAATTAGTTAACCGAATAATAAAGTAAACGTACCTTTGATTCTAGCTAAACAAGAATCAACTTCAAGTATTCTTCAATCAAGATCAAGAATCCTAATTAGGGTTTGTAAGTGGATTAACGAATTACCCCTTACCGTTTTGTAATTCAATCCAATATATTAACTATAGTGAGTTAATATCACGTTCTTGTACACACGTACTATAACGAATTAATGTTTATGCTAGTAACAAAAACACAAACGATTTTTTGCTCAACAAAAAAATCGATCAATCCCTTTTGAAGGGTTTGGTCGATCGGTTTTGATCAAGGAAAAGAGAAGAGAAAACAATTAGGGTTATTGTGTGTACAAAAGTTACAAAGCAAAAGACCATAAGCCTTGTATTTATAGCATGACTAACTTGGAGAACAAGTTGGAGTGGGATTGGGTTTCAACCCAACCCATCCGATCGGCCAAAGGGATCCAAGGGATTCCGGAAGCTTCTTGTTCATCTAATTTCATCTATAGTCCTTCTATTAATCTTTCACGGTCGTTAGTCAATTGCCTTTAATTACTTAACGTCTGTTAGTCGTTATTTTGTGTTTATAAGAATTATATAGCGTTTTATATAATAATCATTATTCATTAATTCTCATACATAAAGTGTGCAATCCCGTGGTCTCGAGTTCGATTCTAGACATACACATATTAATATTTGTCCACAAAACTAACACTAATTACTTGATCTTTTTAGCTAACATAAGAAAGTTGATATAAGTTACCTAGTCCTACATTTTACAAAACCATACTATATGTCTGATGCGAAACGCAAGATCACTAAAAAGTAAGAAGTGCATTATTAAAATTAAATGTGATTGATCTTAGAAAAAGATGATAAATAAACTTTAAACATGTGAACTCTTTATTAAGATATATACTCTTTTCGTCTCAAAATAATTGTCTCCAGGCAAAAAACACACAGTAAAAAAAATAAAAAAAATATTGCTTTCTTTCTTTTATTTTTTACAGAATGACAGTTTTATACACAACTAATTAATTACTGTTTTCTTTAAAGTTTGTAATAATAATATCAAGAAGGGTAATATGGTAATCTAAATCAAATTTTCCTATCTATTTTTAGCAATCAATTTGTGACATCCCAAAAAGGAAGTGTAAACATAATATTTGGACGGATAAATTACTTTTGGAAAGTAAATATAAATCAACCTTTGCACACACACACAAAAAAAAAAAAAAAAAAAAAAAAAAAAAAAAAAAAAAAAAAAAAAAAAGTAAATTACTTTATCTTTTTGGCTTATATAGAAATGGATAGGTTATTGGTACCCATAAAATGATTGTAATACTCCCCTTAATTTTAATTTTTTTTTAATATAATTTTGTTTTTATATAAAACTGCGAAACAGAAAGTATGGAACAGAAAATATAAAGTTTAACAAATCAAAAGTAGAAAAACACAAAAAATACAGAGCATAAAACCATAAAAAAAAGACTGTCATGTCTGAAAAGGGTAAAACTGCCAAAAAAAAATGTGGGACGTAAAATATAAAGTTTGACAAGTTAAAAGTAGTAAAAGATAAGATACGAAACAAAAAACTATAAAAAATGGCCTTGTCCATTCAATAAATAGTACGATAGATAAAAGGGTACCAATAATAGATAAAAGGATACCAATAACACTATCCGAAATCAGATGTACCTAGTCCCAATCAATTTGCACTAAAATTATTGAGACCGTGATTTGGATGTATTAGTCATATCTGTCTGATTTAAGCTAAAAAGAAACGGCACACGTTATTAAGAATGATCGTATTAGTGAGATTTGAAAATGACAGATAAACGTACTTTACAATTTATGTGTGTTAGTTAAGAATGATCGTATTAATGAGATTTGAAAATGACAGATAAACGTACTTTACAATTTATGTGTGTTAGGCTAGTCACAGTGCATCGTGAATTATCGGTCGGTCGAGGCATGTGACTGATTTCTACATCGGTCGACTCCAATGTGGAGTTGTGGGCAAACATCGGTCGAGCTTGTGAGAAAAAAACTATCGGTCAAAATTTCGACCGATTGTGTACACCTTTTTTTTTTTTTTTTTTTTTTTTTACTGTTGAGATGTGAACGAGAGTTGAGAAACCTTTTATGGCTTGAACTTGCAACTTGGGAAGACAAAGTAACATATGGCGAGCTGCTTGCATGTTGGCTTGAACTTGCAACGTGTTGAACGAGAGTTGAGAAACCTTATAGCAAGTTTATTGCGTGTGGTATCCAGAGTATAGTAACGACGCAGAACAAAAACGAGAATCAAAGACATTGAAACGTAATTGACGAAGTTACACAGCAGAAGAGTGATGTAATATTACCTTGTGAAGTCCAAGCTAGTGAAATGTGAAGTCCAAGCTTGTTGATATATAAGATGGATAGCAATGTTGTGTTGCATGTTTGCCACGTATATATATAAGATGGATTATATATATATGGATAATGTTGGATAGTGGTTGAAAAAAAAAAAAAAAAAAAAACGGGTCACCACTATGGCACATTGATCATGTCTAGTCACCGGAGAGAGAAAGTTGACGTGGCAGCTAGTGACCCAGGTCACCACTGTAACTAGCCTTACGTTATCAAGTAACTTCTTTCATCACCACTTTAGAAAATGATCAACTTTTACACATAATTTTGACCAAGTGCTTCTAAACCTCTATTGATAACGATGTCAGCTGTCGTCTTGTATATTCGACGTGTCAAAGGAGAAAAGAAGCGGAGGAAGTGATCTGTAACAATTTAGAGCAGATTGTAGAATCGAGAATTGACCCGCACAGTACCACTCCAGAACCTAATCGATCCCTAACTGGTCTATAAGCCGCAATTAAACTCACGTACTAATTCAAGCATAATTGTGTGACTAAAAAAGGTCATTAATCAAAATAAAAAACATAACAATTAACTGGACCGAGCCGGAAATGATCAATATTAAACGGATGGTAACCAAACAAACAAGCATTAGTACTAAATTGCTTTTAACGATTTTACCAATTTGCCAAATTATTAATCCATAAAGACTAAGTCATGCATTAGTCAACTCTCGGCATTCTGTTAGCAGTAGGGATCCTTACTAGAATGAAATTCAACGGCAAAGGAGATGACCACCCTGCTCCCATTTGTTCTTCATAGGTTTCAAAGATTAGCTAAATACATCCATACATCTAAATCTTAAATCAAACTGAACATTCAACAGGCATCCTACGCCTTTGGACCACATCCAGCGACATGAGCCTTGAAATCCTCTAGCTCGGTTAACACTTCATCCCTGGGTCTGTATATCAAATCACTCATTCGCCAAATCTGCACACACAGGTAAAATAATATCGATTTAGATTTCCTTATTAGTTTCTCCATTATTATTTGTTTCTCTTAACAATAGAGGTGGCAATTTTGATCATTTACTTATGAATGGGTTGATTTGGGTTTCGAGCTGTCCTAATTTATCTTATTTTGAAAGAACTACTAGATTATGACTGAAACAATACATCTTTCGTAATTATATTCAACTTACTATCTAAAGAAAATTTGGACAAAAGTTGTTCGAGTTGAATTGACCATACACATTTCTACTAGAGGAAACTACTTGTTTTACCTTGTTAACCGACCCACCCATTTTGCCACCTCTACTTCAGACCAAGACGAAACGAAACTTGTAAACAAAAGCCATACCTGAAGTGTGCCACCACCACTTGTGGTTTCAACATCATCGGAAACACTGACAATAGTCCAAGGATCATAAACATTCCAATGGAAGTCAACCACTTTGTCCCTGGATACGCCAGTGAAACAGTAAGTATTTGGATTACACCAAATAGAGAATTAGAGAGAACATTTAATTGTAAACATATGGCATAAGTAAGTAAAAAATTTCAAAATAAAACCAAAAATTTTTACAGACAGAAGCTCATTAATTCTACCATGATTAAGCCCGTAAAGGCAAAATAAAGGTTTGACTATTTGTCAAGCATAAAACACCCTTCTTCAATATAGACAAAATAGAGGAATAGTGTGCTGAATATCACGAATCACAAATCTATTATATATGACGACATATGGTAGATTAGCGTTTTGTAACTCGTATTATACCAGTAAAGTTTTGATAAAACGAAACCATCACATATTTCATGGAATAAAGTTTTCTAAAGCCTATCTACATATATGCAAGGAAATTTTGTATTAAAGAGACTGATGGGATTGTACCTGTGCCCACAATGTTTAAAAAACAAGCCTGGAGGAGCATTAGGTCCACGTTCTGTCGTTTGACCAACCTGTAACATCAACCCATGGATTATGAATATAATTTAGAACATTAATCAAGATACAAAAAAATGAAGAGGCTTGTAGTACTGAAGTTGAGTTTGAAACGACAAACTAAATTAATATTTTTACATCAGAAAAGTCTACCTGTTCATAATCCCAGATATTCACACAGCCATCCTCTGCTGAACTCCCAAAGACAGAGGACTTATCGGGACACCACTGCAACATAGAGAATTACAAAGAGTTTTAAGATAAAAGCATGTTATTTTACAAATAAAAAAGAAGTAGAAAATTAAGACGATCAAATACCTGAACACAAAGAACAGGAGCTTTGTGTTCCACAAACTTATGAACAGGAGAAGCAACACCATCAGAAGTTAGGTTTCGACGATCAAACATGCAGACAGATTGATCAGCGGACCTAAAAATGACATCATAGGAGCACATAAGTATTATTTACAACTAAATAACAACTGAGATCTATTCATACTCAACTTCAAAAAAATAAAAATAAAAAAAATTATACCATTTAAAATTTAGAAGAACGATTAGGTTGTGCTTCGATATCCCAGATGAGGACCCACCCATTCTACGGCACGAAAGAGAAGATATAAAAATGTACCCCGTTAGAATATAGTTTTCATCATGAGGATTCCAATCAACGCAGTGAACATCAGCATTATGTGCCTTTTCAACCTAATATAGAGAGAAACACAAATTAATTCACGTAGGAGGACACAAATTACAATAATTAAAAATTCGAGGATTTGCAACAAACCTTTGTAATCGGGTCTGTTCCAACTCGTGCATCCCACAGTATGAGGCAAGAGTCGTCTCCAACACTACAGAATTCCTGTGTGCTTCAAAAGCATATAACAATATTTTAACACCATATTTATAGAAGCGAAAAGTGATGATTACACAAGTGTTTAGCCTCGGATTCAAGAAGATTCTAAATTATGGCAAGACATATACCTTGTGGGGCAGAACTGCACATCTTCAACTGTATCCGTATGTCCCTGAAAGATTCCACGAGGCCCAAGGGAAGCACTGTCAGCAGTTTTAACAATTGAGCCTGCAGGGACAGCAGGGTTGGTTGACTCTCCTCCAGCCAATGTTGATATATGGTCATGAATACTCCATAAAACCACAAATTTATCCTTCCCTGTAATAACATCCTCAACTGTTTAATATTACATCATAAATAAGATGACAAATATTAAAAAGTTGTAAGAGCAACAATTTTCTGACCTCCAGAGAGTACAAAAGGCTCAGTTGGGCACATAGCAAGAGCAAATTCTGCGTTATCCGCATGTCCTGTAAGCACCTGCCAGAAAAGGAAAGAAAATACGGATGTTAGATAGTATAACTACCACACATTTAAGGACACGAGCTCAACCTACAAACAAAAAGATTGATAGCCACATTATGCCTATCTGAAATTTAACCTCCAGTATTTCTTCAACAATGAAAATAGTCAAAAACAGGTTGTATGACATGACTAACTTTAACATGTTAAAACTCCCAATGCCTACAAGAGGTTACTACATTCCTACAACATTATCGATTCTCGGGACCAGATATTTTGATCATTTCTTTCTTTTCTTTTTTAGTGATTAGTGTTCCTTTGACATTCAAAGCTCTTTAAAAGAATATGCAAATTTCTATAAAATGGAAGAAAAAAGATTCTCATAAGTGATAAATGTACGCACCAAATCAGCATGAGATTCAGCAGCTCCAAGAACAGCATAACGATTAGGTTGTGCTTCGATATCCCAGATGAGGACCTAATTCAATGAACGATAGAAGTTAGTCTAAGAAGTTCAAATTAAAAGTTCCAAAGCATCATAAAAGAATGCAAGGATAACCATCTATAACCTCAGGGGAGTCGGTATGAGTAGCAACAATGTTCTTATTTTGCGGAAGTTCCCTTATTCTGTTCACCTGTAAAAAGATTATCAGCAAACTATAGATTAGAAAACCTAACAAAAAGGTAACTACGATTTATGAGCAGACTTGGATAGTTAAAATCTACACAATTTCAGAACTTGTAATCTCAAAATCCTTGTGGAAAAAGACTTGTTAACCGAATTCAGTGATACTGTTACTTACCTCCCCAGGATGAAGGATAGTTTTGAACTTCTTTACAAATGGGGAGCGGGCTTCCTCGTTGAACTAAAGAGACCAAGCAACAACAGACATTATTCAGAACAAAAACTAGAAGTAGCTTCATAACACTAAAACAAAATAAGGGAAAGGAAAAATTAAGATGGACAAAAGAAAATGCTTACCTGAGATATGTGTTCTGCGGCAGCGACTTTTGGCTTCACCACGTCACAATTAGCAATCACCAGTGTATTTGGCACGCTGCCATCAGTCTGAAGAAAAAACACATGACATTAGAATATCAATTATCGTGTGTTATATAAAACAGACTATGAAGCTATAAAACATTAGCATTATGCAAGAATTAGTTATCAAGGCTGCATGTCCATATGGACTGCCACCAGGATGATGTGCAATATAAAGCATGACGTAAATGTGGTACATATACAAAAATACAAGTGTTACGTTGAATGAAATACAGGCGATCATTCCTAAACATATGTACAGATTTAGTGTTACCTTTGCTACCCAAGTTAAACTGTATCCTTTCGTTCTTTCAGGTCACCCATACATTTCATTTCAGGTTAGGTTTTAAGTTGACCATTACTTAAATCCAAGATGTATATGACAAAGAGCAGGCAAACTCAAATAGAGATTATTCACAAGATCAACCAAAGCTTTAAAGGGGTCGACCTTTTATGAGCAACTCAAGCTCGTTCAAGTCGAACTTTATCATGTTCAACTTTGAGCTTGAGCATGTAAACAAGCTCCTAACACATTACGAACCAAGATCAAGCTTATAATTGCTCTCATCGAACTTTATTGTAATGTTTATACACATTTGATATATGAGTTTAATTACAAAATATAAGTTCTGTAACAATATCCACACTATTCGTCGTCAGCTCAAAACCTCCACGACCCAAGAATGCCTCATGGAGGCACGTCGAGGTCACAAGCCGGACTCTAGGTTAACCTAAAATAGAGTTCACCTTCGGCTCTCTTCCAGCCGTAAGATGAACTAAGTGAAGCATTATCATACACAACAACTATGACAAAATATTAAATAGTAATTTTTAACCAAAACACAGAACATCTATCACACACATCCAAATTACTTCACAACATCGGCTAATTGTTTAACAAACTAAAAGATTCACATCCGAAAAATAAAGCAAAATAAACAACTTGTTACCTGTTCCGATAGATACAATCGTTGCTTGTTCTTATGCTTCGATTGCTCCAGGAGTGGACCCCATCTATTCACACAACACGGACAAACATTAAACCCTATAGAGTAGTAAATAACTTCATAAAGTAACTATGCTTAGTTGCTTACATAAACATTCCAATTACAAAGGGGCTGTTTGGCAAAGCTTATTGTATTTCATTCTATCAACCTCTTTAAGGTGTCTGGGTAAGCTAGTTTCGAAGGGCTTATGGCACTTTTAGCTTTTTCGGAGAAATATAAACTAATAAACATAAGCGTAAGCCATTCTCTTGAAGCAGTTTGAGTACACATAAGCTATAAAGCTTACCGAAACAACCCTAGATCAAACAATGTAACAAAAAAAAAATTCAAATTTCATATACATCAATCAGTATCTAACCTAAAGTCTCATAACCAGTTCATCACCTAACAGGTACTTTCAACATAACAAATTTAAACTCAAAGTTCGTACACAGTAAGGTTTAAGCAATTGATGAACAAGACAACAATAACAGCGTAGCTATCTTCGATTTCGTAAACACATTGCCACATACCAACTACTTCATACCAATCAATCCAACAAAATACAACAATACCCAACCTGAGGTTTCGGCTGATATGTAACCAGATCGTCGCATAGTAACAACTTGAAATCAATCAATATAACGAAAATAAACTCAAGTTTCGTACACATTCAGGCTTAGTCAATCGGTACCTACCCTTAGAGTTTCGTAAACTAACCTACGGTTTCAGAACCAGATCATCAGTTCATCACATAACAACTCATAATCAACCAATTCAACGTAATAAACTCACATTTCGAGTTTTCAACACATTGAAAATATAATCATTCAATTAGCTAAAAAACAGAATAGCTACAGTAGTACCTAATCTAACGTTTCCTTACTTACGTAACCAGATCTTCTCATAGTAACAACTTAAAATCAATATTTTAACATAATAAACTAAAAATTCATATACATCCATGTTTAATCAATCCGTACCTAACCTAGGATTTCATCACCAGATAATCACATAGCAACTACTTAATTTCAATCAACTTAACAATATTAACTCACAAATCACTCGATCAACAAAAAAACAGAACAATCAGAACCTAACTTTAAGTCTCGTAACATTCATAACCAGATCATCGCATAATAATGACTAAAAATCAATCAGTTTAACATAAAAGCCTAATTACCACATGACACGTAACAAAGTAAACTTATAACTTACGATTTCGTAACCAGATCATCTCATAAAAATTACTTAAAATCTCAACATAACAAATAAACTCACATTTTTAATACATTATAAGTAAATCACTCCATCATCACGAAAACAGAACAATCAAAACCAAACCTGCAGTTTCGTTACTTACATGACCAAATCATCGCATAGTAACAAATTTAAATCAATTAGTTCAACAAAATGAGTTCAAATTTCGTATAATTACACTTTAATCAATCAACATCAATAAGTACCTATTACTTCACTTGTTACGTAAACACATTGTTGCATAATAGCAGCTTAAACTCAATCAATATAACAAAAATAAGCTCAAATTTCATATACAATCACACTTTGATAAATCAACAAACAATAACATAACAATCAGTACACCTAACCTAAAGTTTCGTAACCGAAACAACTCAAATCAACATATTAAACAAAATAAATCGTCGCATAGCACAATTAGTAATTAAAATCGATCAATGTAACAAAAATAAGCTCAAATTACGTCACACTATCATTTAATAAATCAACAAACATCAGCATAACAATCAGGACTCCTAGCCTAGGGTTTCGCAACAATATAAACTAAAATTATTGATACATTAAATAAACAGAAAATAGCACAATTATTACCTAACCTAAGGTTTCATAACAAGTTAAAATCAATCAGTCTAAGGTTCTGTTTGTTACGTAAACAAATCACAGCATATATCAGCTTAATATCAATCATCTCAGCATAATAAGCACTGATTTCATATACATTAGAGTTAAATCAATCAGTACACCTAACCTAAGGTTTCATAAACCAAAACAACTCAAATCAACAAACGAACAAAATAAGCTAACATTATCAACACGTTATAAGTTAACAAAGAATAGAACAATCAGAACCTAACCTAACATTCCGTTACTTACATAATGAAAATGTCTTGTAGTAACAGCTTAAAATCAATCAATATAAATTAAGGTTTAATCAATCAGTACACCTAACCTAGGGATACGTAAACTCATGTTTTCGATAAGTTATAATTTAATCACTCGACCAACACAAAAACAGAACAATCAGTCGGGAACATTTTGTTAGTTACGTAACTAAATCCTCCCATAGCAACAACTTAAAATCAATCAGTTTAACAAAAAATAGCACAATCAGTCTGTATCCTAACATTCCGTTACTTGCTTAACCACATTGTCGCTACTTTCGCAACACATAGTCACAACTTAAAATCAATTAGTTTAACACTCAAGTTTCACATACCTAGGGTTTCATAGCTCAAATCAACAAAATAAGCTAAAATTAGTATCTAACCTAGCCTAAAATCAATCAGCGTAACAAAATAAGCTAAAATTAGTATCTAACCTAGCCTAAAATCAATCAGCGTAACAAAATAAGCTAAAATTAAGCAGAAATAATCACTCGATCAACAAAAAACAGCACAATTAGTTCCTAACCTAACCTAACCTAACCTAAAATGAATCAGTTTAACAAAATAAGCTAAAAATAAGCTCAAACAATCAGTTAGGGTTTCGTAACCAAAATTAACTCAATAACAGCTTAAAATGAATCAGTTTAACAAAATAAGCTAAAATTAAGCAGAAATAATCACTCGATCAACAAAAAACAGCACAATTAGTTCCTAAACTAACCTAAAATGAATCAGTTTAACAAAATAAGCTAAAAATAAGCACAAACAATCAGTTAGGGTTTCGTAACCAAAATTAACTCAATAACAGCTTAAAATGAATCAGTTTAACAAAATAAGCTAAAATTAAGCAGAAATAATCACTCGATCAACAAAAAACAGCTTAAAATGAATCAGTTTAACAAAATAAGCTAAAAATAAGCACAAACAATCAGTTAGGGTTTCGTAACCAAAATTAACTCAATAACAGCTTAAAATGAATCAGTTTAACAAAATAAGCTAAAAATAAGCAGTTAGGGTTTCGTAACCAAAATTAACAGCTTAAAATGAATGAGTTAAGCAAAAAATAAGCAGTTAGTACCGGCAAGAGAGTGAAGGCCAGACAAGGTTATGATTAGCAAGCCAGTCGTACAAAATAGGCACAACTGACTTCCAGTGGCTGTATTTTTCATCTACCACTGTTTTTACCGTCTTGTTTTTACCCCCCGTCTCACGCATTTCTTCTTCTGTGGTGAAGAATTTCTTTGGTCTGCCTCGTTTTTTTGCTGAGACTGTTTTTGCTTCTTCTTCTGCCATTAATTAATTTTATAAAGCCCTAGAAATTTGTCTCTCTCGAGTGAGGTGGAATAGTGAACAGTGAAATAGTAGTAATGGCGAAATGGGCTTTTATATTTACAGTATAAAGTTATGTTTTTATAAATGAGTTTGACGAATTAGTTAGAGCAGTAAAAATGTTCACTATTAACTTTTAAAGTATTCTCTTTTTAACTTTGACCTTAAATTATTTTAATTTTGTTATGCAATACTTCATGCAAAATATATGAATGGATTGCGTTTTAAATGTATTTTCATTGGTATAATTTTCATTAAGTATTACAAAACACAAATGAAATAATTTAAGTTCAAAGTTGAAAAGAAAATACTTTAAAAGTCAACACTGGACATTTATTTAGGGACGGAGGGAGTAATTGGCTTAGCTCAGTTGTCCAGGGTTCAAGTCTCGCCTGGGCTTTTTCTGGAGCTTGGGGGAGGTTTTATCCAGGGTTCAAGTCTCGCAAGAGATAAAAAATTCAGGTTTTCCTCCTAGTGTGAAGCCGTGAGTTCTAGGGTTTCCCTTCGCGGGTCTCTCCTAGTGGTTCGGGTCCCGGGGCCTGCCCATTTGTGAAAATGATTATTTTTCTCTCTCGAGTGAGGTGGAATAGTGAACAGTGAAATAGTTATTGATTTTGTGTTTTTAGTGCATTAGTAAGGGTGTGTTTGGGAGAGGGGTTATTGAGGCTTACGCGGGCTTAAACTTTTAAAATAAGCCGATATGTATAAGGCTGGACACAGTCCACCGTATTTAATAGGTCGATCGCTTCAAATTCACCAAACTGACCGATACTATGATCGGTCGCTTCCCATGGGGAGTATCGGTCGCTTCATGTGAAAATTGAATATCGATCGCTTCACCAACCGATTCTAAACACAATCAATACACATTTAATAAATCAAACCGTTGCAATTAAAATAATAATAATAATAATAATAATAATAAACCTTTTTCAACCTTATAAATACCCACCTCAAACACACATCTAAACACACAATTTCAAACACAATTCATATTCAACTTCTCATCCATAAACCACTTCTCATCATGTCAAAGAAAAACACTCCCACATCAAAAGATCGACGATCTCAACTACCCCAAAATGCCCTGAATTTAAACTTCTCGCCGGAAAACAACTTCCAACTAACCGGCATAACACCACCACAACAACGGGGTATTCGATTTCGTGCACCCTCTTTTGAATACTCTTCACGATTACCACAACCCAACCCAAATCAAAACCCATTTTACGTGAATCGTCCATATGTTCCACCGTATCGTCCTAATACGGATTATTACCAAGAACCAAGTAGGTCGTCGTATCGGCCTAACATGGATTCTTGCAATCTCCCCAACCGTATCAAGATTATTCCCCGATTCGGGATGTTAATCTTGAGATGGATTTTGAGGATTTTATGGACAACCAAGCGACGCAACAATATCCGTCCCAAGATGCGTCAATAGGGCAAGGTTCGGGTCACGGTTCTTACCATGGTTCGTACCACGGTTCTTTCCCCGTTGAAGACGATGACGATGTTGAAGAGACATCACCCGTCAAACCAAGGACCGCTTCGCGACGTGCTACAAAGGCGAAGGCGAAGGACAAAGGGAAGAAGGCCGAACCGTCCCAAAAACAGGCTACATTGACAAAGGCGGAACAGGTCGCTCTTTGTAAAGCTTGGGTTTTGTGTCAGAAAATTCCCAACGAGGTAACGCTATTAACAGGAACCGCTTTTGGGAGTAGGTGATACAATATTTTAATAAAGAAACTGGTTCAAATCGAAGCTACGACTCTATCAACAGCAAATGGAAGAATCGGATTCGGAGTAGGGTTGGAAATTTTGTTGCTATCATGGATAATATCAAGCTTAACCATAGTAGTGGTGAGAATGATGTTGATGATATGGAGAAAGGTTTGAGGGAATACCGTATGATTTACGGTCATGATTTCAACTTGGTGGAATGTTGAAAAATCTTGAGGCATCACGATGCTTGGAAGACGGAGGGGGAAGCTATCCGAACGAATAGTAGGAAGAAAACAAGGGGCTCTACAACAACTTCGGGGTCAACACAAGGTCCTTTGAATTTTCAAGAAGTCGATGATTCTGAAACTGAAGATGATATTAGAGAATCACGACCAGAAGGTCGTGACGCAGCTAGGAGGAAATCATCGTCCTCCTCTCATGATCCACCACAATCGTTTGTAGCTTCGCTAACCAAGAACTTCTTCAGATCGAATCCTTCAAAAGAGGGAAAACAGAAGGTCATCCCGGATGATTATATGAAGATGAAGCAACAAGAGCTGGCCTTGAAAAAAGAGAAAATAGAACTTCAACGAAAATAGGTCGAACTCATGGAAAAATCAACTAAGAACCAAGATTTTCTCTTATACTACACCAAAATCGACCCAACATTGCCCGAAAGTCAACAAAATCATCTTAGGCAGCTTAAGGCATAAATCAAAGAAAAATACAATTTAGCTGATTAGTTTACGGTTGTTTTTTTTTTTTTTTTTTTTTTTTTTTTTTTTTTTAAATTTAGTATTGTAATGTTTTTAATTCAGTATTGTAATGTTTTTATTGTTAATGAATTTTAAGTTTATTTTAAATGTTTGATTAAAAAAAAAGTCGGTCATCGACTGTGGCAGGTCGGTCGCTTCTGGTCGCCGGAGAGAGAAAGCTGACGTGGCAGCCGGTGACCCAGGTCGCTTATGGAGGCTTTTAAAACTATAAGCTTTAGCCCAGTAAAAAGGGCTAAAAATTTTAGACCGAGGTTTTTAAACTATTAATTACTTATTTATCCACAAAAATTTCAAACATATACTATAAGTTTATTTAAGAGTAAACGTCATAAATCGTCCCTGTGGTTTACCGGGTTTAACGAAAATGGTCCCTGAACTTTTTTTTTCCCGGATCCAGTCCCTGTGGTTTACACCCGTTACGGGTTTTGTCCCTTGACCGGGTTTTCCGTCAGTTGACCGTTAATTCTTGTGACGTGGCTAATATGTGGGGGTAGTATAGTCATTATATATCTCCTTCTTCTTTTTAACCCTTCTCCTTCTTCTTTTTACAAACACAAATCAACTCAGGGACTGTTATGAAGTCAAAAATAACACAATCGATCTACAATAACCTTGGTCCCTTGAAAACAGATCTCAAAAATCCACCAATCAAAAAATCCAGTCAATCTGTTATGAAATCAAAAATAACACAATCGATCTACAATCACATCAACAAAAACCAATCCACAAAAAACCATCACTTTCACACTTAAACCAATGATCGGAAATAATTCCATATGTGGTATCTCCGGCGATATCGCCGGTGGACGGACCAAGATCCAAATCACAACCCAGATCCCACCGCTCTATTAAAAACCGTCACAAAAAACAAACACACAAAAACGCACCTCCACCCAACCAACAAAAAAAGGGGGCAGCAAAGTTGTGGATATAACGATAACGGTGGTGGTTTAACGGCAGCGGTTTGAACAAGTGGGTCAACGACAGCCGGTGGTGGTGATGGATTGTTAATGGGTTTTGACTTGTCATGTACTTCATAATTGTTAAATGGTTATTGTTGTTCCCTTAACACGCTTAGAGTTAACTAGAAAGTTAATCTATTCGTGTTTATGACTAATACAATGTTATGATTAATTCTAACAGATAATGAAAACGTAAAAGTAAAAAACACAAGTATTTTTCAACGTTTAAATTCTTATTAGAAATGAATCAAAGAATCTATTACCCAAGTGTTTAGCGGAATAAACACTTTGGATCGAATTGATAACGCTCATTTTGTACATGTTTTTATATCGTTATTTGTGTATTTTTATATGTTATTTAGTTATGTTTATGAGTGTTTTATGCTTAAAAGTTGTTAAAGATGTGTTCAAGTCTAGGTACAAGGAAATATCAAGAAAGACGAAGAAAAGCTAAAAAATCAAGCAAATATCGAAGAAAAGATCGTCAACAACGATATTGATTCATGATATGATTATTTCCATTGTACATGAGAAGGATGAAAAGATGAAGTCAAGATTAAGTGCTAAAAAGTGTATTAAAAGTTGGAGTTACATGCTAGTTTAAAGTGGAAAATCATGTGCAAAAGTTGGTTTCAGACCCAAGGTCAAGGCTGGGATTCCAGACCCAAGGTTCAAGAACTCAACCCAAGGTTCAGCCAATGTTCAGACCCAAGGTCCATGTTTCAGACCGCAGGTCGAGAGAAATCTGAGATGAAGAGTTGCATTAACTCTTAACTTTAACCACCATAATGGCTTGAGTCCGATCATTACCTTCTCATTTATGATAATTAAAGTAATATTACAGTTTTTGGGGTGTTTTACAAGCTTAAATAAGACCCCTAATCATCCATTTTGGATACAACACATACAACACTTACAATCAAGCCTTACACCATAAGGACTTGATCACAACTACTTATCTAACCCAAAAGAGCTCAACAATCTCTGCCATTCTCAAGGAAGATCATAAGGAGAAGAGGTGGAAGATTCCCTTGTTCAATTGGAGGCTCCAAAGAGTGCTATAACTCTTTTATTACTCATTGTAATCTTACTTTTGGGTAATTTTCTTTACTTTTAATTAATCATGTTGAACTTGTTGAAGTTGAATGCAATGTTATGTTTTATGATGATGTTTGTTATGGAATGATTCGTGATACTTGTTTGGGAATGATGTGACTTTCGTATGAATGATGGACGTTTAGTTGGTTAGGAAAAGTGGTTATTTTCATGAGTTTGTTTAAATATAATTCGTGTTCTAAAACTTGTTGGTTAAATATTATTGGATTTAAAGGTTGAAAAGATTTCTAATATTGTTTAATTCCAAAGGGTTAGTGACAAACGGATTGGTATTTGATAAGTGACGAATATCAAGTATGCAAGTTTTTAAATGAATTCGGAAATATTTAATCACGAGATTGGGTTGAAAAGACTCGTAAGAACTAATTTAACTAATCATCTTTTTCATACATTTGATCACAAAAAGAGCTAACGTAGTGGGATGAGATTTGGCCGAAAGAACTCACCTGTGAAACTAGTAGAAACATGGATTTTCTTGATATTACCCATTGACTAGAGGTCCTTGTGAAAATTGACAAGTGCCTTCTAAGTTTCACCCAAACATGTTCAACATTCTATCACGATTAGTCATGGTTCCTAAACAAGTATTTGGTTGTTTGTTTGATTTGATTTGAAACAATTGCTCGTTTAACTACTCTTAAGTGCTTTAGACCGTGACAATCTTAAGTGCTATTTCTTATTGCTCTTACTTAAATTGCCTAAACCAAAACTAGTAGTCCCTTGGGACGATCCTTATTTAATTTACCATCAACAATACTACAATCGAACGAGTATACTTGCTCGTATGTGTTTCTTAGATAGACGGTAAAGAGGTTTTCTTTAAAAATTTAAAATTTGAGTGGAATTGGGATATAATATATACACCTCCGTTAAAGCACATCAGGATCGAATAGACAAGGTATGGTGTCTCCTATCTAAACTCAAGCTATGCTTAAGTGGTAACAATTCGACCCACTGAGCTATCTCAGGGATACGTTACTCTTTGTAGGAGAGAAGTTGTTTTGCAAAAGTCTAAGGCTTTCAATGTACAAAACACACACACACCTTCTCTCCTTTTGAACCTATTTATACACAAGTATAAAAGAGTAAAAGTGATTAAAATACTACAACTTGTTGTAGCTAGCGTGTCTGACAATTACAACAGTAATTGTTATTTCCAAGAACCAATGGGAATGGACTATAAAGTCTTTATGAGTGTTTGGTCTGACACTCCATGACTTTTAGCCGTCTTAGGGAAGGTTTCTTCCTGACAAGATAAGATTTGATCTTATCTTAAACTCTTCCCAGATCTTCCCGCCTTTTTTTCAGGCGTTTAGTTCTTCAGTCTTTAATCACTTAATGTTGTTGAGGAGACTGGGGTTCAGTGAGTTCTTATCTAACACTCACTGAACCATCATCTTCTTCTTTGGCTTAAGTCCTACTCAGGGAGTACCGCCTTCCTGAGAGTGAATCCTTCTTCTTGAATTCGCCTTAAGCATCCTGAAGATGACTCACTGAGTGACTGTTCACTCAGTGACTTGAATTGTTCTCGGTTTAAGTTAACACTTAGTTAATTTGTGTCCAAATCCTGTTTTAAGTATTCTTGGGTACTGACGGACCCAACAATCTCCCCCTATTTGGATATAAATTATTCTTAAGTGTTTTGATCAGTAATGAGTGAGCTAATGACTTCTACTCATACTGAATGTACTAGAATGTAAATAAGGACATTGAAATAATAAAAACATCATCTTATTAATATCATTACAAGTCCTATCAAAACTAAGTACAAAAAGGTAGTGGTGGTATTCAGTCAGATTCCTCAGTTCAACTTAATACCAAGGGCTTCAAGCTTAGACTTCTTTGACTGCAGCTCATGTTGGTCAGGGTGCTCTCGGATTTTTCTTTTCAGTTCTTGACAAAACCTCACATTCTCAGGACTCTTGATTGGAGAGGCCATCATGAGGAAACCCATCATTGCCTTGATCCCTGATAGATCAATATCATTCCACCTCTGGAAGGCTGGGTCTCCGAACTCATCAGTGAAGAACAAGCCTCTTTCAGGTTGTTCGATGACCAAGTTGTTCCTGAATGGAACTCCTTCAGGGAGGGCTCTGTTGCAATCCAGACCAGGGATCTTGATCTCAGGCTCAGCTTCAATCTTCTTTCTCTTCCTTGAGGAAGACTGAGAGGGAGCAGGTAGCTGAGCTGAAGCAGGAAGAAGAGAGGGAATTCCAAGTTCCTGAGGTGTTTCAGCCAGTCTTTCATACCTCAGGCTCAGGGACTTCAATAGACCAGGGACCACAACATTTGACTTTTTCGCTAGAATTGGACCTAATTCATCCAATTTAGTGATCTAGAAGTCAACGAATCTGAAGGGATTATGAACCTCAAAGATTCTTTTGTCAGCGCTTCTGTAGACAGTGACAACGGCAGGCTTGGTGTTTCTATGAATCATGATATCAGTGATTGGTTCTGGCTTCAACCTATTTGTCATGTACCACTGATATTTCTCAATCCTATTCTGCCTGATCTCTTTAGTCCTTTTCAATTTTTCTTCCCTCTTCTTCCTGAGAGCAATCATTTCAGCAGACTGAGCTTTCATGAAGGTCTGACCACCCTCTCTTCCAGCGAGTTCCTTAGGCTCAAGACCTATCTTCTCAGCCTCTTCATGGACCACCTGAATGATAGCAGCCTTGCTCGCCCTTTCTTCTTCGACTGCCTTCTTCATTGCCTCCTCTTTCTCCATATGATCCTGAATTTCCTTTTCAGTGAGAAGTTCCATCACCCCATTGATTTCATAAGGAACCCTGACTGGTTCATCAGGGTCTGGCCTTCTTTCCTTGGAGGCAGGTACCAAGATTGTGGGCTCAGGCTCAGTGGTTGTTAGGATGCCTTTGCCTTTGTCCTGGTGTGATGAAGATGGGGTTTCTTCAGGATTCTCCCCCTCAGTGTGAGAAGGAGGTTGTTCTTCTTCAGTGACTTTGTCTTTCTCCCCCTCAACTGTTGCTTGACCCATAGTGAGAGCAAGAGTTGGTTCGCTCACTGAAGTTGAGGGAGCCTGACCTTTGAAGGCCTGATAGATCTCAGTCATCATGGTCTTGATGTCTAAGGTGTCCTTCTGAAGAGTTGAGACCTTAGTCTCAAGAGAAGCCTAAGAAGTGATGCGTGGTTTTGCAACCTTACAACAGGTTTTACCTCTCGAGGGATCTCAAGAGGCTTACAACCCCACCAGGCAGTGTACCTGACCGATGTAGTATAGTGTAGTGGTAAGTACGGGGGATTGATCGTTCTCCACAGGGAATAGTGTTCGTTAGGTATGAAAGACTACTCTAATAGGTCTAAGGGTTGAGGAAGATTCTTTTTTATGTTTTTATATTTTTATGAAAGCAAGTAAAATCTCGGGTTTGAAAGAGTGGGCGGAATTAGTTGCTAGTCAACTAACCCAAATTACTACGAATGCAAATAAAATAAATAACTGAAAATAAAAAGTTGGTGAGAACTTAAGTGTAGAGAAATGTGTTCACTTAGATTTCCTTACTCCCTAACTATCTTTTACCGGTTGATTAGTGTGTATTAGTTGCGTGGATGACGGGTGTATTCCTTAATACCAATCGTGGGGTGGCGTACGTACTTCCCCAACTCTACAAGCTCCTACTTCACTCCTATGTCGAGCCGGCTAGGAAGCTCCTAACATGGGATCACTAGAATTCGCTTGTGCATTAAATACAACCATAAAAACCTTTAGTACGCATTTGGTTCATGTTTCTTAAGACGTTCAAGCAAGTTACCGAATAGGAAGTTAGCCAGTTTTCTTAAGCCTAACATAGATAAACAATCATCCAATACAACTAATAACACACTAATAACCAATAATCAATAGCTAGGTTTCATTAGATCTAAGCAAACACAAGATAAATCTAGCCTAACATGTTAAACAAAAGACAAGAACAAGATAGAATCAAACAACACATAGACATATTGAATGATTAATTGATAACTTATCTTTCAATGTAACATGGAAGATCTCAAGGCAAAAAGCCTTGAAAAAGATGCTAAAATCGTCTTAGGGTTTTCTCCTAAAAATTCCACACTAAGCTCTCTCTCTAATGACAAAAAATTAGAAAACTATATATAGACTTTTGGATCTGACGGCGTCACGTTATGGAGTGTGACGCCGTCACCTCGCCGCTTTTAGGGTTCCCGGATGACCTTCTTGACGCCGTCCCTCTTTAGCTCTCCAAAATCCGTTCTGGCTTATCAAGGCTTGACGCCGTCAGACCTTGAACGTGACGCCGTCCCTCTTTGAATTAAGCCGTGACGCCCTTGATCAGGTTAAAGCGTGACGCCGTCAGAATTCACATGCAATTTTCACTGGCTTATCATGAGTAAATTTCACATCCACCTTTTTTTGCCAAGCCATGACGCCGTCCAGAGTAAAATCTGACGCCGTCAAAGGTAACTTTTAGCCGATTTTTGAGACTTTGTCGTTTTCTTCACTTTTATGCTCCAAAAACGTCCAAAATGCCTCCTTTTCCAGATTTCTCCTCAAAAGTACATAAAATGACAAAAGGAACGATTTAGGGCAATATTTGATCAAATAAATACGATTTAGGGCTTAAATGACCCCTTAAAAGCGGTACACTTTTCGCTTCATCAAATACCCTTACACTTGAGATTTGCTTGTCCTCAAGCAAATGCGCTTTTATTCTAATCAAAATACAGGTTAGGGGTCATTTAATGCAAACATAAAAGTAATTACAACAAATAATCGTTCCACTTCAATCATAATAAGCACGGAGATTATAAACTAGCACCTCACAAGTAGTGTTTAGATACTCACATCTCTCAAGTGTCATCAAAATAAATCTCATAAATGAAAACGGATAATATCTCTCACTACCTGTCATAGCAAATAGATTACCATAGGCTTGGGAAAGGATCGAAAACCTCCTCCACTAGGCGTAAGCACCTAAGATAAACTATCAAAGAGGGCTTTTAAATGGGTTATAACGTTAGGTGTAGGGAAAAGGAAAACACGGTTTTGTTGGATAAAGGATATTTTACTGGTGGCGAGTTAAAGATCTTGATTAATTACATGTACTATACAATGTTGCTAAGCCAAGACTCGACTCAATCTTAAGCTAGAAACAAAATAACAAAATAACAAAAACATAAACATAAACATAAAATGAAACGGGATGGTAGTCCGTATGTTTTTTCTATTTTTCTTTTTCTCATTTTTTTTTTTTTTTTTTTTTTTTTTTTTTTTTTTGCATACACTTTTGCCCTACCATCCAAAATAATACATCATAGGGGCATTGCATTCCCCTTACACTTGAACTTTTACATAACTTTACAAATTACTATTCTAATGACTCGAATTAAGATAATTGAAAAACTTGGAGTACTTTTAAAATATTTAGCACATATGGGGGTAATAAATGATGTTCTTCCCCATTACTCCATTACACTAGTACTTTACCTATGAGTCCCAATCGTCCCAAAACAATATGTACAAGGATATGACTCGACTTAGCAACCATGTAATCAACTAGATAATTAACTTGGGTTTAAACAAATGTTGTCACAATAATGCACTAAAAATGAGTGCATACAAGGTAGGCTAAGGCGATTTGGGTGTACATTTTAGTGGGGTGTAACAAATTCTTCCTTTAAGTAAAATGCTTAAAGGTCGAAACGAAAAGATAGGCTCTGAGGGGTGTACTAGGGGTATCGTGTACTAAAAATGAGTACAACGCAAAGGGTGTGGGAGAATTACTTGACCAATGTTGCCAATGTAATTATAACAAAAACACAGGTGTAAAACAATGGGTTAATCCTAATGCCTCTTATCATGTAGTAAATCTAACTACACGAATGTAGTCTCACTTGTGGCCTCGGAATGGTCCTAACGCAAGTTCTAGAATCTAAGTGCTACCGGTACACACATCATAGCATAAATGCTTTTCCTACCAATTCTAGGGGCGAACCTCACATATTTGGGGGTGGAAAATTTTTTAGTGGTACGGTTTTTGTGCTAGTCATATAACTCCTATCCGTGAGACGCTCATTAAGATCAAAGTTTCACTCCTATGTGTTGTAAAAAATTTTAAATTTGGCACTAAAATTACCTTAACAAGTATTTCTCTCAGTTTTATTACACATCTACTATTAAACAAACAAAAATCAAGCGTAATAGCATTCTCTTAATCGTGCTTTTACCCTCCCCTTACACTTAAGATGAACATTGTCCCCAATGTTCAAATAACAAGATGTAAAAGCATAAAGTAAAAGAATGAAATCAAATACTCCCCTGATTCGCTCGGTGGATAATGAAGTAACACGGTTAAATCTTCTTCCAAAGTAATGTTGAAGCTCCATGACTAATGCATCGCCATAAGCTTGATTCAAAACATTTCCTTGTCCAAAATAACCTGTTAAACCTGAGAAAACAAACACGAAAACCTGCATAACATCGGCGGGATAAAATCTATATATAAGGATATAATGCTTGTGGAATGATAACTTTGCAGATTTCTGGAGATTATAAGTTGGAGATTTTAATAAAAACTTTTTATGAAAACAAAACTTTCAAAAATTTCTGAAAATTAAATCTGACGCCGTCAGGTTATAAACCCTGACGCCGTCAGAAATGATCTGACAGAATTCTCATGTTACGTTTCCGGAAAATTTTTGGAAAAACCTATACCTTACTTCCTGAAAATCCTGCAAAACATCATTATGACTCGATACAAGCATTTGACTCAAACAAATACTAATATGTATGTTCATTTATTACTATTACGATTCATGTTCATTTGTGTTCTAATAAACCGATTTAGATTTCCCTTACACTTATCTTTTGCAAAATACCTTTATATGTAGTTAAAACGAAGTTAAAAACAAAATAAAGCATTTTCACAAATTAGTTTTTAACATGAATCAATAATAATAAAATTTAAACATACATACGGAAACAAATAAAATCAAACAAACAAATAAATAAACACACAAAGCAAATAAAACTTGGGTTGCCTCCCAAGAAGCGCTTGTTTTTGTTCGAGTCATGAGCCTGACTCTACCCTTATTTAATGGATAAAGGAGAGGTTTTCCCTACACTTAGGATTAAGTGCGGGTGATAGTAGCGATACACACCAGCTCGGTAGGAGTATGCCACGTGAGGAAAGAGTGGTGGATGAATTATATGCTCAAAGGGGTGTGCTCCTTTCATCATAACCTTACCTAGTTCACTTTGGTCAATGGGTGATTTTGAGTTTCCTCCTAAAAAGGGATCATCTTCTATCAACTTCGAGAGACTCCTAATTGGGAATCCATCTTGATCCAATAGACCCGGTTTAAACCCATAATGTTTCTTGTGATCAATCATGAATGGGTGATGTAGACATGTAAGGTCATTTTTCACTCCTATATTGTCTTCCTCACTACAAGGCTTAATGTCTACTACCTTAAACTTAAGACTACCCGGACTATATGGTTTGATGGGTGGATCGGGACCTTTTTCATTTCCTAAATTCACATCTAAAGATGGAAGATTAGGTAACGGTTTTGGTTGAGGCTCTGGTTCATCAAAACTAGGAACTTCCATAGAACTAAGAGTAAGGTTGTGATCACTAAAAGCATTCAAACCTATATCCTCTAGTTGTGTTTGGTCCAAGGGCTCTACCTTTATTGGGGTTCCTATAGTCTCCTCAACTTCTTCCGGGTAAGTCACGGGCGGTGTGTGTGCCTCAAATGATGGTAGGACTTGTGGGGTACTTGGTGGGCTTATGTTACTTACCTCATCATTCCTTGTGTCAAGATCACCTATATCCTCATCATGTGTTTTAGTAGGATCTAACCCTAACATTTTCCCAAGTATCTCAAGTGCTTCTCTAGGCATCTCAACTTCTATGTCTGAATCATAAGGATCATCCTCAATATTCTGACTGCTATATACAAATTGCCTAAAAGATTCATCATGTGTTTCTTGATATTCAACGTCATCAATCATAAAACCTAGGTCTTTTTGATTAATGTGATCTTGTTCGGCTAAATCCTCCATCACATCAAGGTCACCTATGTGTTCATCTTGTATTATGGTAGGGCCTAACCATGACATGCACTTAGGTACCTCAACTCTACCCACCTCATTCCTAAACAAACCTTCCGATTGATTTATCCAAATACCAAATAGGTCTAAGCTTGCATTTTTTGGGTCACATGTTCCACTTCTTTTTTGGGCGAGAATCTCAAAGATTTCCCATGCCTCTTCATCACCATAATCCCACATTTTCCCATCTTCCATATTTTCAATCTCCTGCTGGGTTTGGCGGTCGATACGAGTGTAAAAGATTTGAAGTGGAAACAATAAGTCAAGACCATGATGAAAGACCTTTTTTAATAAGTATTTGAAACGAGTCCATGTATCGGAAAAAGATTCACCATTATGTCGACGGAACATAAAGATGTCATTTTGGAGTGGAAGGGGTAGATTATGTAGTGGATTCACGTTCTCCATAATGGTGAACGGAAGAGTCAATGGAAATTTCTTTTACGAACAAAGACACAAAGAAAAAGATAGACTAAAGAAATCTAATAAAAAGAAAAATAAAAATCTCACTAGAAAGGAATCTAGTGAGTAGACCTAATAAAATAAAAATTCAACCTAAACAATAACTATTCCCCGGCAGCGGCGCCAAAAACTTGATGCGTGGTTTTGCAACCTTACAACAGGTTTTACCTCTCGAGGGATCTCAAGAGGCTTACAACCCCACCAGGCAGTGTACCTGACCGATGTAGTATAGTGTAGTGGTAAGTACGGGGGATTGATCATTCTCCACAGGGAATAGTGTTCGTTAGGTATGAAAGACTACTCTAATAGGTCTAAGGGTTGAGGAAGATTCTTTTTTATGTTTTTATATTTTTATGAAAGCAAGTAAAATCTCGGGTTTGAAAGAGTGGGCGGAATTAGTTGCTAGTCAACTAACCCAAATTACTACGAATGCAAATAAAATAAATAACTGAAAATAAAAAGTTGGTGAGAACTTAAGTGTAGAGAAATGTGTTCACTTAGATTTCCTTACTCCCTAACTATCTTTTACCGGTTGATTAGTGTGTATTAGTTGCGTGGATGACGGGTGTATTCCTTAATACCAATCGTGGGGTGGCGTACGTACTTCCCCAACTCTACAAGCTCCTACTTCACTCCTATGTCGAGCCGGCTAGGAAGCTCCTAACATGGGATCACTAGAATTCGCTTGTGCATTAAATACAACCATAAAAACCTTTAGTACGCATTTGGTTCATGTTTCTTAAGACGTTCAAGCAAGTTACCGAATAGGAAGTTAGCCAGTTTTCTTAAGCCTAACATAGATAAACAATCATCCAATACAACTAATAACACACTAATAACCAATAATCAATAGCTAGGTTTCATTAGATCTAAGCAAACACAAGATAAATCTAGCCTAACATGTTAAACAAAAGACAAGAACAAGATAGAATCAAACAACACATAGACATATTGAATGATTAATTGATAACTTATCTTTCAATGTAACATGGAAGATCTCAAGGCAAAAAGCCTTGAAAAAGATGCTAAAATCGTCTTAGGGTTTTCTCCCAAAAATTCCACACTAAGCTCTCTCTCTAATGACAAAAAATTAGAAAACTATATATAGACTTTTGGATCTGACGGCGTCACGTTATGGAGTGTGACGCCGTCACCTCGCCGCTTTTAGGGTTCCCGGATGACCTTCTTGACGCCGTCCCTCTTTAGCTCTCCAAAATCCGTTCTGGCTTATCAAGGCTTGACGCCGTCAGACCTTGAACGTGACGCCGTCCCTCTTTGAATTAAGCCGTGACGCCCTTGATCAGGTTAAAGCGTGATGCCGTCAGAATTCACATGCAATTTTCACTGGCTTATCATGAGTAAATTTCACATCCACCTTTTTTTGCCAAGCCATGACGCCGTCCAGAGTAAAATCTGACGCCGTCAAAGGTAACTTTTAGCCGATTTTTGAGACTTTGTCATTTTCTTCACTTTTATGCTCCAAAAACGTCCAAAATGCCTCCTTTTCCAGATTTCTCCTCAAAAGTACCTAAAATGACAAAAGGAACGATTTAGGGCAATATTTGATCAAATAAATACGATTTAGGGCTTAAATGACCCCTTAAAAGCGGTACACTTTTCGCTTCATCAAGAAGCCTCCATTGCAGTCATCCTTGGCCCAAGATTCCAAGCCAAGGAAGAAGAAGAAGATGCCAGATATGCCATGTGGGATTCCATAAGACCCAAGGAAGATCGGATGGAGTCCACTGAAGAGTTGAGTCCTAGAAGATTGGAGGATCTCAGCACAGTTACCAGCTCAGCCAACTGAGAAGTTTGTTGTTGGTAAGTTTCTGAAGCCTGAAGAAGTTTCCTGTTTAGCTCAGGGTCATCTTTCACTGACTCTTGAATAGTGTCAACGCTCTTTTGTAAGTTGGTGAGAGACTCATTGAACATTTTAAAGTTGTAATCAAGATTTGTCAGGGAGAAAGAGATAGATGACTTGTGCTCATTTACATCATCATGATAGGATTCCACTGATTCCTTCAGATTGACATAATGAACAGCTGCTTCAGTGTGCTGGTCAAACATTTCTTCAGTCAGACCTTGGAAGAGAGCCTTGTTGGTCTTTAGCAGGAACTTGACCAATTGTCTCTCAGTGAGAGGAAGAATGTTGTCATACTTGCTGAGGATGTTGTCAGTATCCGAAGAACCAGCAGCTTGAGAGTCTGATTCTTCACTTGGATGTGGAGATGACTGATGTGATTGTTCAGGTTGTACATCAGTTTCCATATCCTCACTAGCCTCAAAGATTTCTTCCTCACTCTCTTCCTTGAGCTCATTATCAGAATCTTCAGAATCAAGAAGAGCCTGAACATCCCCCATAGACTCGAACTCCAAAAGGTTAATCGGCTCCTCCTCATAAAAGGACTTGCCTTGGTTTTGGCCAGGTCCTGACCCCGCCATAATAACTGATTTGGTTTTATCAGCCTGGCTAGTCATAATAACTGATTTCTCAGCCTGACTTTTGGGGGCAGTTCCTGAGAGACTGGATCCGCCTGAGGTGGTTGTGGGTTCCGTATCAGCGGGTGGTTTATATCCCTCTGAGTCTTTGTCCCCCTGAGCGCCTTCAACTACTGACGGGTGTTTTCCAGTAGTATCACTAGGCACTCTTTGTGATGGTTGATGGTCCCCCTTCCCATCAGGGTTGTACTGCCCTTTTGGGGATTCAGGTACCTTTACTCCCTGAGACCCTGAGTGTGATTGCTCAGGGACGTTAGCAGGATGTGATTGTTTATGGGTCCCCTTCCCAGTTGAGTAGTGCTGCCCAACCGAGGATTCAGGACCCTTTTCTCCCTCAGGCCCTGAGTGTGATTTATCAGTGCCTTCATCGGGATGTGAATGGGTTGAGGTTCCTGACCCTAGTGACTTGTTTATGTCAAGAGAGTCTTGAGGAAGAGGGGGTTTGCCCGAGGACACTGAGGATGATTTCTCAGTGCCCTCTGTTGGCCTTTGTTTTGTGGTCAGGGGGTCTCTGTAGTGGGTGTCTCAGAGGTCTGGACCACATTCAACCCTTTTTTAAGGTTGAGTTGGTTCTGGGCATCAGTCTCAGTGGCGAGTGGTTTGGGTCTAACCACCTTACTGGACTGACCCTTCTTTGTCTTCTTCACCTTCTTTGTAGGTGAAGGTACTGGAGAAACAGCGTTCTCCCCCTGAATAACCTCTTGCATGTAGTTAGTCAGGGCAATGGGTTGTACCTCAGTGATGCCACTAGTGAAATTGGTCTTATGTAAGACGTCAGGTTTCATACCTAAGACGTCAGGCCTCACATAGTCAGAACCAAGAAGGTCCTGAAGCACACAGGAAATAAACCTAGGATAAGACAAGTGTTTTTGCCTAGATTTTCCTGAGAGCTTAGCAACAAGGTCAC
The DNA here is from genome assembly GCA_021014915.2 of Artemisia tridentata subsp. tridentata. NCBI lineage: Eukaryota > Viridiplantae > Streptophyta > Magnoliopsida > Asterales > Asteraceae > Artemisia > Artemisia tridentata. Next base: position 501,650,801 of record CP139508.1, read on the forward strand.
GGAAGATAATACCTCCGATATCAATTTTTCTACCCTCCAAGAGACTGAACAACATCAATTGTTGTGATGAGTTCAATTGCTCAGTGGAGGATTTATTCCCCCCAAGGACCTGAATGACGAATGTCATCAGGATCCTCCAGACTGGGTGGAACCAGGTTTTGACAATTGGAGCCTTTTCTAATAAGGCTCCAGTGGACTCCTTAGGACGTTTAGGGTCATGAGGTCCTAAGAAGATCAACTCTCCCTTGACCTCTTGGTCAGTCGGATTAGGCTCAAAAGCCTCAGCAAAATCAAGACCAGTGGCCTTGATGAAGTCATTGTAACCCAGGGAGAGGGTCCTTCTCCCATTCATCACTGTGAAAGTGATGATGGATTCTTTGGTGTCTTTTGGGCTAGTAGCCACAGCAGTACACCAGAATTCCCTTAAGTAGTCATGTTAGATGACTGAGGGGGTCTTGGTAAATGCTTTTGCAAGAAAACAGTTTTGAAGATATTTCATCACGTTCTTGTAAGCATGGAACTTTTGTGGATAAGAGAAGTTTCCCACCACATTGTTCTTTGTGAGGTCTACGCCCTCCAATGTGAATTCCACATTAGGGGCGTATGTCACAGCTTTAGAGGAAGCCATATTTGTTGGTAAGTCAGGGTAACAAAGATGGTTTGGGATTTCTTAAAGCTAAGAACACACACACTATTAGTTTTGAAAAAAATGGGCAGAATTTGCTTAAGATTTCTAATAGACGTGTGTGTTGTTATTATGGTTGGGGTATTTATAGGGAAGTGAAGTGGAGGGTGTTTTAGGCATTAAGCGGATTTTATTTATTCAAAAAGAATTTTTGGAAACTGTTTTGAATAAAATGTTTTGGGATCCACATTTAATGCCACCACTCCACTTTCCTTGGTTTGGCACAGCAGTCAAGGTGAACAGTTGAGCAGTTCTGCAAAAGCGTAATTTGCAGAGATGAGTCATTATATATCTGTAATGTGATTGGAGAGGCATTTAATGCCAAGTGGGAATGTGGGGGCCCAGAGGTGGAAGCCAGAAAGACAAAAGAACAAATATTCTTATATTAAATAAGAATACAGTTACCAACCTCTGACATTTACTAACTTGATACTTAGAGCATTTAAGTTAGTATTTAATGTCTCTTGAGGACCCTGAATGACTTTTCATTCAGTGAACCTGATTGTCAGGACTTGGGTTTAGTCACTGATGGTTCTAGTGTTCAGGAATTTGGGTTTAATTCCTGAGGTTCAAGGGTTCAGAAACTTGGGTTTAGTTCCTGAGGATTGAGGGTTCAGGAACTTGGATTTAGTTCCTGAAGTTCAGTGACCTTTCTCACTGAAGAACACATTGAGTCAGGGACTTGGGTTATCAGAATTTACACATATTTGGATGGAGTCAATCAGTGGACTGATTCTCAATATCCAACATTCCTAGTTCAGCTTTCAGTCTGGTGAAAGTTGGTTCATCCAATGGCTTGGTGAATATATCAGCTAGCTGATATTCAGTAGGAATGAAGTGTAATTCTATGTCACCATTCATGACATGGTCCCTGATGAAGTGATATCTAATATCAATGTGTTTTGTTCTCTGATGAAGAACTAGGTTATTTGAAATGGCAATTGCACTTGTGTTATCACAAAAGATGGGAACCATCTTGTACTGAATTCCATAGTCACTGAGTTGACTTTTCATCCAGAGTACATTTGCACAACAACTTGCTGCAGCAACATATTCAGCTTCAGTTGAGGACATGGCAACTGATTGTTGCTTCTTAGCACTCCAACAGACTAGTTTACCACCAAGAATTTGGCAGGAGCCTGAGGTGCTTTTCCTGTCCATGTTGCATCCAGCATAGTCAGAATCTGAGTATCCTTTAAGATCAAGGCCTGAACATTTTGGATAATATAATCCAAGGTTTGGAGTACCTTTCAGGTACCTGAATATCCTTTTCACAGCAGTGATATAAGTTTCTCTTGGGTCAGATTGATATCTGGCACATAAGCAGACTGAGAATTGGATATCAGGCCTTGATGCAAGTAAATACATCAGTGATCCTATCATTCCTCTAAAAAGAGTTTGATTCACTGGTTTTCCAGTAAGATCAGGACCAAGGTTGTTTGGGGGTACCATGGGAGTCTTGACTGAGGCACAGTCACTGAGCTCATACTTCTTCAGTAGGCTTCTGACATACTTCTCTTGACTGATAGAGGTTCCTTTATCAGTCTGCTTGATTTGTAGACCAAGGAAGTAAGTCAGTTCTCCCATCATGCTCATTTCAAATTTCTTTGCCATTAGTTTTTCAAACTGTTTGCAAAGTTTATAATTTGTTGAGCCAAAGATGATGTCATCAACATACACTTGAACAAGTATGACATCATTATTTGTCTTGTAGATAAACAATGTGTTGTCTATCTTGCCTCTGACAATTTTTTTTTGGATCAGGAAGGCTGAAAGAGTCTCATACCATGCCCTGGGAGCTTGTTTCAGTCCATAAAGGGCTTTGTTAAGCTTGCAGACATGGTCAGGAAACTCATGGCTTTCAAATCCAGGAGGTTGCTGAACATAAACTTCTTCTTTCAGTGAGCCATTTAGGAATGCACTTTTAACATCCATTTGGTACACCTTGAAGTTCATGTATGTAGCAAAAGCAAGGAAGATCCTGATGGCTTCCATCCTTGCTACTGGTGCAAATGTTTCTTCATAGTCAATGCCTTCTTGTTGATTATAGCCTTTGGCTACAAGTCTGGCTTTGTTTTTAATGACTATGCCATTTTCATCAGATTTGTTTTTAAATACCCATTTCATGCCAATGACTGAAACATCTTCAGGACATTTGACCAAGGTCATTACCTTGTTTCTGTCAAATTGTTCCAGTTCATCATTCATGGCTTGAACCCAACTTGGATGTTTTAGTGCTTCCTTAACACTTTTGGGTTCAATTGTGGAAATGAAGTCCACAAATAGGCATTCATTGGCTGAGGCTGCTCTCAGTTCAGCAGCCATGCTTCTTGTGAGCATGCCTTCAGTAGGCTCACCAATTATATTGACAAGTTCTATATCCTGAGACCTAGTCCAACTGTCCTGAGGTCTTGGAAATTGTAGAGGCCTGATGGGTAGGATCAGGATCAGACACATGATGTTCTTCAGCATCATGAGTGTCTGAGTGGGTTGACTCATCACTGAGATTGTTTAGTACCTGAGCACTTTGTACTGACTGAATGAATTCATCAGTATTTTGTGCTTCAATAAACTCAGTGATGGTTGGGTAAGGAAGGTTGTGGGGAATGATGTAATAGGAGATGTCAGCATTTGCATGGTACTGAGTGGAAGGACCATTATCAGTATGATGTTCATCAGGAGGGTATCTTGATGATTCATCAATACCTATCTCTTCCACTGAGTTGTTAGAGACACTGATTGCATCAGTGCTCTCATCAAAGGTAACATGAAATGTTTCCTCAGTATGCTGTCTCCTAGTGTTGAACACCCTGAAGGCCTTTGAGACAAGGGAGTATCCTAGGAAGTATCCATCATCAGCTTTGGCATCAAATTTTCCTAAGTGATCCTTGTTATTATGAATAAACACGGGACACCCAAAGACATGAAAGTAGCTGATGTCAGGGATTCTTCCCTTGAATAACTCATAAGGAGTTTTGCTATGTCTCTTGACAATGATGAATCTGTTTTGTGTGTAACAGGCAGTCTTTACTGCTTCAGTCCAAAAGTGTTTGGAAAGGACTGATCCATTTAGCATTGTCCTAGCTGCTTCAATGAGTGTTCTATTTTTCCTTTCAGCCACCCCATTTTGTTCAGGTGTGTAGGGTGAGGAAATTTTTTGTGAAATGCCTTTCTCATCATAGAAACATTCAAGTTCATAAATTTTGAACTCTGTTCCATTGTCAGTCCTAATCTGTTTGACTTTGATGTCATTCTGATTTTCAATGTTCCTGACAAAAGACATAATTGTTTCAGCTGCCTGACTCTTTTTGATCAGGAAGTATACCCAAGTGTATCTTGAGTATTCATCCACAATGACCAGAGTATACTTCTCATGGCTAATGGATCTAGGACTAATTGGTCCAAATAGATCCATATGGAGAAGATGTAGGCAGTTCCTGATGGAAAAGTTGGTTTTGGTTTTAAAGGATGCTCTGTGATGTTTACCTTTTTCACAAGCTGAGCATGGTTTGTCTTTTAAAAACACAAGAAATGGTAAGCCAAGGACATTGTTTTGTTTTACAAGGTTGTTTATGTTTTTGAAGTTCAGGTGGGAGAGTCTCTTATGCCAAAGCCAGTTGAGAGTATCAGTGGCCTTGGTAAAGAGACAAGTTCCATTCTGAGTCAGACTGGACATGTCTAACACATAAACATCATGTTTTCTTGGTGCAATAAGGACAACTTCCTTATTAGCATTGAAGATGATTCCTTGTTTATCATCAAACTGAACTATGTATTTCGCATCACATAGTTGACTGACACTTATCAAATTGTATTTTAGACCATTTACATAAGCTATCCTAGTAAAGACTATACCATTGCAGTTTACTGAACCATAACCTTCAGTGAGACATGATGAGTTATCAGCAAATATCACTTTGGGTCCTGATTCATCCACATACTTGTGCAGATACTCCTTCACACCAGTCATGCTCCTTGAACATCCACTATCAAGATGCCAAACAGGATCCCTGGCATGTTTCTGCACAAATGGTAAACTAGGTCAGTTCTTTCTAGGACTCCACTTCTTAGAGGGCTTAGCTTTGAGGGTCTTATTAACATTTTCAAGTGATTTATGGTCAGTGGTGGAATGGACTGAGCTACCACATATTATGCATTTGATTGCTGATGCAGACTCAGTGGACTGAGAGGCTGACATTGTCATACCTCTACTGGCCTGAATGGCCTTACCACGTCCTGAGGTGTTATGAGTGGAACTTCCACTATTTTCACAACAATTGTCAATTTGACAATCCTTAGGATGGTGGTCATTGAACCCACAGTAAGGGCAAGGTGCAAAAGGCTTTGTCTTTTGTTTCTGTTTCTGTTTAGAATCAGAAGGATAGTTTAAAGACTGAGCTTTAAGACTTGCCATGTTTGATGTGACTGAATGTGTTTTATGATCAGAGGTCCTGTGATAATCCTTTTTGCAAATCATGCAATAAAGAATTCTATAGCAATCATCAGTGATATGATTGGTATAGTTACACAGTTCACATCTTTTTAGGGGTTTTGTGGGTTTGGGTTTGGTCTTTGAGGAAGCTGGTTTTTGTTCCTTCTTGGATTGAGAAGGTTTCTCAAAAGATGAAATCTTCTCTCCCAGCTTCCTGACCATTTCAGCCAACTGATCAAATTTTGATTCAGGGTTTTGGGTTGTTACTTCAAAAGGGACTGAAGTTGATGAGTCATCAGTATTTACTGAGACTTCAAGGGTTTGTCTCTTCAGGATGGTTGTTCCCATTCCTGATCTCTCCTTTGGAGAGTGTGGTGAGAATACCATTGGTGGGAGGCCTGAGTTTGGTGCAGCACCCTGAAGGGTATTCAGTGGAGGAAGTGGTGGATATGATTCTGATTCAGACTCATTCACTGACTCAGTATTACTGAGTTGTTCAGTGAGTTCTAGCTTACTGAGTTGTTCAGTAAGTCCAAGCATATTTTTCAAAGCCTGACTTTCAGGAAGCAGGATCTTTCCAGTCTCAAAGTTTGGTAACTTACTGACTGGGTTGTCCCTGACAATCCAGTCATTTGACTTGGGAAGCATTTCTTGCTCAAATGATATGCCAGCTGGAACAAAGGTCAGTTCACTGGGACTTACATAGGGGTTAACCATGTGATGGTCAATTCCTATTGTTTTCCTAGGGATTAAACCCACAGTATCAAAGACCTTGGGGTTCTTTTTGGTCCAGCCTTGGATGACAGCTTTTTCTTTGTTAAGTTCAGTTTGTAGGGCTTGGTTTTGTTTCAAAATTTCAGTGTTCTGAATTTGTAGAGTTATTGTTTCTAATTTGGCTTGCTTTAGTAAAAGCAATTCATCTCTACATTTATTCAATTATGACACCTTGTTGTTATATTTTGAACATATGTTAAGCCTTTGTTCCTCAACAAATTTAAGATCTACACAAATATAATTCATGTAAGACTGCCAATCAGAATCATCATCCATAGAAAGTAAAGTGTTTACCTTCTTCATGGTGATGTTTACCCACTCTCCATTCCTTGCATGGCTTTTCCCAACAGCCACCTGATCACCTTCAGAGAGTGTCATCAGTGCACTCACTCTAATTTCCTCATCTGAGGAGACCTCTTCTTCATCCCAATCATAGGCTTCAGCAACTAAAACCTTGTTCTTTGCCTGAACAGGTTTGGATGTTTGAGCAGCCTGAGACATAGAGGGATTAGTTTCAAGAATTGCAAGTTTAGCCTTGGCTTTCCTATATTTTGCTTCAAAGTCTTTTTGACCCTTGTTTTGAAATTGTTGGGTCGACTGAAACATTCTAGGTTGAAACTTGCTAGTTCCTGAGGAACTATTTCCTGAAAATTTGTAAGAGGGTTCTGAGGTGGTTTTAGAATAACAGTCCCTAACAAAATGACCCTTTTTACCACAATTAAAGCATTCAGTGGTTTCATTTGCTTTTCCTTTTGAAAAGTTGGACTGGTTTCTTTTGATGAAACGTTTTGAACTAGCAAGGAGTGCCCTCTCTTGGAATTCCAAGTTTAGATCTTTTAGGTACTCATCACTAGTCCTTTCATCAATTTCATCATCAGAATCCTCTTGAAAGTCCTGCACAACACCATTAGTATAAAAAGCAGTTGATATGGGTGTGGAGGTTAAGGCCTTTTTGGACTCAAGAGCTTTTGAGTCAGGATATCTCCTTGAGATCAAGTTGTCCTCATAGACAAATTTCCCATAGATTTCAGGGAGCTCAAGGGTCTGAATGTGATTAGCATTCCTCAGGCCTTGTGAGAAGTTTAGCCACTTCTCAGGGAGACTGTTGACAAAGCCAACATTTATCTCATGCTTAGACAATACTACACCATCATTTGATAGTTCATTTATCAAAGTCTTGTATCTGGTATAAGTCTGAGAGAGACTTTCAGAGTCTTTTGCCCTGAAAGTATTATACTCAAGTTTCAGGTCTACGACCCTGTTTTCCTTGGTATCTGAGGGGCCCTCAAAGCTATTAACCAAGTCATCCCAAGTTTGCTTGGCTGTTAAACAGTTGATGACTGATTCCATTATATCGTCAGGAAGACAAGATATAAGGATGCTTTTAAAGCGTTGGTCTTGATTGACCACCCTCCTCTCATCAATGGTCTATTGTGCCTCAGGCTTGTTTAGCCCGGCAACAGTTTTAGGGACAAATGGGCCATCCCTGATACAGGTGATGTAGTAAGGTTCCATACCAGTTAAATAGCAAATCATACGTTTTTTCCATTTGCTAAATTTTCAAGCTTCTAGTATGGGTGCAATAGCAGAATAGGTGCCACCCTTTTTATCGACCAGCTGGGGTACATTAATATCAGCCATAGTAGGATCTTGGTTTTAAAAACCTTGAGCACTCTTGGTTAGTTTTGAAAGATTTTATAAACTAGAGGCTCTGATACCACTTGTTGTTCCCTTAACACGCTTAGAGTTAACTAGAAAGTTAATCTATTCGTGTTTATGACTAATACAATGTTATGATTAATTCTAACAGATAATGAAAACGTAAAAGTAAAAAAACACAAGTATTTTTCAACGTTTAAATTCTTATTAGAAATGAATCAAAGAATCTATTACCCAAGTGTTTAGCGGAATAAACACTTGGGATCGAATAGACAAGGTATGGTGTCTCCTATCTAAACTCAAGCTATGCTTAAGTGGTAACAATTCGACCCACTGAGCTATCTCAGGGATACGTTACTCTTTGTAGGAGAGAAGTTGTTTTGCAAAAGTCTAAGGCTTTCAATGTACAAAACACACACACACACCTTCTCTCCTTTTGAACCTATTTATACACAAGTATAAAAGAGTAAAAGTGATTAAAATACTACAACTTGTTGTAGCTAGCGTGTCTGACAATTACAACAGTAATTGTCATTTCCAAGAACCAATGGGAATGGACTATAAAGTCTTTAGGAGTGTTTGGTCTGACACTCCATGACTTTTAGCCGTCCTAGGGAAGGTTTCTTCCTGACAAGATAAGATTTGATCTTATCTTAAACTCTTCCCAGATCTTCCCGCCTTTTTTTCAGGCGTTTAGTTCTTCAGTCTTTAATCACTTAATGTTGTTGAGGAGACTGGGGTTCAGTGAGTTCTTATCTAACACTCACTGAACCATCATCTTCTTCTTTGGCTTAAGTCCTACTCAGGGAGTACCGCCTTCCTGAGAGTGAATCCTTCTTCTTGAATTCGCCTTAAGCATCCTGAAGATGACTCACTGAGTGACTGTTCACTCAGTGACTTGAATTGTTCTCGGTTTAAGTTAACACTTAGTTAATTTGTGTCCAAATCCTGTTTTAAGTATTCTTGGGTACTGACGGACCCAACAGTTATGTCCGATGGTGTTTCAGCCAGTCTTTCATACCTCAGGCTCAGGGACTTCAATAGACCAGGGACCACAACATTTGACTTTTTCGCTAGAATTGGACCTAATTCATCCAATTAAGTGATCCAGAAGTCAGCGAATCTGAAGGGATTATGAACCTCAAAGATTCTTTTGTCCGCGCTTCTGTAGACAGTGACAACGGCAGGCTTGGTGTTTCTATGAATCATGATATCAGTGATTGGTTCTGGCTTCAACCTATTTGTCATGTACCACTGATATTTCTCAATCCTATTCTGCCTGATCTCTTTAGTCCTTTTCAATTTTTCTTCCCTCTTCTTCCTGAGAGCAATCATTTCAGCAGACTGAGCTTTCATGAAGGTCTGACCACCCTCTCTTCCAGCGAGTTCCTTAGGCTCAAGACCTATCTTCTCAGCCTCTTCATGGACCACCTGAATGATAGCAGCCTTGCTCGCCCTTTCTTCTTCGACTGCCTTCTTCATTGCCTCCTCTTTCTCCATATGATCCTGAATTTCCTTTTCAGTGAGAAGTTCCATCACCCCATTGATTTCATAAGGAACCCTGACTGGTTCATCAGGGTCTGGCCTTCTTTCCTTGGAGGCAGGTACCAAGATTGTGGGCTCAGGCTCAGTGGTTGTTAGGATGCCTTTTCCTTTGTCCTGGTGTGATGAAGATGGGGTTTCTTCAGGATTCTCCCCCTCAGTGTGAGAAGGAGGTTGTTCTTCTTCAGTGACTTTGTCTTTCTCCCCCTCAACTGTTGCTTGACCCATAGTGAGAGCAAGAGTTGGTTCGCTCACTGAAGTTGAGGGAGCCTGACCTTTGAAGGCCTGATAGATCTCAGTCATCATGGTCTTGATGTCTGAGGTGTCCTTCTGAAGAGTTGAGACCTTAGTCTCAAGAGAAGCCTGAGAAGCCTCCATTGCAGTCATCCTTGGCCCAAGATTCCAAGCCAAGGAAGAAGAAGAAGATGCCAGAGATGCCATGTGGGATTCCATAAGACCCAAGGAAGATCGGATGGAGTCCACTGAAGAGTTGAGTCCCTGAAGATTGGAGGATCTCAGCACAGTTACCAGCTCAGCCAACTGAGAAGTTTGTTGTTGGTAAGTTTCTGAAGCCTGAAGAAGTTTCCTGTTTAGCTCAGGGTCATCTTTCACTGACTCTTGAATAGTGTCAACGCTCTTTTGTAAGTTGGTGAGAGACTCGTTGAACATTTTAAAGTTGTAATCAAGATTTGTCAGGGAGAAAGAGATAGATGACTTGTGCTCATTTACATCATCATGATAGGATTCCACTGATTCCTTCAGATTGACATAATGAACAGCTGCTTCAGTGTGCTGGTCAAACATTTCTTCAGTCAGACCTTGGAAGAGAGCCTTGTTGGTCTTTAGCAGGAACTTGACCAATTGTCTCTCAGTGAGAGGAAGAATGTTGTCATACTTGCTGAGGATGTTGTCAGTATCCGAAGAACCAGCAGCTTGAGAGTCTGATTCTTCACTTGGATGTGGAGATGACTGATGTGATTGTTCAGGTTGTACATCAGTTTCCATATCCTCACCAGCCTCAAAGATTTCTTCCTCACTCTCTTCCTTGAGCTCATTATCAGAATCTTCAGAATCAAGAAGAGCCTGAACATCCCCCATAGACTCGAACTCCAAAAGGTTAATCGGCTCCTCCTCATAAAAGGACTTGCCTTGGTTTTGGCCAGGTCCTGACCCCGCCATAATAACTGATTTGGTTTTATCAGCCTGGCTAGTCATAATAACTGATTTCTCAGCCTGACTTTTGGGGGCAGTTCCTGAGAGACTGGATCCGCCTGAGGTGGTTGTGGGTTCCGTATCAGCGGGTGGTTTATATCCCTCTGAGTCTTTGTCCCCCTGAGCGCCTTCAACTACTGAAGGGTGTTTTCCAGTAGTATCACTAGGCACTCTTTGTGATGGTTGATGGTCCCCCTTCCCATCAGGGTTGTACTGCCCTTTTGGGGATTCAGGGACCTTTACTCCCTGAGACCCTGAGTGTGATTGCTCAGGGACGTTAGCAGGATGTGATTGTTTATGGGTCCCCTTCCCAGTTGAGTAGTGCTGCCCAACCGAGGATTCAGGACCCTTTTCTCCCTCAGGCCCTGAGTGTGATTTATCAGTGCCTTCATCGGGATGTGAATGGGTTGAGGTTCCTGACCCTAGTGACTTGTTTATGTCAAGAGAGTCTTGAGGAAGAGGGGGTTTGCCCGAGGACACTGAGGATGATTTCTCAGTGCCCTCTGTTGGCCTTTGTTTTGTGGTCAGGGGGTCTCTGTAGTGGGTGTCTCAGAGGTCTGGACCACATTCAACCCTTTTTTAAGGTTGAGTTGGTTCTGGGCCTTTGTTTTAGGTACTCATCACTAGTCCTTTCATCAATTTCATCATCAGAATCCTCTTGAAAGTCCTGCACAACACCATTAGTATAAAAAGCAGTTGATATGGGTGTGGAGGTTAAGGCCTTTTTGGACTCAAGAGCTTTTGAGTCAGGATATCTCCTTGAGATCAAGTTGTCCTCATAGACAAATTTCCCATAGATTTCAGGGAGCTCAAGGGTCTGAATGTGATTAGCATTCCTCAGGCCTTGTGAGAAGTTTAGCCACTTCTCAGGGAGACTGTTGACAAAGCCAACATTTATCTCATGCTTAGACAATACTACACCATCATTTGATAGTTCGTTTATCAAAGTCTTGTATCTGGTATAAGTCTGAGAGAGACTTTCAGAGTCTTTTGCCCTGAAAGTATTATACTCAAGTTTCAGGTCTACGACCTTGTTTTCCTTGGTATCTGAGGGGCCCTCAAAGCTATTAACCAAGTCATCCCAAGTTTGCTTGGCTGTTAAACAGTTGATGACTGATTCCATTATATCGTCAGGAAGACAAGATATAAGGATGCTTTTAAAGCGTTGGTCTTGATTGACCACCCTCCTCTCATCAATGGTCTATTGTGCCTCAGGCTTGTTTAGCCCTGCAGCAGTTTTAGGGACAAATGGGCCATCCCTGATACAGGTGATGTAGTAAGGTTCCATACCAGTTAAATAGCAAATCATACGTTTTTTCCATTTGCTAAATTTTCCAGCTTCTAGTCTGGGTGCAACAGCAGAATAGCTGCCACCCTTTTTATCGACCAGCTGGGGTACATTAATATCAGCCAAGTAGGATCTTGGTTTTAAAAACCTTGAGCACTCTTGGTTAGTTTTGAAAGATTTTATAAACTAGAGGCTCTGATACCACTTGTTGTTCCCTTAACACGCTTAGAGTTAACTAGAAAGTTAATCTATTCGTGTTTATGACTAATACAATGTTATGATTAATTCTAACAGATAATGAAAACGTAAAAGTAAAAAACACAAGTATTTTTCAACGTTTAAATTCTTATTAGAAATGAATCAAAGAATCTATTACCCAAGTGTTTAGCGGAATAAACACTTGGGATCGAATAGACAAGGTATGGTGTCTCCTATCTAAACTCAAGCTATGCTTAAGTGGTAACAATTCGACCCACTGAGCTATCTCAGGGATACGTTACTCTTTGTAGGAGAGAAGTTGTTTTGCAAAAGTCTAAGGCTTTCAATGTACAAAACACACACACACCTTCTCTCCTTTTGAACCTATTTATACACAAGTATAAAAGAGTAAAAGTGATTAAAATACTACAACTTGTTGTAGCTAGCGTGTCTGACAATTACAACAGTAATTGTCATTTCCAAGAACCAATGGGAATGGACTATAAAGTCTTTAGGAGTGTTTGGTCTGACACTCCATGACTTTTAGCCGTCGTAGGGAAGGTTTCTTCCTGACAAGATAAGATTTGATCTTATCTTAAACTCTTCCCAGATCTTCCCGCCTTTTTTTCAGGCGTTTAGTTCTTCAGTCTTTAATCACTTAATGTTGTTGAGGAGACTGGGGTTTAGTGAGTTCTTGTCTAACACTCACTGAACCATCATCTTCTTCTTTGGCTTAAGTCCTACTCAGGGAGTACCGCCTTCCTGAGAGTGAATCCTTCTTCTTGAATTCGCCTTAAGCATCCTGAAGATGACTCACTGAGTGACTGTTCACTCAGTGACTTGAATTGTTCTCGGTTTAAGTTAACACTTAGTTAATTTGTGTCCAAATCCTGTTTTAAGTATTCTTGGGTACTGACGGACCCAACAGTTATGTTCGATGGGATTCAGAATATGGATTTGTTGGGATTATAAGCGTTAAAATGATGGGTTTGAATTGAATTTGTGGTTTATAGTTGGTAAAAGATGTGTTATTGGGTTAGTTCAGTTTTTATAGAAACTGAAATGGTAAAGTGTGGCTTGAATATGGATTTGTGGTGTTTGGGATTAAAAGGATTTGTGTTGAATCGGAATTGTAGTTCAGGATTTGTGGTTTTATAGCTTTGATTAAAGCATGATGGGTTTTAGAAGGGATGGTAGCGTTAGTAAGTGTGTGATAGGTTGGGTTTAGGATTGATTCGAGGATTTTTGTTCATGGGTTGTATACATTGAGTCGTTTGAAGATCTTCATCCTCTTTACTATCACCAACCCATCATCACCCCCTTCATTTGCCAATCACTTTCCCACTTAAAACTGAGCCAGAATTCAGTTCTAACATAATTACTAATATTTTGCAACAAAATAATCAGTTACCATCATGGTTTATTCATCAACAACAAGATCCAGACAATGACAATGCAAGTAAAGATCCTTTTTGGATGAAATTTTCGGCGAGTGCCCAGGTGGTAAAGATCCTTTTTGGTTGTTAAGGGTATTTATGTCATTTCGGCAATATATAATGGTCAACAGACGGAAAACCCGGTCAAGGGACCAAACCCGTAACGGGTGTAAACCACAGGGACTGGATCCGGGAAAAAAAAAGTTTATGAACCATTTTCGTTAAACCCGGTAAAACACAGGGACGATTTATGACGTTTACTCTTTATTTAATTATGTCATTTTTAGTAATTTAGCAATAATAAGCTTAAACCTAAGCTAATTTGCCAAACAAGTTAATGAAAATACAAATATCAATTTCGGCTTATAAAATATGTATTTCACTCGTTATCTTTTTTTTAAAATACTACACTTTATATAAAGATATTTCATAAACACATACAAACGAAGAAGAAAAAAAAGCAATTTACTACACCATCAAATCAATGCACAAAATGGTCAATGGCACGTGGGTAATTTCATATGTTATTGGGATTGTGCGTGGTGGTGGTGGTCGACCACCACCAAAACACTCAGCCTAAATAGGAGAATAAGTAAAAATGTCTAGTAAGAAGAAATGTAATTTCTCGCGCTTTCATACACACTTTTATGTTTAAATGTTTTGAAACGAGCCGCAAATATCACGAAATATTAGTGAAGACAAAGGGTAACAACTTACCAAACCTTTTTAACAAAGTTAAAAAACCGTGTATCACTGAGTAGCTAATGGTTTTTGTCTAGTGATATGTGAGTGATACATTAATTAAAACATAGCTTAAAAAATAATTAAATAAAAAATATTTTATATGATGATAAAAGAGATAAAAACATGTAAAGAATTCATTTTTAATAGCTTGCCATATATAGATAGCTTTTCTATTAAGAGAAAAAGCCAAAAGTATTATTTTTTGATATTGCATTCACATTAAAAAAAAAAAAAGGGGGGGGGGGGGGGGGGACACGAATTCTTAAAGAGGAATGTTAGAGCCACATAAAAACATCCACAAAACCTTCACAAATGACGTGTCAAACACTTATTGGTAGATTTTATTATAGTTTCTCTCTGATTAAGCCAATCACTACCTGACACGTCATTTTTGTGGATGTTTTTATGTGGATCTAGCATTTCTCTCAATGGTCTTGATAAACAAGTGATTTGTTGGGATTGTTGACATGTGTACAAAAGGTTGTTAGAGTTTTTTATTGGATGTGTATGATCACATTTTGTCTTTCCAAAAAAACTAAAAATTCGAACGCAAAAGAACAAAAATGATCGCATAAAAGCACAAATGAGGGGACCTGATTTTTTGATATTGTGCGATCACTTTTGTCTTTCTACAAAAAATCAAAAAGAATTCAAATTATCTAATATATTAAAACATGAGAAATTGCTACAGTAACATCTACAGTTCTGCTACAGTGACGCACAGTGAAATACAGTGAATTACAGTGCAGCATAGTAACACATATATACTGGACCAGAAGTTGTAGCCCAGTCCAGTCCATTTAAGAGTAGCAGCAAGCCCATATAATGTAAAATACACAATCTTTGTACACGTCCATTTAAGAGTAGCAGCAAGCCCATATAATGTAAAATACACAATCTTTGTATACGTATACATGATATTTTTGTCTTTTTTTGACTGCAATTGTACCCTTAATCTCCCATTTCCAGAGATTTCTTAGTCTCTAATGCCACAAAAAATCTTCCTAATCTGCAGACAAGTATCCCATTTCCAGAAATTTCTTAGTCTCTAATCTTCCTAATCTGCAAAGAGGAAAAAAAATATAATAAATAAATAAAAGGTTATTTACACTGGTATATTATCTATTATCTAATATATTAAAACATGAGAAATGTATGTTAGTTACTTTGTTTTTGTGTTTTTTCCTTATTGAACCTTATTTCATGCAGGTTGTAAAACTCAGCTGTAAGTGCAAAAGTTAGTTGCAAATACAGGTAAGATATTATACACAATTGGTTATAACATTTAGATTTTATATACATATGATTTAAATTTTACTAATAATAATGTTGTTATTGTGCTTATGTGCCTAAAAAAAAATTGTTGCTTTCCATTCCATTATGCATAGACATTTGTTGACTACTATAATATATTTTTTTTGCATTTTTAAGCATGCATAAGCATCGTTCAAAAACAAAGGCATCAATGAAAGCATTAAAACAATATAATTGTTATGATGATACGGATTCATCAAAAGGGTTTCATTATTATTTAAACAACCTAGAGCTATCAAAAGAAGTTGAGTGTTATATGCATAACCTAAATCACGATGATCCATTTTGTATGCTACTACAAACTGAGTTGGATGTGAAGTTGTCAAGAGAAAGGTTTCCAGGGCAGTTGCCAGCTGTTAATCCACCAAATTACCATGTCAACAATGACTAGCCTACAGATACACAAATACCACCATTAGTGAATCAAGAAGAGAGTTCATTTACGTATTCATCATCATATACTGAAAAACTAACCTCTAGCTTAAAAGATGTGAAACGTAAAAGGGTAATCAATATACCAGCTGTATCTGGATCTCACAACAATGGGGAAAAAGGTAAACAACAAATTTATGTTTTAGATAAAGATTGTTGTATATTGCTAAAGTTACTCATTCATAATAATTGTCTTACCACAAATGCATATGTGACGATGTCGTCTTCTTATACAACATATGATGATCCACTGTTGAGATCATCTTGCAATGAGAAGAGAATTGATACATCTGCAACGGAGCGGAAAAGACAATCAACAAGCCAAAACCCACCTAGCAATGAACATATGCACCAATCAAAAAAGATAAATCCAGGTAACAAGATAACAAGTGTTTAACTAACAATTTATAGCAAACAATAAATCATGCTTCATGAATTTAAAAAAATATGTTTGATATAGGTGTTACATCAATTATTACATGTACAGAGGGTCAAAAGTTGGATGATAATAGAAACATGGATGATAAAAGATACAAAGATACACCATCAAAAGAATTTGAGCAGTACATGCATAACCTGAAGTGTCAAGATGTTAACCATGAAGGGACAGTGAACACACCAGCTACATCTGGATCAAGTACATCTGCACCAAAACGCAAAAGACAATCAAGAAGCCAAGATCCATTTAACAATGAATATATGCACCAGTCAAAAAAGATAAAGCCAGGTAACAATATAAAAAGTATTTAACTAACATTTTATAGTAAACAACTAAATCATGGTTCATGACTTTAAAAAATGCTATTGATGTAGGTGCTGCATCAACTACTACATGTGCAGAGGGTCAAAAGTTAGATGATAATATAAACATAGATGCAGAACAACAACAATCAACATCAACAATGACACCCAAATGGATCACAGAACGTAAAAGACGCAGAACAAACAAAGACCCAATTAATCATGCAGATGATTCCAAAGCATCTGATAATAAAGGTATTTACAATAACAAATATATGTTATTTTGTTTTTAATACTGCATATTAACACCAACATCTTTATAACATTGTTTATGGTCTACAAATGTCACATCGTCAAATTTATACATTGATTTGGGTGATTGCGACTATGCATGCGAGTATTGCAAAGCAGCTTTTTGGTATGGGGAACGGCTGAAAACAACTTCTCACCGAACCACATTGAAATACAACAGATGTTGTGCGGGAGGGCAAGTGTATTTAGAAAAAGAACTGGACCCACCACCGTTTCTCAAAGAAATATTCAAAGACAAACATTTTTTGGCAAATATAAGGGCATATAATCAGATGTTTAGTATGACCTCTTTTGGAGCAGAAATCGACGATTCAGTCAATAATGGAAAAGGCCTATATGTTTTTAAAATAACCGGTCAGATATACCATTGGATAGGCACAATATGTCCTACCAATAAGGATGATCCTAAGTTCATGCAACTATATATCTATGATACAGAAAATGAAGTAAGTAATAGGATGAAAGCTTTTGGTGGTTCCGACCGGAGTGGTTTAGACGCTGAAATAGTTCGCAACTTAATTCAAATACTGGACGACCACAATGAGCTGGTAAAAGTGTTCAGGACAGCGAGAGATAAAATTAAAGAAGCAAGTGTACCTGAATTCAAGATACAGCTTTACAACGTAATAGGAAGTCGAGAATACCAGCTGCCATCTTCCAACACTCTTGGAGCAATAGTATTTGAACCTGATGGGAACAACAAATCAGATTATGACATCATAATTGAGTATAAAGATGGGCATCCAAAAATAATAAATAAACTTCACAGCTCATACATGGGTCTCCAGTTCCCTCTTCTATTCGTATATGGTCAGCCCGGTTACAATACCGAGATGACACTAAAAGGCGTGAACGCAAATCGAAAAAGGAAAAAGATGTCTATGAATATGTATTAGAAGTACCAATTACATGAACGCTACGATGAATTTGGTATTCTTTTCAAAGCAGGAAGGCTTTTCCAGCAATATGTCGTAACTGTATACTGCACACTTGAACAAGCACGCCTTGATTTCATTCGAGCAAAACAAAACAACCTAAGATCTGAGTGTCTTTCTGGAATTTGTGATGCGATGTCAAGAGGTGATCATTTTGGAGCTGACATAGGCCAGAAAATAATCCTTCCCTCAAGTTTCACTGGCGGTCCAAGATATATGTACAGCCACTATCTTGATGCCCTCGCAATATGTCGAGTTCTAGGGAATCCACAATATTTCATCACATTCACATGTAACGTCAACTGGCCAGAAATCAAACGACATATAAGAAGATTTCCAGAACTCACACAATCAGACAGAGCTGATGTCATAGCACGTGTTTTCGAGCAGAAGGTTGAGGATTTTTTAAAAGTCCTAAAGGAACAGCACATCTTTGGACACTCTACTGGAGGTAATGCTTTTTGTTTACACTATTGTGTTATTATGAAGCAATTATCATATTCTATATAAACAAATTTTCTTATATATATAAGTTTTCAACTGCAGTGCTTTATACAATTGAATTCCAGAAACGAGGTCTTCCACATTGCCACACACTGTTATGGCTAAATGCAAACGACAAAATAAAGAATCCTAAAGAAGTAGACAACTTCATTTCAGCTGAGCTACCTGACATGGCGACTGATCCATGTGGAATTGCAAATCCAAAAGCCCCATGTATGCAAGAAGGTGTGTGCACAAAGAAATATCCTAAAAGCTATAATGACAATACCTATTTTGATGAAAATGGACACATACATTATCGAAGAAGAAGAACAGAAAGCTATGTACCAAAAGGTGAACTAAAATTAGACAACACTTATGTGGTTCCTTATAACCGTTCACTTTGTCTCATGTTTGATGCTCATATCAATGTTGAATACTGCGGTTGGAGTATGCTCATAAAGTACCTATTCAAGTATATTTCGAAAGGAACCGATCGAATTGCAGCAAGGATTATCAAACCACTTGGTGATCCAGGACCGTCATCGTCTGCTCCTCAAATACAGATTGATGAAATTCAAAATTTCATTGATGGAAGGTTCCTCTGTCCCCACGAATCATGCTGGAGAATACTAGATTTTCCTATACACCATAGAGAACCAGCAGTACAGGTACTTGCAGTTCATCTTAAAGACATGCAAAAAATAACTTTTCATGATAAAGAACCTTTGGGTCACATTGTCACTGATGATGGAAGGAAACTAACAACACTCACAGAGTGGTTTACGTACAACGCACTGTTTGAAGACGGCCGACATTTAACATATTTAGACTTTCCGTCTGAATATGTTTGGTATGTAGACAAGAAGATATGGAAACGGCGAGTAATTAGAACAAAACATTCAATTGGTAGATTAGTCTATGTTCATCCTGCTGCAGGCGAACTATTCTACTTTCGATTGTTACTAGCCCATCAAAAAGGATGAAGATCGTTCATTGAAGTACGAACTGTCAACAAAAAAGTATTCCCAACGTATCGTGCAGCATGTGAAGCAATGGGTCTCCTTGATGATGACAGCGAATGGGATACAGCACTAGAAGAAGCTTCAACATCTGCATAATCACAAGAATTACGTACTCTGTTCGCGAACATTCTGATGCATTGTGAAGTCGCCAACCCTCTACAACTGTAGGAGAAACATTGGCATTCTATGAAAGATGACATTCCAGCAAAAGCCTCGCAAAGAAGCGGTGTCAGAAACCTCTATATAAATAAACCAGAGCTCAAGAATTTCATTTTGTATGAAATTGAAATAATACTCAACAATTCTTCAAGATCAATCAAAGAATATGGTTTCTCATTACCCTCACGGGATCTGCTTAAAGCTTTAGAGAACAGATTGTTGACGGAAGAAAAGAATTATAACAGGCAACAATTAAAAGAAGAACTTGATGCCTCAGTTGTTAAACTGAACACTGAGCAACGGGCAATTTACAACAGCATAATTACCGCGTGCAACAACAAAGAGCAGGAATTGGTTTTCGTCTATGGGCACGGCGGAACAGGAAAGACTTTCTTATGGAAAACAATTATCAACTCACTACGATCAGAAGGGAGAATTGTGTTAGCAGTTGCATCTTCAGGAATCGCTTCCTTACTGCTACCATCTGGACGTACAGCGCACTCGAGATTTAAAATTCCACTTGAATTAACCGATGAGTCGATGTGTCAAATTAAAAAGAATACAATTATGTCAAAATTACTTATTGAAACAGACTTGATTTTCTGGGACGAAGCACCTATGAATAATAAGAATTGTTTTGAATCACTCGATAGAACCCTTAAAGATCTTCTTAATACTTCAGAAAAGGTATTTGGTGGAAAATCAGTTATGTTGGGTGGTGATTTTAGACAGACACTACCAGTGAAAAAAAAGGGCACAAAGTCACAGATCATTGGATTATCGATTGCTACATCATATTTGTGGAAGTATTTCAAAGTTTTAAACCTGCACAACACCATTAGTATAAAAAGGGCTACACCCTTTTTTAAGGGTGTAGTCTTACAGAGAGAAAGCTGAAAAAAAGGGCACAAAGTCACAGATCATTGTTGTGGTTGTGGTCGCCTTATTAGCAAATTGTGGTTGGGGTGTAGTCTTACAGAGAGAAAGCTGAAGTGGCAGGGGATGACCACATCATTCCACAAAACACTCGATAACAACATTAGGCTTGTCACAGTGGTGACCTGCAGACGACATGACACATCAGCTTTCTCTCTCCGACGACCTGACGACGACCAAGTTGCCACAGTGGCGAACAAGTTATTTTTTTTAATTCAAATATTTTAAACAACAAATTTAAACTTCACTAAAAATAAAACATTACAATACTGATTAAAAACTTAAACTAATAAAACTTAAACATTACAATACTAATTAAAAACTTAAACTAATAATCTAACTTGTAGCGTGCCTTGATTGCTTCCTTAATTTCCAAAAGTTCTTGTCGTTGTCGTGGGGGCAAATTTGGGTTGATTTATGTATTGTAGAAAATCAAGTCTTGCTCCCGTTTTGATGCGGTCATTAATTTCATTTGCTGTTGTTGGAGATCAATTTTCTCTCTTTTCAACTCCTCGGCTCGCCTTGCCCTTTCCTCTTGCATCTCCATCTCTTTTTCCCTCAACTTTATGTATGCCTCTTCAATATCCTTCTTTTTTCCCGGTTTTGAGGGCTTGAACTTGAAGAAGCTCTGGGCTAACGAACTAACAAATGATGGTGGTGGATCACGAGAGGAGGAGGATGATTTCTTCCTGGCTGCGTCACGACCTTGTGGTCGTGATTCTCTAGTCTCTTCCTCCTCATCAGAATCATCCACGTTTTGAAAATTCAAAGGACCTTTTGTTCGATCCCGAGGTGGTTTCCGAAGCCTTGGATTTCTTCCGACTCTTCGTTTTGAAAGCAGGCATCTCAACACCCTTCCAAGCGTCATGATTCCTCAAAATTTTCCAACACTCCTCCAATGTAAAATCATGACCGTAAATCACACGGTATTCTCTAAGAGCTTTTGAGTAGTCGTCTGCATCATTCTCACCACTTCCGTGATTATCCTTGATATTATCCATAATTGCACAAAATCCACCAACCCTACTACGAATCCTATTCTTCCATTTGGAAAGAATCGAGTCGTACGTTCTTTGTGAACCAGTTTCTTTTTCAAATTACGCTATAACATCCTCCCAAAACCCATTCCTGTTCATAACGTTTCCTCTCAAGGATTTTTCGGACACATGAGTCCAAACTCTACAAAGCGCGATCTCTTCCGCCTTTGTCCAAGGTTCGGCTTTTTTGTTTTTGTCCTTCACCTTTGTAGCACGTCTCGAAGGCTTCTTTGGTTTGACGGGTGACGTCTCTTCGACATCGTCATCGTCATCGTCTTCAACAGGCATGGAACCGTGGTACGAACCGTGACCCGAACCTTGCCCCATCGAAACATCTTGACTCGGATAGTTTTGAGTCGAGTATTGTTGAGTCGGATAGTCTGGCATATAATCCTCCAAATCCATATCAAGATTAACACCCCGAAGCGGTGAATACGTTTGATACGGTTGGGAAGACTGTGAGAAATCCATGTTAGGACGATACGACGACCCACTTGGTGATTGGTTAAAATAGGTATTAGGACGATACGGATTTACATATGGACGATTAACGTAAAACGGGTTTTGATTTTGATTCGGTTGCGGTAGTCGTGTTGGATATTCAAAAGCGGGTGCACGAAAGTGAATACCACAATTTTGTGGTGGTGTTATACTGGTTAATTCGAAATTTGAATCCGGCGAGAAATTCAAATTCGGGGCATTTTGGGGTAGTCGGGATCGTCGGTTTTTTGATGTGGGTTTTTTTTTTTTTTTTTTACATGATGAATATTGATGAGAAGTTGTTTGAATTGTGATTGAAATTGTGTGTTTAGAAGTGTGTTTGATGTTGGTATTTATAAGGTTATTTGTAAATAACTGACGGGAATTGATTTGCACATTCTCAAATTTTATTGCATACTTTAATGTATGCATTAGACAGTTATTCTTTAAGTATTTTAACTGTTTGTACATTAAAGTATGCCAATAAAAATTAAAAATGTACTAACCACTTCCCATAACTTATGATAATTGAGCTGCACACTCTTGTTTTTTATTAGGACACTCCACTCTGTGCATTAAATAGTTGTACACTGTTTATAGTGTGCTCTAACTGCTTATACACTTGAGAAGATAAAAAGTGTTCAAATCACCTCTCATAACTTATACATTCTAATGGAGTATGATTTTTCTATAACTAGATGTGATTTTCAATTTAATACATTCAAACTTTTAATATGTTTACATTTTAAAAAGTGCTCAATAAGCACCCATTAGCAAATCCCTTAATATATTTACAACTTTATCCTTGATTTTTAAATTTCGTCTTCTTCTAATGTATCAAGTGACCTACAAACCTGCTACCGCCTACGTGAAGCCCATTTTTTGCATGTGTATTACTCCATTCATCCTAAATTATAAGTCCGTTTTTTATTTTTGATTGTTTCAAAATATTTGTCCACTTTCTTATTTCAGACAATCAAAATATATTTTAATGGAGAAATAATATATTGATTGGTGAATAGTGTAGTTAGTGAAAATTTCTTAAATTTTGTGCGAATTAAAAGTGGACTTATAATTTGAGACGGAAAAAGTATTAAATATACTTAGTCAGCATATTAAAGTTTTTTTTCCATATACGGAGGATTATAACATGTAATTATATGTTTGAAGGATGAATATTGATCCTCCATATAATATATATATATATATATATTTTTTTTTTGAAAGGCAACAATATATAGAACCAACAACGGAAAAATTACAAAGAGAAGACATCCCACCCCGAATAATCAAGCAAATTAAACGGAGGATGAGACCCAAGAGCACAAAATACAAATACATAAAAGACCAAGATTGATCTAAAACAAATCCTAATTCCCTAAGAACTGACTCACGATGTAGCTTGCATAGAACCAAACAAAACTCAGCTACCAATCATCGCAGAAATATATTGACCCACAAAAGAAAATATCTCCCACAAAAGAAAATATCCTCCATATAATATATAAAAGCTTTTGAGTAATGCTCCAAAAAAAAATTATAATTTGAAGCATAGTTGAAAATGAGTTTTTCTGTTCCATTATTCAAATATGAAAATTTAATAATAATAATGGTTTACATAACATTGTGGGAAATAACCTAACGATGGCTAAACAAAGAATAAAGGCAAACTTTTACTCCCAACTAAAAAAAGAAAAGCACCATTAAAGCATTTTTACAGAAATGGCACTACAAAAATTAAACAACATATCAACATCATTTCAGAAAATACTCAATAACAGCATTAAAACACTTTTATGGCTATATGCCTATATCTGTAAATAACTTAAACACCATATCATTAAGATTTTATTTACAATTTAAATGAACTGCAACAACCAAGAGAGTGATTCAAACCAGACGATAACAGTTTTTTTTTTTTTTTTTAATTGTCAAACGGTAACAAATTTTGAAAATTGTGTGTGTATTGAATTCGGTCGGATATTCGACCAAATTGTGTTTTTGGGGAACCGACGACCGATCGCGACCAACTTCTCACAGTGGCCACGACCGATTGAGACCGAGGTCGACCGACGCACGTAGACCGAC
This sequence comes from Artemisia tridentata subsp. tridentata, assembly GCA_021014915.2. NCBI lineage: Eukaryota > Viridiplantae > Streptophyta > Magnoliopsida > Asterales > Asteraceae > Artemisia > Artemisia tridentata. The sequence goes on from CP139508.1 coordinate 501,674,713, forward strand.
CACTGTGACAAGCCTTAAAAGCACTTTTATGCGTTTATTTGTAAATAACTGACGAGATTTGCACATTCTCAAATTTTATTGACATACTTTAATGTATGCATTAGACAATTATTCTTTAAGTATTTTAATTTGTACATTAAAGTATGCTAATAAAAATTAAAAATTATACTAATCACTTCCCATAACTTATGATAATTGATCTGCACACTCTTGTTTTTTATTATGACACTCCACTCTGTGCACTAAATAATTGTACGCTGTTTATAATGTGCTCTGACTACTTATACACTTGAGAAGATAAAAAGTGTTCAAATCTCGTCTCATAACTTATACATTCTAATGGAGTATGATTTTTCTATAACTAGATGTGATTTTCAATTTAATACACTCAAACTTTTCATATGTTTACACTATAAAAAGTGCTCAATAAGCACCCATTAGCAAATCCCTTAATATATTTACAACTTTATCCTTGATTTTTAAATTTCGTCTTCTTTTAATGTATCGGGTGACCTACAAACCTGTTATCGCCTATGTGAAGCCCATTTTTTCCATGTGTATTACTCCCTCCGTCCTAAATTATAAGGCTGTTTTTTATTTTTGTGTGAAATGATTCTTTTTCTCTCTCGAGTGAGGTGGAATAGTGAACAGTGAAATAGTAGTAATGGTATGGTTGGCGAAATGGGCCGGAGCTGGAGCGGGAGTCGTGACTTATATTATAAGCCGAAAGCTGAAAGTTATGTTTTTATAAATCTGTTTGACGAATTAGTTGGAGCAGAAGATGTAAAATCGTATAAAAATGTATGGAATTAAATATAGATATATTTTCATTTTTTTGTGATAATCCATTATATTTTGAATGATATTTAAGTAATCTGACTATTTATAAGCCCTATAAGCCTTTTTCAGTGGCTTGGGCTTGGAGGCTTATTACTTATAAAAGCCTCCATAAGCTCGTGGAATAAACGCTTATTTTATAAATCAGCTTATTTTAAAAGTTTAAGCCTCCATAAGACATGATAAGCCTCTCTGAAACACAGCCTTTGTCTTTTATACACTTTTTAAGATGATGAGATGTGATTATTTATTTGCACACTTTAATGTACAAATAGTCAAATTAGAAAGTTAATATTGTACAAATATTTGTAGAATTATTTAATACATGTATTAAAGTGTCCGATCAATTCTCAATTATTATTATTATTATGTTTTGTTAATATTATTATTATTAACATTTATTATTCAAAATACCTCATCACTTATAACACAAAACAACTAAGTCATTTGGGCTCCACCCATCCCTAATTTTATTTTCTTTTCCACACAAAACAACGGCACTCTGCAAACAGTGGCGAGCACTCGTGGTGTGGCGGCGACAGAGCAGCGAGATCCGGCGAAGGTACACGTTGGATTCGGCGAGCCACACTTCCGTGATACTCAATGCTCTAATCAGTTCTTATAACTTATGATAATTGATTTGCACACTCATGTTTTTCTATTAAGACACTCTACTGTGTGTATTACATAGTTGTACAATGTTTATAATATGCTCTGACTGCTTATACAGTTGAGTGTCTCAATCACGATAAAGAGTGTGCAAATCACCTATCATAACTTATACCGTACATCTACATCCTACTGGAGTATGATTTTTCTTTATTATAATTAGATGTGATTTTTAATTTAATACATTCAAACTTTTCATATGTTTACACTCTAAAAAGTGCCCAGCGAGCACCCATGAGCAAATCCCTTAATATATCTACAACTTCATCCCTGATTTTTAAATTTTGTCTTTTAATATATCGGGTGACCTACTAACCTGTTACCGCCTACGTGTAGCCCGTCATTTCCACGTGTATTATTAAATATACTTAGTCGACATATTAACATTTTTCTCCATATACGGAGTATGCATAACACATTATTATATGTTTGAAGGATGAATATTGATCCTCCATATATAAAGGATTTTGAGCAAGCATAGTTGAAAATGAGTTTTTATGTTCCATTATTTTCAAAAAAAAAAAAAAAAAAAAGGTTTACATAACATTGTCGGAAATAAGTCATAACCTAACGATGGCTAAACAAAGAATAAGGCAAACTTTTTTTTTAACATTCAATCGGGATACAACATATGAGAAAGCTCACTTAATAGTAGTGAAGCCTTGCACATACCCTAAAACAAAGAAAAGAAAAGCACCACTAAAGCATTTTTACATAAATGGTACAAAAAATAAACATCATTTCAGAAAACACTCAATAACAGCATTAAAGCACTTTTATAGCTATACGCCTATATCATTTAAGATTTTCTTGACAATTTAAATGAACTGCAACAACCAAGAGAGTGATTCAAACCAGACAATAATAGTTCAAGTTGGTTAAAATAACGCACGATTTATCATTGTTAATTAGGCTGAACGGAATGGAGCGACTAACCCGGCGACCCAGGCCTGGTTCGCCTTTGGTTCGTCGGGAACACCAGCCCGGTCAGGCGATCCAGGCTTCCAGCGACCCCATGGGTTCGGCGGCTTTGTCACATTTTTTGAAAAACGGTCAAACTAACCGAAATAGTGGTCTAGGGACTAATTCCGTGACGAAAAATGGCCAAACTAACAGAAATATTGGTCTAGGGACTAATTCCGTGACGCCCGACTAACGACAAGGACTGTTTTGTATTTAAAATCTAACAAATGTCAACGTTTACAAGGTTCAGTAACATATTTAACAAACCCGTATACATGGGTAACCTCTTTGTAACATTTGAAACTTTAGTAACTTAGGTGAACATTTTGGGTAAACTTTAGTAACATCTTTGTATATTAACCCTCATCAGAAAACAATGTCTCTGCAACTGGTCTGGACTTTCGTGCAATAAAAATAAGGGACAATTTAAAAAATGCCCCGTTTGTCAAAGGCGTGAGATTTTTTGTGTTTGCTTTTCTAGACCAGGGCAACCAGTACTTTTTGGGCAATTAAAATCTGCAAGTGACAAGTGTGACTTTACAGATTACAAGGTAGGGCAACTTGTGTACTTTTTGGCAACTTGTGTACTTTTTGGGCAACTGGCTGCTTTAATGTTGGACAAGTGGCGGCACATGGTTGGCTAAATTCAAGTTGCCAAGATAACTGATCTAGAAAAGCAAAAGCAAAATATTTCGTCTAGATATTATCACGCCTTGGGCAGTCGGGCCATTTTTGAAATTATCCCTAAAAATAATAATGGTATAAACAATTTAAACGTTACTTTAATTCATCTGGTATATGAAAGGGTACCCTTGATCACTTGTTCTAATATTTGTTTCTGGATCTCATGCACCTTGAACATAGTGTGAGCTACTTATCAAGAATCATCCTCGCGCTAGTTGAAACTATGTTTATCTTTATCTTTAATCTAATCAGTTCTCAAAACGAGCAATCCTCATAACTTTTCTTCTAATGACCAAAACATCACATGTGTCAATTCACTAATTCTTACCCTTCATCTAGTCCAATCAGTTCTCCAAGTGTCAAGTGTAATTTACATTGGTTAGAAGGATAATTTAAAATAAAAAGTATAGTAGGAGAAATTAATTTTCCTTCTCCGGAGTAACCACATCTGGGATTGGACGGATAAGACATTTTGTCACCTTTTCTTTACATTTTTATTTTTATTTATTTTTTATTTTTTTGACGTTCGATTCTGATAGATATATGCCAGATGAGTTTCATTTCGGAGCTTGATTTTAAACTACATCTCTTTGTGGTTCCATTATCACATGTTGGTCAATTCTCCGTTATGAATCTCCTTGATCTCTAGAAAAAAAATTTCTCATTTGGTTCCACCTGGACATAGGAATAATCTTGATATCTAATCGAGAGAAGGTTTATATGAACAGCAATTTTCCTGTGACATTTTGGTAAATACTTGACACAAGGGTAGTTGTGATGTTGACTTTTATATGTAAATTTTCCAAAAGGATTTTGGCGATTGCTTACTTGGAGAAATTCTTTACAGGTTCGATCAGTGGTTTATCTTATAGGTATCAGCTCAGTTTGTCACTATATGAGAAGAGTATTAACGTTGGCTATGCTTTGTTCTGAACATAACGGCAAGATATTTTCGCTTGTGTTTTAGTATTAGCTATACTTTGTTTCATGTAACATTGGTTGCTACTTTTCTAAGAACATGTATCCTGGTATGTCAATATGTTTCAAAGTTAATGACAAACAAAATACGATACTGGAACAGAATTAACCTTAATAGTACTTAGTTATATAGCCATATAATACAAAAACAAAATGATAAAGTGACCATACATATGATATTATAGCAAGAGAAAATAATATGTTGCGTTCTATACTCGCAACAATTTCCTAATTAATTACCATATATATTATTATACAGCATATATAACATTACATTGAACAATCTTTTGTAAGACTATTCAATCATGTTTACTAGTGATCAATTTCTTATGATTATTACTTTGTTTACCATGAGTGGCTAAGTGCCTTATGACTTTCCTAGAAGATGTTTGAATTATGGTTCACTTGATTGGTCATGACTTATTGGTTCTAATATAAAAGAAAAGTTAACACTAAGAACGAATTGTGCTATCTTAAGTTTTCTCCACCAAAGAGTTATTAAGTTTGGGTAATTTCTAATGATGTATTGGGTTGAAAAAGACATTGTTAGTAAGTTAGTTGTAAACCTTTGTCTATGAGGGTTTTACCTTATGTATTGACCATTTCATAAGAAACTTAATTTAACTTGGAAAGCTAAATAGTGTGGTTGTTAATTATTTGTGAAACGAAAGTGAATCGGGTAATTGAGTTGTGTTAATCTTGGATTGATCAATTTTGAAATATTGTTTTTTTTTTTATAATCTCTAAATCTTGACGAGGATTGAAAGTGTGGGAAACAATATAATTAGTACACCACTAATCGAATTAGAACACCATCTAATTTGTTGGTCATAATCAAATGGAACCAATGTCATAATCATGTCAAAGGAATTGTGCAAACTAGTCTAGGCAAGTGTAGTCTTTAAATTATTGAATTTACATCATCTTTATTTGCTTGCTAATTAGTATTGCTAGTTGGATTGCTTTTTATTTGCAAAAATTCACATCACACAAACAAAACAAATCCTAGTGATCGACCTCGGCTTACCTCAATTATCTCTTACTACATACGGACGAGTATACTTGCTCGTATGTGTTTCGTTTGAATCTTTGGTAAATCGTGTTATAATTTTAAAACTTGGACTCCTAACGGGTATATCCCTTGAAACACATCATTTACATAAGGTACGATTGGGGATTGGCCCATCATCCTTTTGTTTCCCACGTTCGGTAAGGACCCCAAAGTGTGATCGAAGTCACGAGTTGGGGTAACACTCACGAGTCAACTGAGTTTTGGTGTGTGTATTTTCATGGGAGAATAGTAGCTTAGCTTGATTTGGCTTGGCTTGGGCAATTTCAAGGAAATGACTTGGTATTTATAGGGTGTCATCAAGGTTATAGGCAACCCGTAAAGGCGATCCAATGGCCCTCGATGACCCGTATGTTGCTCGTCGAGGGAATGGACAAGGATGACAAGTGATGTATCACCCTTAGCTAAGTCGGATGCATGGAGAGATCCATGCATGGATGTAGTACTACCTCTCCATGAATTGTGTAATGAAATATGGTATTAGTTCTAACAACCCTAGGTTGGTTGCCAGGTGTGCCGCTTTCCTGAGTGTGTTAGCGAGGCAAGATTTTCCCCAGTGTACCCTAGGGAAGCATTTCTCCTTCCTGTAATTGAATCCTAGCCACAACGGGCTCATGTTGGGCCGATTATAGAGATATGGGTCTTAGCTAGTTGGGCCAAAGCTCCCAAACACTAATCAAGTCCCCCCATAGTCCATTAGATTATTTGATTGCTTTCAGGGAAATACGAGATGGACTCTGGCTAAAGTGATGAGGCATCCTAGATTTCGCCCAATATCTCTTCCCAGGCTTAGGGAGCCTCATATATTTTACTCTGTTCGGGAACGCAAAATATCAGGGCCATTGATTGTGATGGTTGAGTGTCTTGAAGAATACGTTCATTTCCAAGACTGTTGTTTTTTAAAATGTATTCGTGGTCTTTTCAAGGCGAATATTTGTGAGGAGCTATTACAGAGATTGAGTAGTTATGAGTTTTGCTATAACACTCCTATTTTCAGAATGCAACGGAATACAACATGGGGTGCTATTTATTAGTCACATAGTACAAGTATAGTAAACGAACTCAAAATAGAGACATTTAAAATAAATTTTCACATTTGATAATATCAGAGTCTAACAAAACAAGGTCCCAAAAGTTTACACAACACAAGTGTTCAAAAACAACCTAAGTTTAATCATAACATAAGTTTTTAAATTTTTATCGAATGTGAATTTTGAAACATAGTCCATTGTTGTTGATATCCATATCCTTGCGTCGTCCATCCAAGCATTAAACATCTACGGACCTGAGATAAAACATGCTAAAAGTCAACAATAATGTTGAGTGGATTCATAGAGTTTAATAAGTAATATGTTGAATACAAGCATTATTCATAAATTGACATGTAACGAATACAAGTCGGGAAATAAGATTATAGCATCGAGCTCATGGCACTGAACCTTGACTTAAATTTAATAATGCCCCTCAAAAGGTAAGTTTGCCATTTACCACAAATCTCTCAATATTATGTACCTGTTGTATGTGAGCGCGACTCACCTGGTCAGGCTTGTCAAGCCAAATATGCATATTCATAATACTAGCGCTTCCCACGGAATTAACGGTTCATGAAATTAGGGACTTGAATGACAAAAGTTACTAAATAACTATAATCATGTAATAAGGTCAAGCATACCAAAAACTACTTGTATTCAGTTTGTAAAACTAGCATGTAACTCCCCCAATAGGTTTATAAACAGTTTAAGAGTTAAAGTAAGGCTATGAACTCACCGATAGAAAAGTGAACGATCAAAGTGAAGTAGTGAAGAATAAACCGCAAGAATCCTACGAGCAACCTAGATATATATACGCGTGTCTTAGTTTATAAAAATAATGATGCAATTATGTCTATACGCTATATAGGTTATAATCTCAATTATGCTTGGTACATAATGTCTAAACAATTATCAATATTTAATTTGGCATTTTAAAAATGATTAAATATGTGAAATATATATTTTCTTACCAAATTTCAAGTCTTAAGTCTATTTTTGTCCCTAAGTCCAAAATAAGTCATAAAGGTTCAATTTAAGTCTATGGGTTCAATTTTAGTCAAAGAGTTCAATTTTAGTCAAAAAGTTCATATTAAGTCTAAAGGTTCAAAATATATTAGGTGTTTCAAAAATAAAACTTAAGGGTCCAATTACATAAGTTATTAATCTTTTCATACTTTTCATTTATAAAGCTGATGAAATTTTTATAAACTTGTTCACTTTCAAAAATTCATTACTTGCAAACCGTAAGTCAAAAAATTATGTTCTTTATATCCCTAGTTTACTTTAAGTCCATAGTTTACTGTAAAAATAAGTTTACTCAAAAAATTGCAGATATGTGTCTAAATACACATATATTTTACATTGTTTAAACCTACAAAAACGACCAAAAGCACACAAATAACCATATAAATGTTACAAATATCATTGAAATGTGTTTTTGTGTATTTCAAATGCAAAAGGATTAAAAACAATTGAAAAACAATCAATGTTTGCATAATTGGCAAAACTAGTCCCTCGAGTTTCAAAATTGACATAAAACACCCCTGGATATTTAAAAATTGGAAAATTAACATTCAGGGTCCTTTGGTAAATGAAACTTGGCAAGAAATACCCTTGGATCATAAGTTTGGAAAATTGGCAAATCAGGTCCCTCAACTTTGAAACCTGACACATTTGGTCCATGGGAATTTTTAATTTTGGAAATTATTAAATATTGGTCCTTGGGTTATCAAACTTGGCATGAATGGCCTTTGTAATAAACTTTGGAAAATTATCATTTCTGCCCCCTAAAAATCCAAAAGTTACAATTTGGTCCTTGTGATTAAATCTTATAACCGGATCAAACTTTTACCCTAAACTAAAAATAAACCCAAACCATTACCTAACCCTTTTATTAAAAACCCAAAACCCTCAACCCACTTAAATAAAACCCAAGCCCAACCTTATATAAACCCGACCCAAACCACCCTTAAATAATAAAACCGGGGTTTGACCCGGTCAAACCCACCCTTATCCCCTTCTTCCTCACATCCCCCGCCAAAACCAGACACCTCTCCATACCAGGGTGGTTTTGGCCACCTATCACCTCCACCTCAACCCCCCTCCTCACCTACTAAGCTACTCACCCACTTTCCCACATGACTCAGAGAAAAAGCCAAATCTCCACTTGTCCTGTTTTCCTACCAATTTTAAGATGAACGAACCAGATGGCTTCAAAGCAATCCAATGGGTGGGAAATAATTGGAATTCGACAAGGAAGCTTTTGGATGGGTATTTAAAGAAAAAGAAGCACAGAGGAGAAGTTTGTCACTGTATTTAGACCTAATTTCGTAGTGTAGATTTTTAAATTAAGTTCAGTTAAATTTTATTGTATCTTTAATCTCAGTTGAATGTAATTTTCAGTTTAAGTTCAATTTCAACAAACCTTGTTTCATTGTCAGTGTATTTCAATTTTTAGTTAATCCAGTAATTTAAAGTTGTTGTTGTTTAATTTCAAAAGTTTCTCTTTTTAGTTTATATAAACTAACTTAAGCCTGTGACAGCTTTTGGTTAGCTTATTATAGCTTAATTCAGTATCATTTGCAAATTTTCACAAAAAGTCAAGTAAAGTCAACTAGTAGCTAAAAAAGTCAAACTGCTAATCTTGCTTATTTTTTTTTGTTGTTTAGTGTTTTTTTTAAGTTTAATCATGGTTGGTTGTTCCACTGTTTTCAGAAAGATAATCTCATTTAGTTTAGCTCAGTTCAAAAAATCAAATCAGTTAGTTATAGGGGTGTTTGGATGAGTGCTTATTAGTTGTGTTTCTGGTATTCTACTGTACATGTGCATATAGTTCATTTTTAATCTTGCATATTATAGTCAAAATAAGTTGTTTGTATGTCCTTATTAGCCAACTTAATAGATTTTACACATTTGGACCCACTGTGCCAGTTTTAAACCATGAACTGCCCTAATAAGCCAATATAAGCTGTAAGCTTATTTGGCCCCCATATTTGGTGTTTCTGAGGTCCATTTGGAGTAACTAATAAGCTTAGTTAATTGTCCCTATGGCTTGTGCCCTCTGCACGAATCTACACAAAATCAGAATCCATTAGCAGCCTGCATGTTTTCACCCTGCTGATCTCAGCTTATTTTTAAGCTCACAAGTAAGTTTCAAGTTCAAATTTTCATTTTATAGATAGTTTAGTAGGTAATATAAATCTGTTTCAGTTTTTTTTTCTAATTTAGAGCTTATATGAGTCATTAATTAAGGCCTGCAAAAAGGTAAAATTGCCCTGCACCAGGGCAACCATAGTTTAAGCCCCATTTTCCAAGGTCTGTCCTGACTTCACTAGTGAGCCCCACATAATGATTTTTGGCTTTTTGGAAAGTCAATAAGCCATTCTTGAAGGCTCAGGGCTTATTCTTTGTTTTTTAGCTTATTTAGTAGGGCTGCTAGTAGCTTTTAGGTTGTCCCATTTCACTGTGTGTGCTGAGTATTCAGTGTACATAGGCTTTTTCACAAGCTTGTCATAAGCTCATTTGTGGGTCCCATCCCTTGAGTCTTAGCTTTTTGAAAAGCCCATAAGCTCAGCTTATTGAATCAAGTTTTATCTTGGACCCTTGTTCACCCCTGTGGGCCCCACATTGGCCTGCAGATCTGCATTTTGGCCTGTTTTAGTGTAAGTTTTTGCCTTTTGCTTATTTGCTTAGCATAGCTTATCTCTTGTGCTTATTTCTTTTATTCTGCTTATTTCAAGTTCCTTTAACCCTATTGTAGCTTGTTTTAATCTGTGGCACCATAATATAGCTTGTTGTGTGGCTTTTTCAAAACCTCAAAGTCCTAATAAGCTAAAAGCTTAATCTGTCAAAGACATAAGCTCACCAATTGCTTATTTCTGAGTTTCAGCCAAAGTGCTTTTGTAAAAAGTTCATCATTTGAGTAATAAAAGTAGTTTGTAAAAGAAAATCAAAGAAAAACCAAATATAAAAAAGTGATAGCTTCTATTTAAGCCGTTTGGCTTATTTTTCTGCTTTTTCATTAAGCACTTTTCATTTTTATATTTTTCTCAGGTGCCTGTACTTATTTAATATTTATAGAAAAAGTTTCAGATTTTTCTTAGTTTATTTAGTATTTATTAAAAATCAAAATAGTTTAAATAATTATTAATTAGTAATTAATTAATAATAATTAGATAAAAAGTGTAATAAATATAATTTCAGTTCTAAAATAAGTTTTAGTGTATTTTAGATTTTTCAAAGTTAAAATTTTATTTTTCTAGGTTAAATTCATAATTTCTTGTATTTTAGTGTATTATTAAATAGTTAAAAATAGTTTTTAATTAATAATAATTAAATAAATAGTCATAAAAATAATTTTAATTTTCCAATAATTTTCTTTTATTATTAGGCTTGTAAAAATATAATTTTCATATCCGTAGGCCTTTTATTTATCAAATCTCACGTTTTATTTCGTACGTTTACGTAATTTAAATTAAACGTACGCGTTTTTAGTTTTAAACGTTTCTAGTTAATTTGTTTTCACGTTCTTGTTTTTATAGCTTATTTAAGCTATTTCCTTTTATATTTCTTTAGTTTAATCACTCACAACCTTTTCCGTTCAATTATCGCCCGATCACAGATTCGTTTTATTTCAGATTTCACACCTCGCTGGGACATAACGACCCGGGGATACTCTGTACTCCTTGGTTAGTTGTCTTCAATTGGTTTGACTTTATTTGACCACATCCGTGGTTGATTTAAGTTGACTGTTTGAGGCCAATCAAATTTTGGCGCCGCTGCCGGGGAGGTGTGCTGCGTAAAAACGAATTTGAAGTATCAGTGATTGTTGAATATACATCCATTGTATATTTACCATCTTTGTTCATATTTCCTTATTTTCATATAAAAACCAAAATTATCGTGAAGTTAATTCGTTTGACGGAACGATTGCCAAAAACATTTTTTTATTCAAGTTTTCAACGAACACTAAAAACCCAAAAATATTCATCTTTACCCTCTTACCCTTTTTGATTCTTTATCCCTTTACCCTCTATCCATTTGATTCTAAACTTCTTATACCTTTCTTCTATGGCGTCTCTCGGCTACAAATGTTTTGATTGTAAAAGCCCGTTGATTGACAGCCTTCATTGTTCTAAGTGTGTGTGTGAGCGGTGTGGAAAGCATGCACCAAAGGATCGTGGATCTTGTTATTGGTGTGAATTATCCACTAAAGAGTCTCTCAAGGATTCTCAAAGTCCTTCCTACTACCCTCCACAGCCCAAGATACGTGCTATTAATGACAAACCATCGAGAATCGATCCTAACCTTTCACGATTTACGGTTAAAAGTTTGTCAAGCAAACGTACAGAGCTTAGAACGGTGACTAAAAAGAACGACTTGCCTAATCTCCACATTTATCAAAAACCAGAGACCATAACGGAAGTGGTGGAAATTCCTAGCTCTCAGAGCACACCACTTGTCCCACCTCTGGATTTTATTCCTTGTGTCGGTTGTGGTGAGTCGCTTTTTGGTTTACCATGTCGTTGGTGTACATGTGAACAATGTGGTAATGATATTCGAGACGGAAGTTATTTGTTTTGTGGTTTGAGGAATTCATTTTCTTATGATCCTGATCCGAACTCATTCAACGACTCTTCAAATTTCTCCAACTACCCATCACATTCATACGAGCAAGTATCATATTGTACAAATCTCAATGATGCATCGTATCAAAATACACCAAACTTTTCTTGTGAGTACTGTGGATGTCCACATTTTAGCTCTGATTGTCAAACAGGGAATCCATTTCCTTGTAACAATTACGATGATCCATATCACGACCAACCTCCACAGTGCCAAATAACTCAAACTCCTCAGCAAACTCAGCAAGACACTTATCTAGAGCTTCTAGAGTTAGTGAAAAGAGCTGAGGAGTTTAATAAAAAAGCATTTCAGAATGCTCCCAGTTTTTCTTGTGTATATTGTGGGGGTCCTCATGATGATTATCAATGTCAACCTTCCGGTTTTGACAAATCCCCACTCCCACAATGTCCCGTCATTAAAAATTCACATGAGAAATCCATGGTAGAATTGTTAGCTGAAGAGTGGGCTGTTAAAATAAATTCCCAAGATGCATTTGAAAAATCTATTAGGGAATCAATTGCAAAAGAAAAAGCAGCCAGATCTAGCTCTCAATTTCGTTTCATTCCTGATAACAGTGATGATGAAGATATCTTTGATAATGATTCATCAAGTTCATCAGTTGAAACTCAGTCTGTTGTTATCACACCCGAGGTTCCCACTAACTCTCTAAGCATGGGAGACGAGCATCTTGACACTGTTCCTGCAAAGGAATCGGACGAATTCATAAAGTCTAGTGTTGAGAATCTTGTCCCAATCCCAAGTGAGTCACAGGGAACTTTTGATCAAATGTGTGATATCCCTCCTCCTCTTGATTCTTCAAAAGATCATATTGAGATGTTCTCCGATTCCACTAATGATGATTCTTTATCATGTGGAGACATCATTTATATGGAGGAAATTCCTTCTAAGCTTGTCAGCTTAGAAGAAGAGAATGATGAAGAAATTGACACTGAAATCAAAGATGAAGCTCTTCGAGCAACATTATTGAATGTCAGTCTTCTCATTTCTAAAATCGAGGCTTTCAAAGAAAAACCCATTTCATCTCCTATCCCCATAAAGGATAGTGACATATTTTCCGATGATTCTATTCCAGAAATGGAAGCCTTCTGTTTTGATCAGATGGGAGAGAAAATTAGTGGCAGTGCCACTTCTCATATTTCTCTCCCCAAATATGAATCATTTGCCTTCGAGGAGTTCTCCGATGAACTCACTCATATCATATCTCCGCCGGAGTATGATAACTTCTACTTTGATCTAGACAAAAATGAACTTTGTGTTCCGGAGGAAGATGTTCTCAACACTGAGAATTTGATTAATATCAAAATTCCATCCCTCCCACTCAAGATATGTCTTGATCAAATGAGCTTAAATGACGAGATTCATGATCCAGAAATCATGAATTCTCCTTCTAATGATGATGAGTTAGTCATGATTTTTATCATGACTTTCTTTCTTTTCTTCACCTACACGGTGACTTCTCCTGTTCTTCACTCCTTCGGGAATGAAGACACTATCTTTGACCCCGGCATTTTCATTTATCATTTATGAGCCGGATCTCTGTGTATATCTCATCGGTGTGGAACTTTCATGAAATTCAATGTTTTTCCAAACATTTTGAACGAAAGTCCGATGGAGATTTTTTGTTCCACATGCTTCCCCAAGAACCAATGAATGCGGGGTCGAGTCAAGCTAAGTGACTCGGTGAACAAAAATATTAGCTCACCATATGGGTTTTCACCCATATTTCTGACTTCTTTCTCTTTTCTAACACCCAAGTGTGGGGGAGATGCCCCACATGTTGTATATATGTAAAGTTCCAAAAAAAAAAAAAAAAAAAAAAAAAAATATATATATATATATATATATATATATATATATATATATATATATATATATATATATATATTTGTGTGTGTATATATAAAATAATGGCTATTAGTATTGCCTTTTTACGTTCTAAGTGTTGGTTTAACAACCGGTACTTTGAATATTGAGGGCAATATTCAGTTCTAAGTGTGGGGGGGAATTCTGGCGAATTTTGTCACATGTGTGCCCTAGTACCCCCATTTTGGCCAAAATTTTAAAATTTTTTCTCACTTAGAACGCAATAAATGGTTATCAGTCCGCCATGTCTAACCCACATAAGGATTGGCTAATCCAGGAGCAAACGGCTCTTGGTAAAGATAAATCAAATCCGTTTATGGCTTGCAATTTGCCCAAAATTGTATGGTTTTCGACTCACCATATATTTATAAGTGAAGAGTTGGCTAGCCCGCAAAGTTATGGCTTGTGGTAAAGGAAAGTGGAAAAACCATAATTGGTAATCAGCTCACCAAAGATAATAGTTGTAATTTATCTAAGAGTTGGCTAGTCCAGAAGCAAACGGCTTCTGGTAAAGACAAATCAAACCCGTTTATAGCTGATGATTTGCTCAAAATCATTTGGTTATCATTGTACCAAAGTATCACATACTAAAACAATGGCTACTCCAGAAGTGATGGCTTTTGGTAAAGAGATAAAATCCATTGAATTTTCAAAAATATTGCTAGGGACTAGCAATAGTTTAGTGTGGGGGATTTGATATGTGTCTAAATACACATATATTTTACATTCTTTAAACCTACAAAAACGACCAAAAGCACACAAATAACCATATAAATGTTACAAATATCATTGAAATGTGTTTTTGTGTATTTCAAATGCAAAAGGATTGAAAACAATTGAAAAACAATCAATGTTTGCATAATTGGCAAAACTAGTCCCTCGAGTTTCAAAATTGACATAAAACACCCCTGGATATTTAAAAATTGGAAAATTAACATTCAGGGTCCTTTGGTAAATGAAACTTGGCAAGAAATACCCTTGGATCATAAGTTTGGAAAATTGGCAAATCAGGTCCCTCAACTTTGAAACCTGACACATTTGGTCCATGGGAATTTTTAATTTTGGAAATTATTAAATATTGGTCCTTGGATTATCAAACTTTGCATGAATGACCTTTGTAATAAACTTTGGAAAATTATCATTTCTGCCCCCTAAAAATCCAAAAGTTACAATTTGGTCCTTGTGATTAAATCTTATAACCGGATCAAACTTTTACCCTAAACTAAAAATAAACCCAAACCATTACCTAACCCTTTTATTAAAAACCCAAAACCCTCAACCCACTTAAATAAAACCCAAGCCCAACCTTATATAAACCCGACCCAAACCACCCTTAAATAATAAAACCGGGGTTTGACCCGGTCAAACCCACCCTTATCCCCTTCTTCCTCACATTCCCCGCCAAAACCAGACACCTCTCCATACCAGGGTGGTTTTGGCCACCTATCACCTCCACCTCAACCCCCCTCCTCACCTACTAAGCTACTCACCCACTTTCCCACATGACTCAGAGAAAAAGCCAAATCTCCACTTGTCCTGTTTTCCCGCCAATTTTAAGATGAACGAACCAGATGGCTTCAAAGCAATCCAATGGGTGGGAAATAATTGGAAGTCGACAAGGAAGCTTTTGGATGGGTATTTAAAGAAAAAGAAGGACAGAGGAGAAGTTGTCACTGTATTTAGACCTAATTTCGTAGTGTAGATTTTTAAATTAAGTTCAGTTAAATTTTATTGTATCTTTAATCTCAGTTGAATGTAATTTTCAGTTTAAGTTCAATTTCAACAAACCTTGTTTCATTGTCAGTGTATTTCAATTTTTAGTTAATCCAGTAATTTAAAGTTGTTGTTGTTTAATTTCAAAAGTTTCTCTTTTTAGTTTATATAAACTAACTTAAGCCTGTGACAGCTTTTGGTTAGCTTATTATAGCTTAATTCAGTATCATTTGCAAATTTTCACAAAAAGTCAAGTAAAGTCAACTAGTAGCTAAAAAAGTCAAACTGCTAATCTTGCTTTTTTTTTTTTTTTTTTTTGTTGTTTAGTGTTTTTTTTAAGTTTAATCATGGTTGGTTGTTCCACTGTTTTCAGAAAGATAATCTCATTTAGTTTAGCTCAGTTCAAAAAATCAAATCAGTTAGTTATAGGGGTGTTTGGATGAGTGCTTATTAGTTGTGTTTCTGGTATTCTACTGTACATGTGCATATAGTTCATTTTTAATCTTGCATATTATAGTCAAAATAAGTTGTTTGTATGTCCTTATTAGCCAACTTAATAGATTTCACACATTTGGACCCACTGTGCCAGTTTTAAACCATGAACTGCCCTAATAAGCCAATATAAGCTGTAAGCTTATTTGGCCCCCATATTTGGTGTTTCTGAGGTCCATTTGGAGTAACTAATAAGCTTAGTTAATTGTCCCTATGGCTTGTGCCCTCTGCACAAATCTACACAAAATCAGAATCCATTAGCAGCCTGCATGTTTTCACCCTGCTGATCTCAGCTTATTTTTAAGCTCACAAGTAAGTTTCAAGTTCCAATTTTCATTTTATAGATAGTTTAGTAGGTAATATAAATCTGTTTCAGTTTTTTTTTCTAATTTAGAGCTTATATGAGTCATTAATTAAGGCCTGCAAAAAGGTAAAATTGCCCTGCACCAGGGCAACCATAGTTTAAGCCCCATTTTCCAAGGTCTGTCCTGACTTCACTAGTGAGCCCCACATAATGATTTTTGGCTTTTTGGAAAGTCAATAAGCCATTCTTGAAGGCTCAGGGCTTATTCTTTGTTTTTTAGCTTATTTAGTAGGGCTGCTAGTAGCTTTTAGGTTGTCCCATTTCACTGTGTGTGCTGAGTATTCAGTGTACATAGGCTTTTTCACAAGCTTGTCATAAGCTCATTTGTGGGTCCCATCCCTTGAGTCTTAGCTTTTTGAAAAGCCCATAAGCTCAGCTTATTGAATCAAGTTTTATCTTGGACCCTTGTTCACCCCTGTGGGCCCCACATTGGCCTGCAGATCTGTATTTTGGCCTGTTTTAGTGTAAGTTTTTGCCTTTTGCTTATTTGCTTAGCATAGCTTATCTCTTGTGCTTATTTCTTTTATTCTGCTTATTTCAAGTTCCTTTAACCCTATTGTAGCTTGTTTTAATCTGTGGCACCATAGTATAGCTTGTTGTGTGGCTTTTTCAAAACCTCAAAGTCCTAATAAGCTAAAAGCTTAATCTGTCAAAGACATAAGCTCACCAATTGCTTATTTCTGAGTTTCAGCCAAAGTGCTTTTGTAAAAAGTTCATCATTTGAGTAATAAAAGTAGTTTGTAAAAGAAAATCAAAGAAAAACCAAATATAAAAAAGTGATAGCTTCTATTTAAGCCGTTTGGCTTATTTTTCTGCTTTTTCATTAAGCACTTTTCATTTTTATATTTTTCTCAGGTTCCTGTACTTATTTAATATTTATAGAAAATGTTTCAGATTTTTCTTAGTTTATTTAGTATTTATTAAAAATCAAAATAGTTTAAATAATTATTAATTAGTAATTAATTAATAATAATTAGATAAAAAGTGTAATAAATATAATTTCAGTTCTAAAATAAGTTTTAGTGTATTTTAGATTTTTCAAAGTTAAAATTTTATTTTTCTAGGTTAAATTCATAATTTCTTGTATTTTAGTGTATTATTAAATAGTTAAAAATAGTTTTTAATTAATAATAATTAAATAAATAGTCATAAAAATAATTTTAATTTTCCAATAATTTTCTTTTATTATTAGGCTTGTAAAAATATAATTTTCATATCCGTAGGCCTTTTATTTATCAAATCTCACGTTTTATTTCGTACGTTTACGTAATTTAAATTAAACGTACGCGTTTTTAGTTTTAAACGTTTCTAGTTAATTTGTTTTCACGTTCTTGTTTTTATAGCTTATTTAAGCTATTTCCTTTTATATTTCTTTAGTTTAATCACTCACAACCTTTTCCGTTCAATTATCGCCCGATCACAGATTCGTTTTATTTCAGATTTCACACCTCGCTGGGACATAACGACCCGGGGATACTCTGTACTCCTTGGTTAGTTGTCTTCAATTGGTTTGACTTTATTTGACCACATCCGTGGTTGATTTAAGTTGACTGTTTGAGGCCGATCATTTACTCAAAAAATTGCAGGTATAACCACTTTTTATAAATTTTCTTTACAGATCTGTCCTAAAGACAAATGTGACTGAGTTTTACGTCTTACCAAATCAGCCGTCATTTGAAATCTACAGGTCCTATGAAGGTGAGGCCAATTGGAGGTGATAGCTCTATTTGTCTAGTACAGGCTACTTATTTAGTTTTCAAAAAGTTATGGAATAAAAATTGATTTTTTCCCCGAATGCCAACAACATACAGAATCTGACCCTTTTTACCATAAAATTCATAGTTTAATCATCGGATGTCATCACGGGATTCGCCTCCCGGAGAAATGACCACAAGACATATATCTACAACTAAATATTTTTATTTTAGGTCTAAAGTCTACTGATCAGTACAGTTAATTCCATTTTTTCCCCTGAACAGAAAATTGTTTTGCATGACAAGTCCTTTTAGGGTTTTCTAGTAATCTAGCCTATGTACCAAGTATAACCTATAGGTGATGTACAATATGAATTAACAATTAACAATATAAACGCAGCGGAAAAACATCACCAACAACGGATTCATATAGCCATATGATCAATCATAGAATTAAATACAAGATGTATACCTTTGTAGCGTGATCCGGAAGTCACCAACACAAGCTATAACCCACGACTTGTATAAGAAACCCAAGAGACCAATAAGGTTGATCTCCTCTAAGTGTGAAACACACTACACGTCACCGTATACCAATGGATGCTAGTCCTTTTAACCCGTAACCGATCAAACACCCTTGACTAAGCAAGATGCAAAAGTGAAAGATGAAAAAATAAAAACCCTAGGTGGTTTTTTATTTCTTTGTGCCGTACCTTTTGGAGAGGAGGGAGGGAGAGATTTTTGGTTAGTTGTTCTTCTTAATTATGAGGAGATCTCTCTAATATCTTTGACCAAAAATTCAAAATAAAACTTCCCTTTGAATCCTCCAAAGGCCGGCCATGTATTGGGCTCCAAATGGGCTCACCATTTGTTGTCCAAGTCCAATAGATTAAGTCCATTACTTAGTCATTGAAAGACCAATAGTGATCCCTAGTTACGTACGGTTATTTATATATCGTAAATACAATAAACACGATATATAAAGTGGCACCTCAGTGTATATGCGTGTGACCCCATAGGCTCACATATGTCTAGCCATATAATTAGTTATTATGACACGAGCATACTCCAACAGCTCCCACTTGCGACGTCATAATAATCAAGTAATTATACAAGTAATGGTTAGCGTCTAGCAACACGCCAATGCCCCTAGAAATATGTGAGGTTAGTTTCTTAAATGTCTCATTTTAGATGGTTTATATGTCATCTATCCTTTTGTTACAGATACCGTGTTGAACATTAGACATGGATCAAAAGTCATTCTAATAGTTCAACCATTATGTTTCTCGATATAGATATTGAACAAGATTACCAAGTGGATTAAGATTCATCTTAATCTCATTTGGGTACGGCCATACAAACATCTGTCCAATTCATCGAGGGGCCTAATAGTATCTAACTCCATAACATGTGAAGGAACAAATCCTATTTTGACTACACGTGTCATTCATGTGCTTCATATTACTCCTGAAGATGGTCTTTATAACTACCTTATTCAGGACAACGTTTAACCACATCAAGGAATAAGATTCCACACATGCAAGACCTACTTGCATCTCAAGTCTAAGGATAAGAGACATAACCACTTGCGAGATTCACTATTGACGACGATCCATGTAGTGATACTCGTAGGTTGGGTCAATCCAATGTTCATCACAATGAACAACATGTGAGTTTGGCAAATAAATCACCAACACGCTCACATTTGCCTTAATTTGATGATACTCCCGTATCGTCAACTGGCAATGGACAATTTTAGAATAAATAAATTATTCATGGATTAAACATGCAAATATAGAACACAGTTGATATGAATGAAAACGATCATAACCAGTACATCAATTCATTATAAATATAAACTGTTTAACATTCCAATTATTCAAATACTAAAAAAAAGATCTACATGAGACTACTAGCTGGTCTAAGTCCAATGCTCCTAGCATGTTCGACATGTTTGGCACAAGGCATTGGTTTCGTAAAAGGATCAGCTATGTTGTCATCTGTGTGAAATTTTAGAAGACGAATATCACCACTTTCGATAACTTCTCGAATGTAGTGAACTTTCTGACGAAAATGTTTGGCACCCTTTTGAACACTTGGTTCATTGGCTATGATAATGGCACCTGTATTGTCACAGTACATATCCATAGGTCGTTCATTGCTGGGGACAACGTCAAGCCCAGAAATGAATTTACGTATCCAAATTGCCTCCATTGCAGCTTCAGAAGCAGCTATGTATTCAGCTTCTGTAGAGGACATCGCAATAGTGCTTTGTTTGACACTCTTCCAGTCAACAACACCTCTGTTCATGATGAACACATATCCTGTCTGGGATTTGGTGTCATCATGATCCGTCTCCCAGCCTGCGTTAGTGTAACAAGTGACACTGAGCTCACGCTTGACATCACCACCATAAACAAGAAACATATCTTTAGTATTTCGCAGATACTTTAATATGTTCTTAACATCAGTCTAGTGACATTCTCCTGGATTCTGTTGAAATCTACTCGTTAGGTTCTGAGAGAACGCTACATCAGGTCTAGTGCACCTAACCGCATACATTATGGATCCCACAGCCGAAGCATAAGGGATTCCTTTCATCCTCTTCACCTCAGCAGGTGTAGAGGGTCCTTGAGCTTTACTCAATTCTGTATTTGGTTGCATTGGAAGACTTCCAGGTTTGGAATCTTGCATCCTAAATCGCTTCAGGATTTTGTCAATGTATGCACTTTGACACAAGCCGATTAATCGTTTTGATCTATCCCGATAGATCTTGACTCCAAGTATGTACGCGGCTTCTCCTAGATCTTTCATGGCAAAGCAATTTCCAAGCCAGGATTTTACATCTTGTAGCATTGGAATGTTGTTTCCCATGAGTAATATGTCATCGACATATAAGACTAGGAACACGACTATACTTCCACTAGTTTTCATGTATACACATGGCTCATCGAGGTTTTGAGTGAAACCAATTTTCTTGATTTCCTCATCAAATCTCTTATTCCAACTTCTGGATGCTTGCTTTAATCCATAAATGGATCTTTGAAGCTTGCATACTTTAGTTGGATGTTTAGGATTCACGAAGCCCTCGGGTTGCACCATATAAACGTCTTCGTTCAGGTGGCCATTCAAGAAAGCTGTCTTGACATCCATTTGCCAAATCTCATAGTCATAGTACGCTGCTATGGCTATAAGAATCCTAATTGCTTTAACGTCTGCAACAAGCGAGAAGGTTTCTTCATAGTCAATCCCGTAGGTTTGAGTGTAACCTTTTGCTACCAGACGAGCTTTGTAGGTGTGTACATTTCCATCCATGTCGATCTTCTTTTTGAAGAGCCACTTGCTTCCAACGGTTTTAGCGTTAGGAGGTAGGTCAACTTCGACCCAGACATCATTGTCTTTCATGGATTGCATCTCCGCATTCATAGCTTCGATCCATTTATCATGTTCAGGACTCGATAATGCATCTTGATAGTTAGTGGGTTCACCATGATCCCCTAACTCATGTTCCTCAGCATCGACATAGAAACCATATCGCTCAGGTGCTTGAGGTATCCTTGCAGATCTATGAATGGGAGCAACAGCTTGATGAGGTTCAACATTTTCATGTTCAATCTCATTTTGATGCTCACTAGTGTTACCAGAAGGTTGTGCATATTCCTCTTGAATTTCATCAAGGTCTACTTTGCTCCCACTTGCTTCCTGTGAAATGAGACTATTCTCAAGAAACTCGGCATACCGAGCAACAAATATTTTGTTCTCGGGTGGGTAGTAGAAGTAGTAACCTATTGTTTCCTTTGGGTATCCTACGAAGATACATTTGATAGCTCTGGGCTCAAGTTTGTTAGGTGTGTCTCATTTCACGAGAGCCTCACAACCCAGACTTTCAAATAAGACAGATTAGGGACCTTCCCATGCCATATTTCGTATGGTGTCTTGTCAACCTTCTTGGTTGGAACCATGTTGAGAATGCGTGCAGCAGACTCTAGAGCATAACCCCAAAAGGACATTGGCAATGTTGTTAGACTCATCATAGATCGAACCATGTCTAGCAAGGTTCGATTTCTCCTTTCAGATACACCATTATGTTGTGGTGTATATGGAGGAGTGAATTGTGAGACGATCCCACACCTTTTTAGATGATCTAAAAACTCTTGACTCATATATTCACCTCCTCGATCTGATCGAAGAGCCTTTATGGTCTTGCCGAGTTGATTTTCTACTTCATTTTGAAATACTTTGAACATTTCAAAGACTTCATGTTTATGTTTAATCAAGTAAACATAACCATATCTACTGAAATCATCAGTAAAAGTAATGAAGTAGTTAGCTCCTTCCCTAGACGTTGTTCTAAATGGGCCACATACGTCAGTATGTATGAGTCCAAGTAGATCTTTAGCTCTTTCTCCAACATGGGAGAAGGGCTTTCGTGCCATCTTACCAGATATGCAAGAAATGCATTTATCAAACGACTCATGGTCGGTTGACTCTAAAAGCCCATCGCGTTGCAGCTTCGTAATGCGTTTCTTGTTTATGTGGCAAAGACGACAATGCCATAGAAAAGTGGAATCTAAGTTACGTTTAGATTTCTTATTGCTAACATTATATATAGAACTATCGTTTGAAATAGAATCACACATATAAATTTCAAAAATACCATCACGAGGAATAGCATTAAAATGAAAAACATTATCCTTAGAAACTGAAATGCCAAAATCCGTAAAAGTATGAATGAAACCATCATCCTTCAAACGAGAAAGTGAAACAACACCTCTAGTGATAGTAGGTGCAAAATGGAAATTATTTAAAACAATAACTAAACCATTAGGGAGGATGAGATCAAAGCTCCCTATTGCTTTGACAGCTGCACGGTTTCCATTACCCACGTACAGATTCAAAGCTCCTTGCTTCAACTTTCTGCTAGTCCTAAGACCCTGCACATTATTACAAATGTGAGTACCACAACCTGTATCATATACCCAGGATTTGTTAGGAAAAGTATAGAGTTCTATAGTGAAGATACTTGATGTGCTAGCTCCGCTAGCTTTGTTCTTTTTTAACTCTTCAAGGTAGGTCAGACAGTTCCACCTCCAATGCCCCTTGACTCCACAATGATGACAGGGGGTGTCCTTAGCCGGGTGCTTCTTCTTAGCAGGTGGGGGATCTTTGGTTTGGGGGCGTAAGCACGCTTACCCTTGCCCTTGCCATGTGCCTTCGGCTTGTTATTTTTCTGGATTTTGCCTTGCTTGATAGCTAGTACCATTCTGACAATGTCAAACAGTTCTTGCTCAGTTTGCTGTCCGAACATGGTTTTCAGTTCTCTTAGCATGTCAAATGCTGCAAGGTCCTCTAAGTCCTTTTGGAGCTCAGGGGTCATGATTGCAAGAATGAGACAAGCCACTTCTTGCTGCTCTTGAACCCTACGAGAGTAGGCGTTACGAACAGCAAGAGTAGCATTAGCAGGAGGTGCTTCAGGAAAAGGTCCTTCCAGATGGTAAAACTTTTGTTCAGCCTTGAGGACGATCCTAAGGTTGTGATACCAGTCCAAAAAGTTGTTACCATTCAATTTCTCTTTTTCAAGAATTGATCTGATTGACGAGTTGTTCATGGTTTGATTATGTGTGTTCTCAAAATTGGACGGCACGACTTAAATTTTGACGGGTAAAATATTTTTGATGTGGGTAAAAAACGTGTACGAAAGAAGCATGCATTCATTCTTCGTAGCACAAGTTAAAAACTTTTCTTAACTTAAGTCTAATCATTGTTTTAATTTATGTGTGTCAAGTTGTCCATTGTCAAGACTAATATAAATCCTAAGTGGATTATGATTAAGTTTGGACAATACAATAAATAAATAAACAACTTAACTAGTTTAAGTGTTATTTAGAAAACAATGATTTTAAGTTTCAAATCTATATTTAAACTTAGTTAAACTAAATCATACGACTTAGTTTAAATTGGTTTGTGTTTCATTTCAAGTTTTAAGAAAACATTTTCCGTTTTACATATAATCATAGCATACATAAAACAGCCAAACAAACACACAACCACAATATGCAAAGCCTCAACCGATGAAAATCCTATGCTTGGCCTCGTGAGCCATCACGAGAACCAAGAGTCAACTAGGGACATAAACCACAACCACACGGAGGGCTCCCACTTGCCCCAAGACGATCATGGGAAAGTAAAAGCCCATTATGCACATGGAAAATCGATTCTGTCAGCCCAAATTTTCTGTCTTTGGAGGCCTAAATGGCTTAGAAGATGACCTCCTCATGCTTCGGCCCAATTGACAAAGTTGTAGGCCCATGTCTTGTGTACCTACACAAAAAAAAATTCAGCCCAAAATACATAAAGAAATAGAACGACTAACAACATAACATAGTACAATTAGTAACTATTGTCATGAAATCATAAACAACAACGATTACTAGATAATAGTCAAATATTTTAAGGTTACATGTTATCGAACGCCTTCCATTGATGACAGTAACCAGGTTCCAAAGGTGCATCACACTAGACTTCCTACCCATACTAAAAACTTGTCAAACCACAACGCTTGATCCATAACTTCATACCTCCTCAAAGGGTAGGTAAACCTGTTCACATATGGGAAAGAAATCTGTGTTAACGTTTGAACATGTGTAAGTGTACTAGACAATATTTGTGAATGTCATTGTATAATACAAATGCAATAGAATGATAACTTAAAATGTAAACGTACTGTACAACCCACGGTCTGGGAGATTCTTTGTAAGGAGAGATGTAGAATGAACCAGCATTTCCTTCAATTTCGAAATTAACAAATTGTACAACCTGATGGTCGTAGACAAAAAGTGTGTTACCCAAAATGTGTCCGACACATGCTTCGACTATTGGAGCTTGGTTACTTGCAAAGCCAATCAGCTTATTCACTATCGGGGTAGGGATGCATAATAGATTTGAAAATCGTGTTATGGATGCACCACCCACCTGCAAAACCCATCCGCTGAAGAGTGGGACCTCAGAAGTCTTGATCATCCCAGAAAGCACAACAGAGTTTCCAAGTGCGTGAACAGAAAAAGGAACTAGCATTACGATTTTCAAAAGAGAAGGTATCTCTATGACGTGAAATTGGCGGGTAATCATATCAAAAGAAATCATAGTGTAATCCTTGTACGGAACCCCCTTTTCACTAACTAACCTTTCAGTACCACCCTAATAGATAAAACGACCTACAACTGCCTGACTCTTTCTTTTCAATCTTATTGACTGATGTGGCAAATGAAAATCTCGGAGACATGTCCAGGTCTTAGTGTTCAATGAAAAGACTGACACATACCAAAAACCAGTTTGGAAAATAGGATAGGATACCTTCACAATAGTCGGGTGTAGAGTGTTCGGACGGACACCAAAACAAAAAGAAATATTTGAACATTCTATTTGGCTAGTGTAAAAAGGGATGAATATGCAAACATATTTTCTTATGGCTGGGTTCCAAATAACAGCCATCATATTAGTACCATAAATAAAGCACGTAAGGCCGCTAGAATTGCCGACAGGCATCATAAATGCAAGGTTTAGATGTGAATCAAATGGGGCAATGGTTAAATTTTCATCTACAGATGTCATAAAACCTTTATGACCCTGATCAAATGTTAGATTAAAAAGACACTCATCAGTGGGACGAGCACCGTATGAAGTGATGAAGGTTTGTGAATCTATGTTTGCCTTCCATATCTTTGAAACACTACGTATCTGGAGTATAGTCTTAACAGGTAGCCTATTCATGATATCTAGTTGAATATCCAAAGGTATGTTGTCAGACATATTTTAAAGAGTTTGGAGGAAATGGGAGGGCTATAGGTAGGATGAATAAAGTTGTTGTATATGAGAATGGAATGGCAAATATGACACACATATATATGAGTCTCATTGATCATTATTACACCTATCAGGTGGTATTAAAATAATAAATAAAGTAGATGTACTTTTGTGCACTGTTGCGGAACCTACATGGCAATTGTTAAAAGATGGGCAACATAAAAAATGGGTAACTTAAAAAAACTGTGCAACCTTGAATCTTAACAAAACAATACGTAAATAAACTTTAACCTAGTATATCCTTTTATAGAACAAGGATTCCTTTACAAGATAACTACATTACTCGTATAAGAGATTGTTATGAGAAAAAGATAATTCAAATAGTTAAAATCCATACTGACAACAATGTAGCAGGTTTACTCGGTAAAAGTTTTGATGTGGGTAGATTTCAAATTTTAATTGCTATTATAGGAATGGTCAATCTTTGTAAAATCTTATCTCTATGTGTTTTTATGAAAGTTTGTAAGGTTCAACAGACATTCTACTGCTAGCAGCAAAGGATTTTGCGGCCGTTTTGCAAAACATTCTATTGCTAAAGCTCTGCTGCTGTTTTGCAAATTTTTGGAATCTTGCTGCTTGGTTTGAAAGTAAAGGGACCGTTTTTGTAACTTGGCGCCAATATAATCCTAATTAGATCCGAACGGTATAAAATCCCAATTCGATCTCACAATTCACTTTGTTTGCCCAAAATTCACTATAATTCAAACCCTAACAGACCTTTAATCACCTGATTCTCAAAACCCCCAAAATCAAAACCCCAATTAACAATGGCGAAAAGGAAATTCTCCCGTAGCCACAATCAGGTTGTGTTTCTTGAAAAGGTCCCAGAAGCTAAAGGATTTGCTGAAGTTATTGACTTTCTTAATGCTACTCATCTTAGGTATGTGTTAACAGCAAATCCCACTATATACATTTCTCACATGAAACAGTTCTGGTCTACTGTTAGGACCAAAACTATAAATGAGGAAGAACAATTAAAGGCTAAGGTAGATGGCAAAAGGATAATTGTTTCTGAATCAATTGTAAGAAAAGCTCTTCACTTTTTAGATGATGAAGAGATAATTTGCCTTGAAAATTCTGTCATTTTTCAAGAACTTGAAAATATGGGTTATGAGAAGAAAAAAAATGGTTTAAAATTTTATAAAGGTCATCTCTGCCCACACTGGAAATTTCTTCTTCACACCATTCTCCATTGTCTGAGTCCTAAAACTACAGGGTGGAATGAGTTCAGTTCAACTCAAGCATCTACTATGATTTGTCTGGCCACAGGAAAACCCTTTAATTTTTTGGCTATGGTAATGGATGGCTTGAGAAATAATGTTTCAGGAAAACATTACATTTACCCATGGTTTTTGCAATTGATTTTGAATAAGCTACTTAAAAAGCCTAAGGTACATAAAAACCCCTACAAAAGTCCTGAGCTTAAAAGGAAATTATTTTCTTATTTGTAAAAGGTTGGAACTGGCTTCTCTGGGACTATTACTCCATTGTTCCCACATATGTTGCAATTGCCTGCCACACAGGGTGAAGGTGCTAAAATCACAACAGCTACCCATCACACACCCGCTTCTGAACACTCATCTGAACAACCCCAAAAGACCCAATCCCCTAGGAATTCACCAAACAAGAACACTGAGTTACCTCAGACCAGTGTTAGGATGGATGCAGATGAGGCTGTCACAGGTGATGGAGGTGACATGATGGAAGGGGCTAACACTACTGCTACTGGCTTAGTAGCTGGGCAGGTCAGTGTTAACATAAGTAAGACCCTGACCATGGCAACATCAACTGTGGAAGGTTCCCATGAACCTGAAACAGATGATGAAAATCCCAGCCAAATGGCAAACATGGGGGGCTCAGGTGAGCAACCCAGGTTTGATACTGAGTTTGAACCCATTGATTCACCTCTTAGGGAAGGTAATACATCCCGAAGTGATAAGGGTAGAAATGAAACAAATGAATTGATGGACACTTATGTACAAAATGACAATGCCTACGATTCACCTCTCACGAAAGTTAACACATCCCGAAGTGATGAGGCTAGGCATGAAACTGAGGAATTGAGGGACACCCACAATGTACAAGATGACAATTCCAGTGATCAACCTCTCGGGGCAGATAACACAAGCAGAAGTGGTGAGCTTAGCATGAAACTTATGCAGGAATTCATGACAAGATGTATCACACTTGAGTCCCAAGTTATTGATCTAACACAAACAGTCAAAGAAATAAAGATGACAATTAGGCATTTGAAGGGAAGGAAGAGGTCAAGAACAAGGGTATTGAAAAGGCTAAAGAAGGCTGGAATGGCACATAGGGTGATCTCTCCTGAAGACACAAGTTTGGGGGAGGATGGTCCCAAACAGGGGAGGAATGAAGGCAAGGACTCGAGGGAGGTTGAGAAGCAAATTGATGAAGGTGGTTCTAGCAAAGAGGGAAATGATCAGGTCGATATTGATGTGGATAGTGGTGTTGGGGCTAATCTAAAGACTTTGGATGCTGAGCAGTTGGTTAAAGATTCCGCTGATGAGGTAATTCAACCTACTTCTAGTACTAAAGATCCTGCTACTAAGACAGAGCAAGGTCCTAGTGCTGGTGTTGAACCTTCTACTGCTGAAGAGTTGGAAGGTGATGATGTTAGCTTGGCTCAGGTGGTCCTCCCACTAAAATCTACCAAATCATCAACACCAAAACAATCAACACCACCACCACCACAATCACAATCACAAACACAACCTACATCAGCACCTGAACAACAACCTCAATCACAAATCCAACCAACAACTAATCAAACAACTCCATCACCTACTGATAACGCTCATTTTGAACATGTTTTAGTTGTGTTATTTCTATGTTTATGCATTATATTTGGTTGTATTTGTGAACATATTATGCTTAAAAGGTGCAAAAGATGTATTTTAGTTCAGGTACGATCAAGTTCAAGGAAAAAGCTAAAAAGATGAGGAAAAGTTGTCAAATTAAGAGCTTATGCACAAATGTAGGATTCGTCTCACAATAAAAGCTTTTGGAGGATTGATAAAGATAAAGATTCAAGATTACAATGATTTTATAGCTCAAGAAAAGATCATGAAATGATGAAATGAATGTTGGAGGTTTATATCTCAAACCCAAGGTTGAGTAGTTATTTCCAGACCCAAGGTTTAGTGTTCAAACCCAAGGTCCAGCAGACATCCAGACCTAAGGTCCTAGGTCCAAACCCTGGGTCCAGCCTTTTAAAGTCTTCTATAGTTGCATTAAAGAGAAGAGTTAAAGTGCCATCACTCCAAAGTCTTATCACCTACTTCCATTAATTCATCTTACCTTCAACTTTATGACACTTGGAGCCCAAGAATTATGCTTGATGACCAAGGAGAATTATATTATATATGTATGCAAGGAGACATAAAGGAGGAGAGAGAGAAAAAGAAGATCAATCTATAATCATATACATCATATATCATACACAAAATCTGTCACCATTCTCTCAAGAAGGGCGACAAGGAGGAGAAACACAGGAAAAGGAGGAGCTTATATTCACCAATCATCAATTCAATTATTCAAGGATCATTGTTGATCATTTCACAAGTGTTCTTCATTACTTGTAATCATCATTACAACTTTTGTAAGACCTATCTAATCATGTTTTCTAGTGATAAATTTCTTGTGATTATTACTTTGTTTACCATGAGTGGTTAAGTGCCTTGTGCACTTGTCTAGATGATGTTTGCTCCATGATTTATTTGATTGATTATGACTTAATGGTTCTAATATAAAAGAAAAGTTAACACTAAGAACGAATTGTGCTATTTAGAGTTTTTTCCACCAAAGAGTTGTCAAGTTTGGGTAATTTCTAATAATGTATTGGGTTGAAAAAGACATTGTTAGTAAATTAGTTGTAAACCTTTGTCTATGAGGGTTTTACCTTATGTATTGACCATTTCATAAGTAACTTGGTGTAACTTGGAAAACTAAATAGTGTGGTTGTCAATTATTTGTGAAACGAAAGCGAATCAAATAATTGAGTTGAGTTAATCTTGGATTGATCAATTCTTTAATATTGTTTTTATAATCTTAAAATCTTGACGAGGATTGAAAGTGTTGGAAACAATAGAGTTAGTACACCCACTAATCGAATTAGAACACCATCTAATTTGTTGATCATAATTAAATGGAACCATTGTCGTAATCATGTCAAAGGAATTGTGCAAAATAGTCTAGGCAAGTGTAGTCTTTAAAATTATTGAATTTATATCATCTTTATTTGCTTGCGAATTAGAATCGATAAGTTGGCTTGATTTTATATACAAAAAAATTCACATCATACAAACAAAACAAATCCTAGTGAACGACCTCGGCTTACCTTAATTATCTCTTACTACACACGGACGAGTATACTTGCTCGTATGTGTTTCGTTTGAATCGTTGGTAAATCGTGTTATAAATTTAAAACTTGTACTCATAACGGGTATATCCCTTGAAACACATCAAGTTTTTGGCGCCGTTGCCGGGGATTTGATCTCGTTTGTGTGAAGTTTTTGTTTCTAATTTACTTATTCCAATCCTATTCGTATTGATATTCGTTTGTGTATTCGTTAAGTTCTCTAAAAAAAAAACATTTTTATAAAATTTTTCCTCTTCCTGGCCGCCGGCCTACAGCCATACCAAACGGCCTGAGGCCTTCTGTCGTTTCTTTTTCTAGCCTTGACCGCCGGTTTTGTCCTCAGACCGCCGGTTTTGTCGTAAATATTATATATATTAATATATATATATATATATATATATATATATATATATATATATATATATATTATATATATTCTTACTCCCAGACCGCCGGCCTACAGCCATACCGGGCGGCCTCAACCTTCTGTTCTTTTTTTTTCTTTCTCTTTTTCCTCTGCCGAACCAGACCGCCGGCCCAGTAAACTAAAATTTTTTTATTATTATTTTTCTTTTGTTTTTTTTCTTTAATCCTTTTTCGATAGGGCTCGTTTTTCTCATGTATGACCACTCGCTCTTCAAGCGACGAGTTGAGCACACCATTGTCTAACCCTGAAAGTTTATTTCGCAGAAAGAGAACTCCATTCGTTCCACCCGATCAAATAATTCCAAGAACCAAAAACCCTCTGTTTGAAAACCTTTCCGAAGTTCATCCAATCGTTAATCTTTTTCAAGAATTACCATTTCCAATGGCCGTCGATCAACCTATGTGGGATGCCAATAGGGTTGTAGCTCCTACACCCGTAGCCGCAATTGTTCCCGTTAATCTTGGAGAAAACTTTACTATCAAAGGTCATCATCTTTCGATGATTAAAGACAACCAATTTGATGGTAGAGCTAAATCCGATCCGCACAAACATATCGCCAATTTTCATGAAATTTGTGACATGTTTCGTTATGGAACTACCAATGCAAATTCAATCCATCTTAAACTTTTTCCATCGTCTCTCACCAGAGAAGCGAAAATTTGGTATAATGAATTAAGCCCCGGAGTGATCACAACTTGGGACCAAATGAGAAGAGCGTTTGTCGGACGTTTCTTTCCACCAGCCATGTTTGATCGTCTCTTAGGTGAAATTCGTAGCTTTACTCAAAAAGAAGGAGAAAATCTTGTCCAAGCTTGGCTTCGAATGAAAAACATGCTCCGAAGTTGTCATGGGAATGGATTGTCTCGTGGTAATATCATCCAAATCTTTTACCATGGTCTCAATGATGCAACTCAAGGCATACTTGATGCCGGAGGAATTTTTCTTAATAAGACCCCTAACGAAGCTTACAACTTACTAGAAAACCGTGTACTTCTAAAGCTTGATTGGTCAAAAGACTCCAAAATCAAACCTTAACGAAAATCGGTTGCATTTGTTGAAGCGACAAAAGAAAATTCAAAAATCATGGATATGATGAAAGATTTTACATCTAAAATTGATTCCAAATTCGAAAGTATCCAAAAAGAAATCAAAGAAATGCGTGAGGGATGTACTCATTGTGGTGGAAATCACTCCTCATCCGAGTGTGATAATAAACCCATGGGAGGTCCCGAAGCAGAAGCCAATTATGTTTCTGGAGGATATCGAGGAGGAGGATATCGTGGAAACTACTACGGTAGGAACTCTCGAGATTGGCAAGATCGTCCACCAAGGGATGATAATCGTTCCCAAACTCGTGACGACAACCGTCAGACATCTTCCCATGATGATAACCGTTCACCAACACAATCTCGTGAAACGAAAAATGAAGAATATGAATTTGAAAAAACCATGAGTGAATTTGTTCATGCTCAAAAATAAACGAACGAATTCATGAAAAATCAATTCTTCATGCTCAAAAGCAAAGTTGAACAAGGTCAAAAGAATCATCAAGCTTCTATCCAAGATCTTGAAACCAAATTTGGTCGTCTTTCTGATCAACTCGCTGCAAGACCATCTGGTACCTTGCCAAGCAATACTCAAACCAACCCAAAACCACCATCATCTGGAAATTATCGTCCATCTCAAATGAGAAATAAGCATGTGAATGCAGTATATACTCGTAGTGGCCTATCTTATGATCCACCACCCAACCCAACCCAACCCAAACAACCACTATTGTCCAAGATGATAGTGAGGATGAAGTAGAAGAAGCACCTAAAGAAAATGAACAAATTTCTACACCAGTTGTTAAACCTACTCCAAAACTCAAACCATATAAACCAAGAATTCCATACCCTCAACGTTTGAGGAAAGAAAAGATGGAAGAGCAATATGGCAAGTTTATTGATTTACTAAAAGAAGTTAGAATCAACATTCCTCTTGTTGATGTCTTAGCTGGTATGCCCAATTATGGGAAGTTTTTGAAAGAACTTGGGAGTAATAAAAGTAAAATGGAAAACATTTTCGCTACCTTCTTGAATGAAGATTGCTCAGCCATTATTGAAAATAATATACCGAAAAAACTCGGTGATCCTGGAAGCTTTCTTATTCCATGTACTTTGGGAAATTCAATCA
The DNA here is from genome assembly GCA_021014915.2 of Artemisia tridentata subsp. tridentata. Classification (NCBI taxonomy): domain Eukaryota; kingdom Viridiplantae; phylum Streptophyta; class Magnoliopsida; order Asterales; family Asteraceae; genus Artemisia; species Artemisia tridentata. Next base: position 501,707,562 of record CP139508.1, read on the forward strand.
CTTGTGATGCTTTAGCCGACCTCGGTGCAAGTATCAATCTTATGCCATACTCCTTGTATGCGAAACTCTCAATCAATACATTGAAACCAACGAGAATGAGTATACGATTAGCCAATCATACTATCCAATATCCTGTTGGAATATCTGAAAATATGCTTGTTCAAGTTGGGCAATTTGTTTTTCCTGTTGATTTTGTGATCCTTGAGATGGAGGAAGATAACAAAGTTCCATTAATTCTAGAAAGACCTTTCCTAAATACAGCAGATGCTATCATTCGACTGAAAAATAAAGAACTCAACCTTGGAGTTGGGGACGAAAGAATTTCTTTTTCGATAAATCAAGCAATGAAGTATTCTCATGCGAATGATGACACTTGTTATAGCATTGATGCTATCGATGATATAACAGAGGAAACATTTGATGAGTTGCTTGATGAAAGAATTAAAACTCATAAAACATCTGGACAAATCAGTGATGAAGATCTCGACCGAGAATTCGCTGAATTTATGTAGATGGACACTGAAGAAATCTTCGAGGAAGAAAATACCAACTTTGAAGAGTTGGAATTCAATGATGATATGAGAATCAAAACCTCAATTGAAGATCCACCGGTAGATCTAGTGTTGAAGCCTCTTCCTGATCATCTAGAATATGCATTCTTGGAAGAAAATTCTCTTCTTCCAGTTGTCATATCTTCAGAACTCAAACTAGATGAAAAAGAACGACTTGTTTCTATACTCAAAAAGCATAAAGAAGCTTTTGCTTGGAAAACTTCTGATATTCCTGGAATAAGTCCAAACTTTTGCAAACATAAAATAAATATTGAAAACGATTCTAAACCAGTTGTTCAAAGACAACGAAGACTCAATCCAAATATGAAAGAAGTTGTTAAGAAAGAAATAATCAAACTTCTTGACGTTGGAATTATTTATCCCATTGAGGATAGTTCATGGGTGAGTCCTGTTCATTGTGTTCCTAAGAAAGGAGGAACAACTGTCGTAACTAATGAACGTAATGAACTTGTTCCTACAAGAACTATCACTGGTTGGCGTATATGCATTGATTATAGAAAATTAAATGCTGCCACCAGAAAAGATCATTTTCCATTACCGTTCATGGATCAAATGTTGGAAAGACTTGCGGGGAACAAATACTTTTGTTTTCTCGATGGATTTTCCGGTTACTTTCAAATTCCAATTGATCCAGCTGATCAAGAAAAAAACACATTCACGTGTCCGTTCGGCACATATGCGTATAGGCGTATGCCTTTTGGTCTTTGTAACGCACCATCAACATTTCAAAGATGCATGATTGCTATTTTTCAAGATATGCTTGAAACCTCCATGGAAGTCTTCATGGATGATTTCTCAGTATTTGGAGATTCATTCAAGTCATGCCTTTCTAATCTTGATAAAATGCTTGAAAGATGCAAAACTTCTCATCTCGTGCTTAATTGGGAAAAATGTCATTTTATGGTAACGGAAGGCATTGTGCTTGGTCACAAGATTTCGAGCAAGGGAATCGAAGTTGACAAAGCAAAAATAGATACTATTTCTAAATTACCACCCCCAACTAACGTTAAAGGCGTTAGGAGTTTTTTGGGACATGCGGGATTTTACCGCCGATTTATCAAAGATTTTTCAAAAATATCTCGTCCAATGACGAAGTTGCTTGAAAAAGATTCAGTATTTGATTTCAATGAAGAGTGCATCAAGGCATTCGAAACGCTAAAAAATAAGTTAACAAATGCACCAATTATGGTTTCACCAAATTGGTCGCTGCCATTTGAGCTTATGTGCGATGCAAGTGATTATGCTGTTGGAGTAGTATTAGGACAACGAGATGGTAAACATTTTCGTCCTATATACTTTGCTAGCAAAACTTTGAATAGTGCCCAACAAAACTACACAGTGACTGAAAAAGAACTATTAGCTGTAGTTTTTGCATTTGACAAATTCCGTTCTTATCTTGTTTTATCAAAGACAATTGTATTCACCGATCATTCAGCCCTGAAATATCTGTTTGCCAAACAAGATGCAAAACCACGTCTTATCCGATGGATTTTATTGCTTCAAGAATTTGACATAGAAATCCAAAATAAGAAAGGTGCAGAAAATATTGCAGCAGATCATTTATCTAGATTAGAAAATTCTAATTTAGAAGAACTCGGTGAAGACGAGATTGATGATAACTTTCCCGATGAAACTCTTATGGGAATCAACAATGAAGAAGCTCCATGGTTTGCTAATTATGCAAATTATTTAGCTGGAGGAATATTACAAAAAGGTATATCTCACGCTGAGCGTAGTAAATTTTTCGCAAATTTAGAATACTACTTTTGGGATGAACCGTATCTATTCAAAATGTGTCCCGATGGCATAATAAGAAGATGCGTATATGGTTCAGAAACCCGAAAAATTCTTGATGAATGTCATCATGGCCCAACCGAAGGACATTACGGTCCATCCACGACCGCTAAAAAAGTTTTTGATGCGGGATTTTATTGGCCAACAATTTTTAAAGAAGCGCATACACTTGTGAAGAATTGTGATGCATGCCAAAAATCTGGTAGTCTTTCTCGTAGAGACGAAATGCCACAAAAGGGCATCCAAGTTTCTGAAATATTTGATATTTGGGGAATTGACTTCATGGGTCCTTTTCCTAAATCTCATAAATTCGAATACATACTCGTTGCAATTGATTATGTATCTAAATGGGCAGAAGTAGAGGCTTTACCCACAAACGATGCACGAGTAGTTGTGAATTTTCTGAAAAAGCTTTTCTCTCGATTCGGAAATCCAAAAGCTTTGATAAGCGACAGAGGAACTCATTTCTGTAACCATCAAATGGAGAAAGCTATGAAACGATATGGAGTCCACCATCGTTTCTCAACAGCATACCACCCTCAAACAAGTGGTCAAGTCGAAAACACCAATAGAGCCTTAAAAAGAATACTTGAAAAAACGGTCAAGGATAATCCTTCTGTTTGGTCAAGAAAACTTGATGATGCTTTATGGGCGTTTAGAACGGCATATAAAACTCCAATTGGTACAACCCCGTACAGACTCATATATGGAAAAACTTGTCATTTGCCGTTTGAAATAGAACATCGTGCTTACTGGGCATTGAGGCAATGTAATCCTGATCTAAAAATCGCTGGAGAAAAACGATTCCTGTAATTGCATGAACTCGATGAATTAAGACTCCAAGCGTATGAAAATTCAAAATTATGCAAAGCCCGAACAAAAGCTTATCATGATAGAAAGTTAAGGATTTGAAAAGAATTCAAGGCCGGAGACAAAGTTCTTTTGTTCAATTCAAAGTATAAATTCAAAGCTCATAAACTCAGAACCAAATGGTTTGGTCCATTCGTGGTAAAACATGGCTTTCCATCCGGATACGTTGAATTGTATGATAAGAATGGTGGAACTTTCATTGTTAATGGACATCGAATCAAACTATACCATGATGAGGAGCAATTGAATGAAATGTCAAGTGAGGAAATTCCACTTGAACTGCTCGATAAAAAGAAATATACTGCTATTCCATTTATGGCACCTTTTCCAGCTGATTATAAAAAGGTAATACCATGGGCAGCTGAAACTGGTTACATATGGGATGTTCTCCCTAGAACTTGCAATACCGCGAAGTTACATGATATTGATAAAACTGGAAAAGGAATAGTAAAAGGAAATGTGGTGTATATTCCAAAGAAATCAGGAAAGAATCCTAAAGATAAACCACCAAAGAAATAAAAAAGATTGAGTCGGGCTGATGACTCGTTAATAAATTTAGCGCTTCTCGGGAGGCAACCCGTGTGTTTTCAAAATTATTTTTATGCCCCGATGGTTTCACCATAAGTGTGGAATCATCCTATCTCCAAAGCTCAGGCAATTTCATTTCTTATATGTTCCATTTCCCTATTTTTATGATTCATCGTTCTTTACATTGAGGACAATGTCAAACTTAAGTGTGGGGGGAGGAAATAGGAAAATGAACCAGATTTTAATATTTTCTATATTTTTGAGCCTATTTTTAACTTGTTTGCCCCTATGATCTAGTTGTTTTCGCACATTTAGGATAATTTATATTAGAAGAACTAGATAATCCACTAATAAAACATGTAATTTTTGAAAATTCGAGATGTGTCCTGATTGACATTGCGATCCATTTTTGGATTGATAACATTGATAGCACAACTACAGCCCATTCCACTAAATTGTGAGGATTTAAGCCTATTTCATATAGCATACATCTTTTATGCTTGGATCTTTTTGCTATGAGTGTGCCGGTGATCTATTTATTCTAGAACTTGTACATGCAAATCATTACCAGACCGTAGTGAGATCACCTCGTGTGATATAAGTGTATTCGTGTGATAAGAGGCAACCTTAGGAATTAAACCAAATGGCCTTCCATTTTTCATCTAATGATATATTAGCTAGCCACATTGGTTAGTTAACTACTTATTTGGACCCATTTGTTAGCACTCATTTTTAGTGCTAGATTCCATTAGTACACCCTCTGAGCCATCCTTTTCATTTCGTTACACCAGTAAAAAATATAAAAATATTCTTCACCTTTAGCCTTAACCTTACCCATAGTCAAGTCTTGGTTGGTTACTAGCTACTTGGAAAGATGGTTGATATGTGGGAATCCTTGAAAATGAGAAAGTTGTGAACTCCATGATAATCTCAAGGAAGATCTGGTATCTTGTGTAAAAAAAAAAAAAAAAAAAAAAAAAAAAAAAAAAAAAAAAAAAAAAAAAAAAGTAATCATCATTGTTTGGTGACATGGATAGCCAATAAGCTATGAAAGTATGATATCAATCAAGGAAGAATCTCAAGTTCGAAGGAAAGTGGTTGATGTAGCTAGTAGCACTTGGTTGTAGACTTTTGCTATTTGTAAAGTTTTTATTTTTAAACCAATTTCATAAATATATCCCATGCCTTATTATTACCCTTGCGGCTTTGTGAAATTTTCAAGTGTATTGACATGTAGTGACCATCCAATTTCTTGAGGAATTAGATAACGTTGTTAGCGATCTAAGGTTATCCTTAGTGACCATCCGTTATTTGGTAATTCAAGGATTCGTTGTTAGCGAGCTATTATGTTTTACATGAGATAGTTGCACATCAGTCTTATATAACCCTTAAAGCCTTAAAACCCAAATAAAAGTCCTCTTAGATGTTTACACTTGGTGCTTACGCCACGTCGGTGGAGTTTTGTTTCTTGTACAAGCTTATGGTAATATTTAGATCATATCTGAGCAATGAGTGTTAATTTCTTATATACTCACCCACTAAACAAATGAGTGTTGAGTGAATTATACTTCATTTCCTTTTCGTGAGGTGTTTTAATGTGTTATCAAACAAGAGAATCATTTAAGGTATTGTCAAACATCTTGACTTTTCACAACCAAAGCTTAAAAAGATGGATCTTACCTTGTACTTGTACTTGATGGATTTTCATCCCATTTTTAGAATCATTATAATTTATATCATGTGAATTTATTTCTTAAAGCTAGATTTGCTTAGGGGCAAGCAAAATGTAAGTGTGGGGGATTTGATAACGCTCATTTTGAACATGTTTTAGTTGCGTTATTTCTATGTTTATGCATTATATTTGGTTGTATTTGTGAACATATTATGCTTAAAAGGTGCAAAAGATGTATTTTAGTTCAGGTACGATCAAGTTCAAGGAAAAAGCTAAAAAGATGAGGAAAAGTTGTCAAATTAAGAGCTTATGCACAAATGTAGGATTCGTCTCACAATAAAAGCTTTTGGAGGATTGATAAAGATAAAGAATCAAGATTACAATGATTTTATAGCTCAAGAAAAGATCATGAAATGATGAAATGAATGTTGGAGGTTTATATCTCAAACCCAAGGTTGAGTAGTTATTTCCAGACCCAAGGTTTAGTGTTCAAACCCAAGGTCCAGCAGACATCCAGACCTAAGGTCCTAGGTCCAAACCCTGGGTCCAGCCTTTTAAAGTCTTCTATAGTTGCATTAAAGAGAAGAGTTAAAGTGCCATCACTCCAAAGTCTTATCACCTACTTCCATTAATTCATCTTACCTTCAACTTTATGACACTTGGAGCCCAAGAATTATGCTTGATGACCAAGGAGAATTATCTTATATATGTATGCAAGGAGACATCAAGGAGGAGAGAGAGAAAAAGAAGATCAATCTATAATCATATACATCATATATCATACACAAAATCTGTCACCATTCTCTCAAGAAGGGCGACAAGGAGGAGAAACACAGGAAAAGGAGGAGCTTATATTCACCAATCATCAATTCAATTATTCAAGGATCATTGTTGATCATTTCACAAGTGTTCTTCATTACTTGTAATCATCATTACAACTTTTGTAAGACCTATCTAATCATGTTTTCTAGTGATAAATTTCTTGTGATTATTACTTTGTTTACCATGAGTGGCTAAGTGCCTTGTGCACTTGTCTAGATGATGTTTGCTCCATGATTTATTTGATTGATTATGACTTAATGGTTCTAATATAAAAGAAAAGTTAACACTAAGAACGAATTGTGCTATTTAGAGTTTTCTCCACCAAAGAGTTGTCAAGTTTGGGTAATTTCTAATAATGTATTGGGTTGAAAAAGACATTGTTAGTAAATTAGTTGTAAACCTTTGTCTATGAGGGTTTTACCTTATGTATTGACCATTTCATAAGTAACTTGGTGTAACTTGGAAAACTAAATAGTGTGGTTGTCAATTATTTGTGAAACGAAAGCGAATCAAATAATTGAGTTGAGTTAATCTTGGATTGATCAATTCTTTAATATTGTTTTTATAATCTTAAAATCTTGACGAGGATTGAAAGTGTTGGAAACAATAGAGTTAGTACACCCACTAATCGAATTAGAACACCATCTAATTTATTGATCATAATTAAATGGAACCATTGTCGTAATCATGTCAAAGGAATTTTGCAAAATAGTCTAGGCAAGTGTAGTCTTTAAAATTATTGAATTTATATCATCTTTATTTGCTTGCGAATTAGAATCGATAAGTTGGCTTGATTTTATATACAAAAAAATTCACATCATACAAACAAAACAAATCCTAGTGAACGACCTCGGCTTACCTTAATTATCTCTTACTACACACGGACGAGTATACTTGATCGTATGTGTTTTGTTTGAATCATTGGTAAATCGTGTTATAAATTTAAAACTTGTACTCATAACGGGTATATCCCTTGAAACACATCACCTACACTTCCAAGAGTTCCTGTCAAAGGTCTGACCATAAGAGAACCTACTGCTGAACCCAAATCATCAGCACCACAACAACAACAGCCATCACCACAACCAAAACAATCTGAACCTTAGCCTGAACCAAAATCAACATCACAAAGTCAACCCATCAAATCAAAACAAACAACTGCATCTGCAACAAAAAAACCAACTCCAACACCTACAATTCCAAGGGTTCCTGTCATGGTTGTAACTCCATATAAGAAACCTACTCAACCACCTACATACATTGGGAAAGGAAAAGAAAAGATGGTGGAAGACTCTGAAAAGTATCCTGATCCTGCACATGTCCCAATTCATCTTTGGCCAGAAGAACTTCAAGAGGTAAAGGCTAAGTCTACCATTGGTGTGAAAAGAACTGGGAGAAGATTTAAAATGAAGGCCAAAAAGAAGAAGAGAACTAAGCTAGTGGTAATGAGTAGTTCAAAAGGTAGTGATGAACCAGTGAATAAAAAGACAGAGACAATTGATTTACAACTGATGACCCAGGTTGTGTCTGATGATGATGACCTGTTTGAGGATACTGCTCCTTTAGAAGTTAAAACTCCAGTTATTGGATGGAAAGCTGGTTATGATGGGAAAGTTACTTGGTATGAGATACACAGAGTTAGTGGAAGAATTCAAAGGTTTTAAACAATTCCTCAAATGCTTAAACACATTGACATACAAGATTTGGTAAACTTGTGGGGATTAATCAAGAACAAGTATGGAAATACAAGGCCACCAGATGAGCTTGATAGAGTGCTTTGGGAATATCTGACGATCATGTTTGAAGCTTCTGCTCAAGATAGTATGTGGTTACAACAGGGTAGAAGTACTAAAATTTTTCGTTGGAGATTATATAAGTCATGTGGAGTTCATGAGTTAGTAATGCAGGGAGGACTTCATATGCACATGCTGGTAGAGAATGATTACCCTCTGGCTGTGTCTACACTTAAGATGATGGTTGAAGGAGAAACTAAACTTCTTGTTGATCGTCGATCTAAAATGGTTATTGATCTTATCAGAAAGATACAAAGAAAACTATATTGGCAGGATTTTGGTAGAAATAAAAAGAAGTGAGTGCTTGGAAGCATCCTCCTTGTGTTGGTTTATACTTAAAGGAAAATTTACTAGGACTCCTTATTAGATAATTACGTTAGGTTTAAGTACATATTGTTTGTTAAGTCGATTAACTACAGGGTTTTTGTAACCCTGTTACTTTTGAGTAACCATATTAGTATATTGAAGTGTTTGTTGACATAATTCGTTTGATTACAAAGTGTTCTTATTAAGATTGAACGTTAGATTCCGCATAGTGTTTAATATTGTTTCAATTCGATAACAATTTATATACATATTATTTTAGATTCATATCTAATATAATTAACAAGATCACTGCTCATCTGGGATCAACACCAAATCACAATGTTTTTTCTTGAATTAAACTCTGTTCTTCCTCAGAGCTTCACACTGATCATAGATTCTTTGTAGTAAATCCTTTACCACATCTGAATGTCGTTCACACCTGAGTTTTGTGGTAATCATCAAATCTAACACTTCATAACTCAGTGGATATTCCAATTCAGCTAACATGAAGATATCTAATCCACTCTTTGTTGACAAATGATGCACATTGCAGGAACTATACAACTCCCATGATGTAGTCAGATCATAATAAGGAAATTTCCAATAAAGATCTGAAGGATCTGGCTCATACAATCTCTTGAATTCCACCCATATCTCTTGCTCCTTTACATCTGTCTTCTTCTTTGTATTGAGCTTATCTTGTACTAACCTCCACAGAGTATCTAAATCTTCTCTATCACAGAGTCTTATCAAATTTCCAAAATTCTTGAACACTGTTGTCCCTCCACCAACTCTTGTAATCTTTCAAGCCTTTCCAAATTTGTCCCTGTAGATCTCCCAATCAATTATTCGATGTCTTGCTTGCAAATGGTCAACATGAAGAATTTCTGGAACAGTGACTATCATCTTACGCATCCGCTCTTGTGATAATTCCATTCTTTCTCTATGAACTTCCACTTTCTCACTTGATTTCTTCTAAGTGGTCTTGAGTTTCTTTGAAGGTATTTCGTCTAAGTCTTCAGGAAATTTCATGTGAGCTCTCCTATAGTACTTGTAGTACAAGTACACAATCTCTGCATCTGGTCTTCCGTTAAGTTGACATGCCTTCCAACCAGCTTGATTTCGTAAATACATCTTCATTCCAGCTATGACCTGTGCCTTGGTTGGTTGTCTCTTCCTCTTCTGACTTGATCTAATACTTTCCGTGATGTCATCCAAAGCCACTACTTGATTCCTAGTGATTATGAAATCTGCAAGTATAGATGTTTTTGCTTCCTTAGTTAGACTGTCATCTGCAATCAGCTCGACGGCTTTTCGGTATACAACTGTATCATTATCAATCGCATGTTCTATCTGCTCGTTAAGTGATTCTTGTCCAATAATAGCATCAGAAACCATTCTTAATTTTGCCTTCCTTCGACTTTCCATCCAGTATGCTACTTCAGCTTCTTTGTTGTTAAACTGATTTGTCTCATCTTCATCAAGTGATTCTTGTACTGCTTCTTCAACTCCAACAGCAGATTGTTTTAAACCAGCAGTAAGATGACTTGAACCAGCAGCAGAATCAACCTTGGCCATTTCCACTAAACTCTTAACAGCTTCCACCATAGCCTCACCATGTTTGATCAACTGTTCAGGCTCAAAAGTTTTTAGATTATCACATACACCCTCATTACCTTCCTTGAACACTATCAACTTCCATCTCCACATTCTCATTCCTAATAGCACCTTCAACATTCAGCTCATTAACCTCCCCTGTTTCCTTGGTTGCCTCCCCCGAATCCTTGTCCACATGTTTGATCATCTATTCAGGCTCAAAAGTTTTTAGATTATCACATACACCCTCATTACCTTCCTTGACAACACTATCAACTTCCATCTCCACATTCTCATTCCTAACAGCACCTTCAACATTCAGCTCATTAACCTCCCCTGTTTCCTTGGTTGCCTCCCCTGAATCCTTGTCCACATGCCTCCCCTATTTGGGAGCATCCTCCACCAAACTTGTGTCTTCAGGAGAGCTCACCCTTTGTGCTCTTCCAGCCTTCTTTAGCCTTTTGAATACCCTTTTTCTTGACCTCTTCCTTCCCTCCAAATGCCTAATTATCTTCTTCAATTCTTTGCATCTTTTTGAGAGATCAAGAACTTGGGACTCAAGTGTGGTACGTTTTGTTATGAATTCCTGAATATGTTTGATGCTATCCTCACCACTTTGGCCTGTGTTATATGTCCCGAGAGGTGGATCGCTAGAATTGTCATCTTGTACATTGTGGGTGTCCCTCAATTCATCAGTTTTATGCATAGCCTCATCACTTTCAGGTTCATGGGAACCTTCCACAGCTGATGTTGCCATGGTCAGGGTCATACTTATGTTAACACTGACCTGCCCAGCTACTAAGCCAGGAGCAGTAGTGTTAGCTCCTTCCATCATTCCACCTCCCACACCTGTGGCAGCCTCATCTGCATCCATCCTAACACTGGTTTGAGGAAAATCAGTGTTCTTATTTGGTGAAATCCTAGGTGTTAGGGTATTTTGAGGGTGAGATGATGAGGTATCCAAAGTGGCTGTGTGGTGGGTAGTTGTTGTGTTTTCAGCACTTTTAACCTGAGTGGCAGCCAATTGCAACATATGTGGGAACAATGGAGTAATAGTCCCAGAGAACCAGTTCCATCCTTTTTCAAATAAGAAAATAATTTCCTTTTAAGCTTAGAACATTCCTTTACATTTTTATGTACCTTAGGCTTTTTAAGTTGCTTATTCAAAATCAATTGCAAAAACCTTGGGTAAATGTAATGTTTTCCTGAAACATTCTTTTTCAAGCCATCCATTACCATAGCCGAAAAATTAAAGGGTTTTCCTGTGGCCAGACAAATCATAGCAGATGCTTGAGTTGTGCTAAACTCATTCCACCCTGTAGTTTTAGGACTTAGACAATGGAGAATGGTGTGAAGAAGAAATTTCCATTGTGGACAGAGAAGACCCTTATAAAACTTTAAACCGTTTGTTTTATTCTCATATCCCATATTTTTAAGTTGCTCAAAAATGATAGAATTTTCAAGGCAAATTATTTTCTCATCATCTAAAAAGTGAAGAGCTTTTCTTACAGATGATTCGGAGATGACAATCCTTTGGCCATCTACCTTAGCCTTTAATTTTTCTTCCCCATTTCTAGTTCTGAGCTTGACACTAGACCAGAACTGTTTCATGTGGGAAATAACTATATCAGGGTTTGTTGTTAATGCGTACCTAATATGAGTAGCATTAAGAAAGTCCATTACCTCAGCAAAACCTTCAGCTTCTTGGGGCTTTTGAAGAAAGGCAACTTGATTGTGGTTAGCTGATAAAGATCTTTTCGTCATTGTGGATTAGGGTTTGATTTGGGTGTTTTAAGATTATAGGTGAAAAATGGTGTTAGGGTTTGAATTCGTTTTATTTTTGAGCGCGTAAAACTGATTATGATATCCAATTAGATTTTAAAAGCCTAAATCGAACGAATTGGGGGTTTGTAAACCTTTCGGATAAGAAAGTACACATCAGTCCCTGTTCTTTTGTAATCAAGCAGTAGAATCCTAAAAATTACAAAGCGAGCAGCAGAACCCTCAGCAGCAGGATGTCTGGGTGAAAGTGTTTACGTTCAAGTTGAATATGCTGCTGGTGATAAAAAAGCTAAGGTTGATTTTACTGCTGGAGTGATTCATCCTACTGCTGGTGAAAATTAAGCTGCTGCTGATCCTACACATCAATACTCTTTTTCTAATTTTATTTTTATTTATTTTATTTTTTATTGAATTCATAGTAAATAAAATATTAACAAACTAAACATAATCCCTTTTTTCTAATTTTATTATTTTTTATTTTAAATTTTTTTTTGAATCATTTAGGAAGTTTAAAATTTAAACCACAAATGACATCCTGAATTCACACCTTTTTTATAAGCGACATACTTAATTCTAATCTTGATTGACAAGATTAGAGGCGATAAATTGCATGTAGTTTTTATATTTTATCTTAAAATACTTTCCCCAACAAACACAATCTTTTATTTTTCTTATAAATGGAACGGATAATGCTTACTATGTTAGACTAAAAAATAATGTTGAGATAAGAAACCAAACGGTTCTTAAAAACTAAACGGTTAGAAATACCCGTATTTTTCTTATCTTTTTTTTATTCCGTATTTTTCTTATCTTTCTTGATAGTACAAAATACCGGTTAGAAACCAAACGGTTCTTATCTTTGGTGATAGTACACAACACTCGTTAGAAACCAAAGAGTTCTTAAAAACTAAACGTCATTCTTAGGTCCATATAAAGGTACAAACAAACACGTTTTTTCATTTATAGCAACTCAAAAAAGATCTTCTCTCTCTAAAAAGAATAGAGTCTAAGTTTCCAATAATTGATCAAATTGCAGAAGAGGCTCATTTTGGTAAAATGCACAAGGTGCTGAATGTAATTTTTAATAGGGAAAGAATGGAGATGCGTGGTTTTGCGACCTTACAACAGGTTTTACCTCTCGAGGGATCTCAAGAGGCTTGCAATCCCCACCAAGCAGTGTACCTGACCGATGTAGTATAGTGTAGTGGCAAGTACCGGGGGATTGATCGTTCTCTAGGGGAATAGTGTCGTTAGGATTGAAAAACTACTCTAATATGTCTAAAGGTGAGGGAAGATTCTTTTTGTATTTTTATATTTTTATAAAAGCAAGTAAAATCTCGGGTTTGAAGGAGTGGGCGGAATTAGTTGCTAGTCAACTAACCCAAATAGCTATAAATGCAAATAAAATAAAATAACTGAAAATAAAAAGGTTGTGAAACTTATATGGGGAGAAATGTGTTTACTTAGATTTCCTTACTCCCTAACTATCTTTTACCGGTTGATTAGTGTGTATTAATTGCGTGGATGACGGGTGTATTCCTTAATACCAATCGTGGGGTGGCGTACGTACTTCCCCAACTCTACAAGCTCCTACTTCACTCCTATGTCGAGCCGGCTAAGAAGCTCCTAACATGGGATCACTAGAATTCGCTCATGCATTAAATACAACCATAAAAACCTTAGTACGCATTGGTTCATGTTTCTTAAGACGTTCAAGCAAGTTACCGTATAGGAGGTTAGCCAGTTTTCTTAAGCCTAACATCGATAAACAATCATCCAATACAATTAATAACACACCAACAACTAATAATCAATAGTTAGGTTTCATTAGATCTAAGCAAACACAAGATAAATCTAGCCTAGCATGTTAAATAAAAGACAAGAACAAGATATAATCAAACAACACATAGACATATTGAATGATTAATTGATTACTTATCTTCAATTGAACATGGGAGATCCAAGAGTATAAAACCCTTAAAAATGGCATAAAAATCGTATTAGGGTTTCTCCTCACAAAGTTGCACACCCATGACTAAAAATTATGAAAGTATATATAGGAAAACAGATCTGACGGCGTCACGTTATAGAGGTTGACGCCGTCACCTCGCCGCGGTTAGGGTTTCTTGATGGCCTTCTTGAAGCCGTCCCCCTTTAATCTTCCAAAATCCTCTCTGGCTTATCAAGGCTTGACGACCTTCTTGACGCCGTCCCCCTTTAATCTTCCAAAATCCTCTCTGGCTTATCAAGGGCTGACGGCGTCACACTAGGGCTTGACGCCGTCAAAGGTACTTTTCCAGCAGATTTAGAGACTTTGTCGTTTTCTTCACTTTTATGCTCCAAAACGTCCAAAATGCTTCCTTTTCCAGATTTCTTCTCCAAAGTACCTAAAATGACAAAAGGAACGATTTAGGGCAATATTTGATCAAATAAATACGATTTAGGGCTTAAATGACCCCCTAAAAGCGGTACACTTTTCGCTTCATCAAATACCCTTACACTTGAGATTTGCTTGTCCTCAAGCAAATGCGCTTTTATTCTAATCAAAATACAAGTTAGGGGTCATTTAACGCTAATATAAAAGTAATTACAACAAATAGTCGTTCCACTTTAATCATAATAAGCACGGAGATTACAAACTAGCACCTCACAAGTAGTGTTTAGATACTCACATCTCTCAGGTGTCATAAAAGTATATCTCATAAATGAAAATGGATAATATCTCTCACTACCTGTCATAGCAAATAGATTACCATAGGCTTGGGAAAGGATCGAAAACCTCCTCCACTAGGCGTAAGCACCTAAGATAAACTATCAAAGAGGGATTTTAAACGGGTTATAACGTTAGGTGTAGGGATATGATAAACACGGTTTTGTTGGATAAAGGATATTTTACTGGTGGCGAGTTAAAGATCTTGATTAATTACATGTACAATATAGCGTTGCTAAGCCAAGACTAGACTCGACTTAAGCTAATGAAAGAAATAACAAAAAGATTAAATAAACATAAAATGAAACGGGATGGTAGTCCGTATGTTTTTTCTACTTTTCTTTTTCTCATTTTTTTGTATTTTTCTTAATTTTTTCGATTTTTTTTTTTTTTTTTTTTTTTTTTTTTTTTTTTTTGCATACACTCTTGCCCTACCATCCAAAATAATACATCATAGGGGCCTCGGTTCTCCCCTTACACTTGAACTTTTAAATAACTTTACAATTAACTATTCTAATGACTCGAATTAAGATAATCGAAACACTTGGAGTACTTTTAAAATATTTAGCACATATGGGGGTAATAATGTTGTTCTTCCCCATTACTCCATTACACTAGTACTTTACCCATGAGTCCCAATCGTCCCAAAACAATATGTACAAGGATATGACTCGACTTAGCAACCATGTAATCAATTAGATAATTAACTTGGGGTTTAAACAAATGTTGTCACAATAATGCACTAAAAATGAGTGCATACAAGGTAGGCTAAGGCGATTTGGGTGTACATTTAAGTGGGGTGTAAACAAATTCTTACTTTAAGTAAAATGCTTAAAGTTAGAAACGAAAAGATAGGCTCTGAGGGGTGTACTAGGGGTATCGTGTACTAAAAATGAGTCCAACGCAAGTTCTAGAATCTAAGTGCTACCGGTACACACATCATAGCATAAATGCTTTTCCTACCAATTCTAGGGGCGAACCTCACATATTTGGGGGTGGAAAATTTTTTTAGTGGTACGGTTTTGTGCTAGTCATATAACTCCTATCCATGAGACGCTCATTAAGATCAAAGTTTCACTCCTATATGTTGTAAAAAAATTTAAATTTGGCACTAAAATTGCCCTAACAGGTATTTCTCTCAGTTTTATTACACATCTACCATTAAACAAACAAAAATCAAGCGTAATAGTATTCTCTAAAGTATCGTACTTTACCCCCCCTTACACTTAAGATGAACATTGTCCCCAATGTTCAAATAACAAGATGTAAAAGTAAATAAGGTAAAAGAATGAAATCAAATACTCCCCTAATTCGCTCGGTGGATAAAGGGGTAACATGGTTAGATCTTCTTCCAAGGTAATGTTGAAGCTTCAAGATTAAAGCAGCGCCAAAAGTTAGATTCCACATACATCTCCTTGTCCAAAATAACCTGTTAAATCTGAGAAAACAAACACGAAAACCTGCATAACATCGGCGGGATAAATCTGTATAAGGATATAATGCTTGTGGAATGATTATTTTGCAGATTCCTGGAGTTTATAAGTTAGAGATTTAATAAAAACTTATTATGATTCCGGAAGAAAAACAAAACTTTCAAAAATTTCAGAAAATTAACACCTGACGCCGTCAGGTTGTAAAGCCTGACGCCGTCAGAAATGATCTGACAGAATTCTCATGTTAAGTTTCCGGAAAATTTCTGGAAAAACCTTTACCTTACTTCCTGGAATTCCTGCAAAATATCATTATGACTCGATACAAGCATTTGACTCAAACAAATACTAATATGTATGTTAATTTAATATTGTTATGATTCATGTTCATTTGTTCTAATAAACCGATTTGGATTTCCCTTACACTTAACTTTTGCAAAATACCTTTATATGTAGTTAAGACGAAGTTAAAAACAAGATAAAGCATTTTCACAATTTAGTTTCGAACATGAATCAATAATAATAAAAATTAAACATACATACGGAAGCAAATAAAATCAAACAAACAAATAAATAAACACACAAAGCAAATAAAGCTTGGGTTGCCTCCCAAGAAGCGCTTTTCTTTATTAACGAGTCTTGTAGCTAGACTCAAAGTCACGTACATTACGTGATTCCATCATTCGTCACGGTTTCTAGGTTCCCCTTTGATTCTCTATCAGAATCACTTTCATAGTAAAGGTATTTCGGGTCCTCGAGATCAAAAGGATTATTTTGGTATTTAGAACTAAGCTCCTTAACATGCTTAAAGAATCCACTCGACAGGTCAAAAGTTTCCTTACATCCTCTTCTCACATCATCATCACATAACACGAGTTGGGAACTTAACCCATCGAGCCCTCCATAATCAATCTCCTTGAATTCACTCATCTTGTAAGGCGTTTGGTATGAGATTTCCCTAATCCCATCGGTGAAAGTCATGATCCCATTGAGCTCGTCCACAACCAAGCTTGTGGCCTTGCAAAAAGGTGCCCCAAAAACAACTTGTGATAACCTGGGATGGATGTACTTTTCGATATTATCGACGATTACGAAGCTCATAGTGAATGCCATATTTCCTACAAACACCTGTACATCATCATCTATGCCGATGTCATCCTTCCCTTTATGAATCATCCCCCATCTGCAAATGTTGTTATAATGAAACAAGGACATCACATTTTTGGGTAAACATGTGTCAATGTAAACATTATAAAAATGCTTGTGACCAATCATGCAAGGTATTTTGAGATTATTCGGATCACGTCGCTTAATTCGGCCAGGCCTTCTACCGTGTAGCCCCCATGTGTTGCAAATTGCTGATGGTTGATACTCATACACTTCTTTACTGCCATCCCGAAAAATCACTTTCCTGACACCATCGGTAAATAATGCACTACTATCATCCTCATCGAGTATCACTCCCGTTGCTTTTATGAATGGTTTGCCTAGAACAAGGTTAGTTAAGGATGGGCTGATGATCGAGTTCATGTTATTAAATACAGTTAGCTCGATATGAAAGAGGAACTTTTCTATCACAATTGGTACCCTTCCTATTACCCCGATGATATTAAATCCTTCATAATTGACCTGTTTGGTGAAGGCTTCGTTATATAGAGAAAGGGATATTGCATTCATAGAAGAGTTGGGGTTTATGTAGGCATCTTTTATAAACTTTTTCCTAGTGGTGCAAGATATCTTAAAGACCCTGGGAGCGTCATCCTTTATTTTCTCTCCAAATCCCATAGGCAGCTTTGCTGTGCTCCTCTCAAGTTCTTCTATCAGGGGCAGTCTAGCAGTCCTGGGAGCCCGTGAGGCATTTCGGATTTCTATTCCGAGCCCTCCTCATCACTCACCTCTCTTGTACTAGAGTTCTTTGGTGAGTCTAGATAGTTGCCGGGCGCCTCGGGGTTCTTTTCGAGAACTTCACCCTCCATTTCATTGTCCACATTCTCGGTTGATTGTTGGTCCAGGTTGGGTTTAGGAATAGGTATTGTTGTAATGGTGTTCACGAAGTGGAGTGGTTTTGAAGGGGTATGAGTATCTCTAGTTTCTTTTTCGTTTTGTGATATGTGTTTGAAGAGTTTACTAGGGTGCTTGATTTTTACAGGAGGGGGTGTTTGGTGAGTCACCGTGACAGATTTGATCTCATTAACTCGTGCCAACTCACAAGTTGACCTGCCAGCAATGCGATCATTGATAACCTTTAACAGGTTATCAACCTTGTTGTTCATATCAACTTGTTGTTGTCTGAATTGATTCTCAAGTTTGGAGAGCTGTGTTTCTTGAGAGAGAATGAATTTTTGCAGTGATTCCTCACGATTTTGTTGTTTATGCATATGCTGATGAGGATAATGTTCAGACCAGGTGAGTGGGGGAGAGTCATTGAATGATACGCTTCGCGTTTGGTTCCAACTAAAATTTGGCTTACTCTTCCATGCCTTATACCTATCTTCGGAATTCATGGGTCCATAATTAGTGGTGAGCCACTTATCTCCCGCCTTATCGATTCGCGAGGATGCGAATTCTTTGAAAGCCTGTTTGGGGAGTTCCATGCAATCACGAGTGTCGTGGGGACCACTACATAATTTACACGAAGAAGTGATTTTGTTCACTTGGCTTGAAGGTTTAGGAGCCTCGTAGGATTTCATAAGAAACTTGACTTGGTCTTCAAGCTCTATGATCCTACGGTCGAAAGTGCTTGAATTGTTCGAAGGCAAAGATATTGCCTTGACCGTTTTATTCAAATCACGGGGATCATTCCAACTTTCGTTGTCATAAAGAGCAAGATCTTTCAAGAGAGCCCATGATTGTTCCACAATTAGATCACGTAGCTTACCACCGGCCGATTGGTCAATGGTTTTCCTCGTGGAGAGATTGATGTGGTCATAGAAGATTTGGACTTGGAGCCAAAGTTCTATGCCATGGTGAGGGACTTTTTGGAGTAAGTCCTTGAATCGAGTCCATGCCTCGTAGAGGGTTTCGCCTTGACGTTGTTGGAACATCAAGATATCATTCCTTAGCTTGGTAGTTCTTCCTGGTGGGAAAAACTGAGCAAGGAAACGAGTGGTGAGATCATCCCAAGAGGTGATGGATCCTGCGGGTAGACGCGCTAGCCATTGACTAGCTTGGTCCCGCAGAGAGAATTGAAAGAGACGCAGCCAGGTCTTCTCTCGAGTGGCAACATCAAGGTCTATAGAATCAACGATTTTGAGAAAGTCCTTGAGATGTTGATTAGGATCTTCGGAACGAAGTCCATGGAATGCGCATCCGCTTTGCACCAACCGGATGGTGTCGGATCGCAAGGGAGTGACATTGGCTCCTTGAGTGAGCTCAATGGTGTTTCGATAGCCATGGTGGCTAGGACGGGAGTAGTCTCCTAAGGTACGGGCTCTAGGAGGTGGGTGTTGTCGTGGTGGTGGGTTGTTAGGATCGAGGATATTACTACCTTCCATAATGTCGGATGGTAATGGTTACGAACAAAGAAACGAAGAAAAAAGATAGACTAAAGAAAACCTAGAAAAATAAAATAAAAATCTCACTAGAAAGGAATCTAGTGAGTAGACCTAATAAAATAAAAATTCAACCTAAACAATAACTATTCCCCGGCGACGGCGCCAAAAACTTGATGCGTGGTTTTGCGACCTTACAACAGGTTTTACCTCTCGAGGGATCTCAAGAGGCTTGCAATCCCCACCAGGCAGTGTACCTGACCGATGTAGTATAGTGTAGTGGCAAGTACCGGGGGATTGATCGTTCTCTAGGGGAATAGTGTCGTTAGGATTGAAAAACTACTCTAATAGGTCTAAGGGTGAGGGAAGATTCTTTTTGTATTTTTATATTTTTATAAAAGCAAGTAAAATCTCGGGTTTGAAGGAGTGGGCGGAATTAGTTGCTAGTCAACTAACCCAAATAGCTATAAATGCAAATAAAATAAAATAACTGAAAATAAAAAGGTTGTGAAACTTATATGGGGAGAAATGTGTTTACTTAGATTTCCTTACTCCCTAACTATCTTTTACCGGTTGATTAGTGTGTATTAATTGCGTGGATGACGGGTGTATTCCTTAATACCAATCGTGGGGTGGCGTACGTACTTCCCGAACTCTACAAGCTCCTACTTCACTCCTATGTCGAGCCGGCTAAGAAGCTCCTAACATGGGATCACTAGAATTCGCTCATGCATTAAATACAACCATAAAAACCTTAGTACGCATTGGTTCATGTTTCTTAAGACGTTCAAGCAAGTTACCGTATAGGAGGTTAGCCAGTTTTCTTAAGCCTAACATCGATAAACAATCATCCAATACAATTAATAACACACCAACAACTAATAATCAATAGTTAGGTTTCATTAGATCTAAGCAAACACAAGATAAATCTAGCCTAGCATGTTAAATAAAAGACAAGAACAAGATATAATCAAACAACACATAGACATATTGAATGATTAATTGATTACTGATCTTCAATTGAACATGGGAGATCCAAGGGTATAAAACCCTTAAAAATGGCAGAAAAATCGTATTAGGGTTTCTCCTCACAAAGTTGCACACCCATGACTAAAAATTATGAAAGTATATATAGGAAAACAGATCTGACGGCGTCACGTTATAGAGCTTGACGCCGTCAACTCGCCGCGGTTAGGGTTTCTTGATGGCCTTCTTGACGCCGTCCCCCTTTAATCTTCCAAAATCCTCTCTGGCTTATCAAGGCTTGACGACCTTCTTGACGCCGTCCCCCTTTAATATTCCAAAATCCTCTCTGGCTTATCAAGGGTTGACGGCGTCACACTAGGGCTTGACACCGTCAAAGGTACTTTTCCAGCAGATTTAGAGACTTTGTCGTTTTCTTCACTTTTATGCTCCAAAAACGTCCAAAATGCTTCCTTTTCCGAATTTCTTCTCCAAAGTACCTAAAATGACAAAAGGAATGATTTAGGGCAATATTTGATCAAATAAATACGATTTAGGGCTTAAATGACCCCCTAAAAGCGGTACACTTTTCGCTTCATCAAATGGCCAACAGATCTGATAAAAAAGATTACTCGAAGAAGATTGAAGAACTGAAAAATCGTGTTAAGAAAAGACACGATATAACAATGGAGTTAGAGCAGTTTGGGAGCATTAAGGGCATCTTTAAGGAACAATTTGAATATCTCATGTTGGAAAAGAAAGGAGATTTGAAAGAAATAGATTTTCTGCCTGAAAGGCGTCCAGCAAGTGGGCGTCGTTCATTGGAGAATACTAGAATGTTGAAAAAGGTAAGCGAGATGGATTAGGTTTGCTGAAAAAAATTATCGTGTAAAAAAAACTTGTTTTGGAGAATACTAGAATGTTATGTTTACTACTTATCTTGCTGTTTGTTAGAAAAACTTGTTTTGATGAAGTTTATGTAATGTGTACTCTTTATCTTCAGAATGATGTTAATGAAATTCGTAGTTATTATCTAATTGTTTTATTATGTGTTGAATGGTGGTTTTAATTCAGAATTTTGGTGTTCTTTTAAGGGATAAAAATACTGCATCACATTTATTGATGCAATTGGTGAAATGCACTGATGCAGTAGGTTCTTGTATGTAGCATATAAGTCAAGATGAGGTTAGACGCGTAGTGCTTTAAGTGTCAAAATGTGTCTGGTGTGTATGAATGATTCATCATACTGCTGGTGAAAATGAAGCGGCTGCTGCTCCTACACATCAATACTCAGGAAAGGGTAAAGGCATGTTTGTTGAATAGGTAAAAGAAAAGGTGAAGGAGGAAGAGAAAGAGAGTTCTAATATTGATATGTTGGTTAATTGAGATATTAAACTTGTCATTGAATTTTGGACTCAAGTGGTTCTTGATCAACAAAGAAAGATTAAAAGACAACTGTTGATGGTTTAATGCTTAAAAGAAACCTTATTCAAATTGTTGGGTTACATGTTAATGAACGGTTACAAATAACAACAATTACTAGATAATAGTCAATTATTCTTGGGTTAGAAGTTATTGAACGGTTGCAAAGAACAATGATTGCTAGATAATAGTCAAATATTTTAAGGTTAGTTGTTATATGATGAACTCAAATAAGTACATTTTATTATCATCATTTATCCTATTTATTTGACTTGTTTTATTATATTATACATGAGAATTGATACGTTAATGTTTACTTTTGTAATTCTCAGGTAAAAACAAGTATTATGTGAAACTTGGCGATTTTGGACTAATTATGGAGAAAAACAAGCAAGATGTTAAGAGTCTACTGAAATGTACAAGATCAAGATCATTCTGCTCCAGATACGCCGCAACATACTTCTTACATACGGCGCATCACTATCAAGATTTCACAAGTTACGATCCAAGACAACAAAGGAAATGCGCCGCATGAAGAAATGAAGTTACGCCGCATCTTAAGGCGGTGTACGAATATTCCTGAATATATTAATCTTGGACCCCACTCGAAGTTAAGTCAATGCGCCGCATCTGCTTATCCTATGCGCCGCATCTAACCCTCAGACAGAAACTATAAATACCCCAAGACCAGACGAATTTCGAGAGCTTAAGTTGGACAGTACAAGATACCAGACGAATTCAGACGTATTAGCAGCACAAGACACACCCTAAACGAAGATAAAAGAGCTGTAAGAAGGTCCTGCATGTATTCAATTCATTAATTAGTTTTGTTTTATTGTATTAGTACACTTTAATTCATCAGGATTGATGGGCCGATTTCATGTGACTATGGAAAATCATGGGCACCCCTTAAAATTGCTTTCCCATTAATTAAAGTTTATATGTTGATGTCTTTGGTGACTTTTATTAGTGCATTGATAACCTCTGTGTCTAGCTGAGCATTGCTTGGGTCGCCATGCCCCTTCCTCGCCTATTTATTCTATCGTTTCTAGAATAGTAGGATAGACATAAGTTGAGAGGATTCGACACACGGTTAAGGTGGTTAAACCTTGTATACTTTGTGTGTAATGATATATTGAGTTTATATGATTAAGTACGCGGAATTTACTTAATCACACTTAGAAGGTTATGTATGTTATGGAAATAGAAGAATTATGTTTGTTACTTAACAATGAACAAAGAAAGTTTATCACTGAACGATTCAATATTATTCAAAATAATACGAGTGATCTTGTGTTTATCACTAGGGTTACAAAGACCTTGAATCTTATGTTTCTAGATTTGTGATATATGTTTTTGTTTGTTCTATGTCTTAACAGATATGAGTTCATATTTTTCACATTCATAATCACTAATCTAAGATCTCTTTTATAGTCCAAGAGATCTCTTACAATATTACTTTAAGTCTAATCAACACTTGTCTTACAAAAGATCAAGTCGAGCTAGTGTATAGAAGTTTATATCTCACAAGTTATTCAAATGAATTAATGCAAGCACATGCATCAACTTGTTGACTGAGAAAATATCTAGATATTATTTTTGCATAAGAGTGACTCATACAAATAATATCTTCTTCGATCTTATCCTTGTAACAGCTCTATGACTCACTGATCAGCAGTACCATTCTCTACTAGCAGTACCTTCTACTTGAACTAGCAGTACCTTTTTGTTCTAGCAGTACCCTGATGTACTAGCAGTACCTTGATCATTAACCAACAGTACCTTCTTGTTAAAGTATTTTCTTATACTCTAACTTCAGAATATTTAATTCCCAACATAAGTGATCATTAAGGGTTTACTCGCCGATAAGATTAGAGCCAACGAGAAAGGGTTAATTATATACACTTCATATAAAACTAGCAATAAAACAAGAGACAAGCTACTTAATTATCAGGACAGGTCTTCTTATAGTCTCAAGTCTCTATCTGTGTACGTGTGTGCTAATCGCTGATTCGTGCTCATTAGTTTAGTTTATATTTAATCATAACCAAACCGTGCCAGTCTCTCAGGCTGAACCCCCTTGTGTTAGATTAGGTTGTACAGCTAACTTAAGATATTAAAATACGGATTAGAATAACTAGATAATACGTTCCACTCTTAGTGATCGACACTCTACTTACCATTATATTCATACTGACCGGGTACACTGCTCGTTAAGTGTGTGTGTTATTGATAAGTCGGCTAAATATAAATTTAAAACTTGAGTAGGCATTAATACTGCTAAACCGCAACGACACGCGCACGCATCAAGTTTTTGGCGCCGCTGCCGGGGAGTGAATTGTTATTATCTCTTAATTTGATTAGTATTTTAATTAGGTTTTATTTTTAGATTCTAACCACTAACCCTGTTATATATTAGATAAATTGCATTCATTGTATTATTTGCATATTTTCTGTTTTTGTGTGTTTTTATTTTCTTTAATTTTTGTTTCTTTTTGTTTATTTTTATTTTTGTTTTTTTTTGTTTTTGTATTTTTCTGCATTCTGCTATCGTTGTACTGAGCTGATACAAACGATACGGCGCATCTGTTTTCACAGATACGGCGTATTGCGTTTAATTTTTACAAAATACAACGCGTTTAATAAATTCGAGTACGACGCATCTTTCCCCAAGATACGGCGTATTCTGTTTTTAATAAAAAAATTTCTAAACCCTAACGCCATACGACGCATCTGGTTTAACAGATACGGCGTATTTTCGATTTAAATTAAAAACAGTTTTCGAATTATTAAACAGATACGACGCATCGATTTTTATCGATACGGCGCATCTTCTTAATCAAAAATCTTGTATTTTGAAACGTAACGAAAATACGGCGCATTAACTTTTGTTAATACGACGCATTTAATTTTATGAAATATAATCGATTTTTGATAAATTAAAACTGATACGGCGCATTCTAATTTATAAGCGGCGTATCTGCTTTCTGAATAAAAGTCTGATTAAATTTTAACGATTATAAGATACGGCGTATCCAACTTTTTGGATACGGCGCATCGCTTGCAGAGATCAGTAACTTTTATTTTTCGTATTCCGTTTTCGTTGTTAATTTTCTGATATATTACTTTCTTGAACATACCCTAATGATGCTTTTGTGATGGTTTCAGGAAGTGCATGACCAGGAGTTCAACTAAGAACTTGATTAAACCTTTCGAAGATCCTGAACGAGCCTTACATTCGCTTAAAAGGCTTTTCAACACAAAAAGCTTTGATATTTCAAGTTCATTCGAGCTTGATTATTTTTCTGAAGAGAAAGAGGAAGAAGAAACAGAAACAATGGCGGAAAACACTACCATGGAGGAATACATGAACAAAACCCGTGCTGATTACAGTTCAGGAGTTGCTAGACCAAAGTTTGATGAAAAGTCAAAGTTTGAGTTGAAGGGTCAGTTTCTCAAGAAGCTAAGAGAAAATGCTTTCAGTGGAACAGAACATGAAGATGCTAATGAACATGTTGAAAAGGTCCTCGAGATTGCAGATTTGTTTACTACAGAAGGAGTCTCTGACGATCAACTTATGCTAAGAATCTTTCTAATTTCGCTTAAAGGAGCTGCTAATAAGTGGCTAAGGAATGAACCTGCTAGTTCAATCACAACATGGGAAGATTTGAAGAGCAAATTCCTGAAAAGATATTGTCCACCTGCTAAAACTGCTAAAAAGATGGAGGCTATCAACAGTTTCAAGCAAGAGCCTGATGAAACCCTTTATCAAGCTTGGGAACGATTTAAAGACCTATTGATGAAATGCCCTCAACATTATCTAAGTCCAATGCAGGAGATAATATTGTTCTATCAAGGATTGGACGTGCCTACTAGACAAATCTTGGATGCTAAGGGAGCTGTGCCTCAAATGAGTGCAGCCAATGCTAGAAAAGCTATTCAAGAAGCTGCTGATCACTCTCAAAAATGGCACGATGGAACCTCTACTAGATCTAAGAGCAGCACTAATTTTGACGGGTTTGCTGCAATTCAAGCTCAATTGGATAAAATTAGTAGAGAGATAAAGAAGCGTGATGAGAAAGTTTATGCTGCCCAAGTTGGATGTGAAAAATGCGAAGGACCTCACTACACTAAAGATTGCCCTAATAAGAATGAAAGTGAGACGTTTGAAGAAGCATACTACACACAATTTGGACAACCATTCCGACCTTCAGGAAGATTTAGGGAAGCTACTCCGGGATACTATCAAAAGAACAAATTTAATCCCACTTATCAAGAAAGGAGGCAGACTTTGGATGACACTCTAAAGCAAATTATGGCCGATGCTGCTAAAAGACATGAAGAGAACACTGCTATGATTAAAGAAATCCGAGCCTCAATGGATACTATAACAAGAAATCAAGGAGCTTAGATCAAAGCATTGGAACAACAAATCGGACAAATGAGCAAGGTTCATCAAGAAAGGGGATACGGAAGTTTACCAACCTCAACTGAAACTAACCCAAGAGATCATGTCAAGGCCATATATACTACTGAAGAAGTCACGCCTTACATACCTTTTCCTAGAAGATTGATTAATGGTAATGATGCTGCAAAGCCCGAATTTTTCTTTAATTCTTCAATCAGTTTAAGGAGGTTACTCAAAGAGAAGACGAAGATTGAAGAGGAGATCAAGGCTACAATTAAAGAAGAGAGCTCTGCAACCGACTTACGTGCCTTGCCTTATAAAGAAAAGGACCCAGGAAGTTTTACTTTACCTTGTTCAATTAATGACATGTCTTTCAATAATGTATTAGCTGACTTAGGAGCTAACGTTAGTGTTATGCCCCTTAAGACATTCACTACCCTAGGACTAGGAAAATTAGCACCAACTAAGCTGCTTATTGAATTGGCTGATAAAACGGTAAAACAACCTGAAGGGATTGCTGAAAATGTGCTAGTTAAGATTGAGAAGTTTGTTTTCCCCGTAGAATTTGTTATATTAGATATGCCCGAGGATTTTAAGATTCCTTTAATCCTTGGAAGACCTTTCTTGTCTACCGCCCATTGGTATGTGCTTAAACACATACCATTTCTAGACCAAAACCGGACCCAAATAGACCAAAAACCCGACCAAAAGGCCAAATATATTGTGTTTTTGTGTTTTTACATATGCAGGCATGGATATCGAAGAAAAGGACAAAATCAAGCAAAGAACCGGGAAACCGAGCACGAGATATGGAAGTATTATTTTTAGCCGATGCCGGGAAGAAATTATGGTCAACAAGTCAACTGAGGTCCTCATATTTTCAGAGATTGTCAATTTCATCCCTTGGATCTACTTTGGAAAATATGGCAAGATTAGTCCCTAAGACTTCAAGTTAAATTCATTTGGTCCTTATGATTTTAAAATACCCTATCCTTAACTTTAAACACAACCGGACCTTAAACCTTCGCCTAAGCCCAACATCCTTCGCCTAAGCCCAACCCACTCCCCATTCGCTAAATCTTAAACCCGGTCCATCACTTAACCCAATCCAACACTCAAAAGATAAAAAAAACTCGGTCAAAGTCAAAAGATAAAAAAATAAAACTAAACACTCACCTCCCTTTTCTCTCTCACACCCGAACCAAAACAATTCACCCCCAAAATTAACCAAGAACCCTAATTCCCCAAATCAAAAATTAACCGAGAGTAAGGGTATCTTCGTACTTTGCACGCATATCTAGAAGGGTCTGACAACTGCCATGACACGTGGGGGCAGGCTATTGGACCGAACACGCATGATTTATGATCGTACGGCCAGAGATCAAGCTTGGAGATGAAGGGAAGATCCAAGGGTGATAGTTAGCTGTGGACACACGCGGATCGCCAACGTGGACACTCGAGAAGGTTCAGCCGAGCTCTATAAATATAAGGACTTCTCTTCGATTGAGTTAGTTAGTTTTTTTTTTAGTAGCTAAACTCTGTCATTTTAGTTTATGAATTGTATTTCTTAATCTTTCATTGTACTTTTGAGATTTTTAGTTAATGAAAATTTTCTTTTAATGTTCAAATCCGATCTTGTTAAATTTCATTTGTTACCTTGAGTTTAGTGTTTAAAGTTTACCATTAGCTTATTAAAAGCAGTTTCAGCTTGTTTGTTTGTTTGTAACTTTACTTTGTTCAACACAATTCAAAAAATCCAAAAATTGTTCACACAGCTTCAACAAGCTGTTTTTAAGGTTGCATTAGCTTATGTAAGCTTTGTAGCTTATCATAAGTGATAATTAGAGTCATTTCTGTTTTGAAATTCAAAGTTTCAATTTGGTCAACGAAAGTCAACCACCAGCTTATTCAATAAGCTGAGCTTATTCCAGAAGAAGCTGATAGTCTAGGGGAGATTTGGAAGCTCCTAGCCTGTCTAAAGACAGGCAAGCATAGTGAATCCCCTCTTTTCATGCTGAGGGGAAGTTACATTGTGAGTTTCAACTTTAATTTTATTTGCATCAGTAGCTTATAAGTAGTGTAGAACTGATTTTGTTAGCTTTCATTTGTTCATTGTTGGTTATTTGATCTGATTATTGCCTGATATCAGTAGTTTTCTTCATTGAAATTTGGTTAAGTTGAGTTTAATGTCAAGTTGTTTGTAACTGTTGGATAAATTGAATTTAATCTGCATCATTATTATTTGAGAATCTGAAGTCTGAGATTAGTGTTTGTGAGAGTTCTATTGACTGAGTTTATCCATAGTAAGATGTTGTGGATTGGTGTGGAAGTTTGAATCTCATTACTGCTCTAAAAGTTTTGATCACAGTGGGATAATTGGTGTTTGGATCAGTGATTAAATAAGAGTTGTAGGTTCGTGTAGGTAGTAACAATATTTTATAAAATTCACATAGGCAAATATTAGTTTGAATAAAGCTTCACATTAGTAGTTTATAGCACATAAGTAAAAATTAGATTTCATATTTGTTCACTGCTGCAGATTAGTGAATTAGCAGGCATATGTTCTGAGGTTGTTGATTGGTCACTTGATGCATTGTGTGATTGTGGGAGTGAAAAACTCAACTGTTTGGTTTACAAGCTATTTTCCAGTTTAATTGAGCTTATTAGAATCCTTTTCTTTTCATTAAATTAGTTGTTATTAGTTGTTATTTGATGTGCAAAAGAAGATAATATATAAAAAAAAAAAAAAATAGTTTAGAAAAATTGCAGTAGCCTAGGATCGAACCTGGGCTACTTGTTAGTGTAAAACATATTTCTACGTTCAGGTTTTTCAAATTAGTCCGTAGGTTTCAAATTTAACATGTTTAGTCCATGTCTTTGTTTAAAAACAAGTTGAGTATTAAAGATAAGTTTTAGAAATTACAAATCTGGTCCTTGTCGTTTATAAAGTCTAAAATAGTTTCAGTTTTTTTACAATTTTAGTCCCTTGGCTTTTATAAACCTTTATTCTTTCAAATTTTCTTTTATAATTTAGTCCATTAGTTTTTTTTTATTTTTGCATTTTAGTTAAATCACCTAATTAGTTTTAAATAGTTTTAATTCATAAAAAATATTAAAAAGTAAAAAAAAAATATTTTTTCTTTTTCCAAAAATTTTCTTTTATCAGATTTTATATAGGAAAATTATTTTTATATTTTTAGATTTTAAATTTCACAAAATCATTTTTATTTACGTTTTATAATTCGTCGCGTAACGTTTTTTTTAAATTTAAATTTTCGCTTTTAGATTTACATGCTTAGTTTAATTGTTCATTAGATTAATTAGTAGTTTACTTTTATTATTTCATTGTTAGTAGTATAAAATCAAATCAATCACTCTTTTTCACACATTCACTACACGTATTCGACATCGTCACGACAACTCGATATTCGACCTTCGTTGGGAAACGACCCGGGGAAAACGCATACGTTGATTTTACCCTTGGAAAAATAAAATACTATACAAAACGACGAATCACCCATGCTAAGATTGATGTGTTTAAAAGGAAAATCTCATTAAAGGTAGGGAATAATAAACTAGTCTATAAGTGCCAAAATCCTGCTAAAAGCATAATTAGAGGCGTCTATGTGCTAGGATTAAGAGAACGTATGGACCTCGATCCTGAAGCTAGGCTTATGGGAGAAACATTGATTCAAAACAACTCAACTAATCCTAATCAAGAGAACTTCGAGGAATTTATTGACCTTAATGTACCTACCAAACTTAGGCGCAATATTGTTAATGATTCTGATGATGAGTGGTATGATTGCGAAGTAATTAACAAACGTAGGAGAATAGTTGAGAATGCAAATTTGAATAATGATGTGTTTATTGAACTACCACCCCACCTTGCATATTTATGCCTATATAATAATAAGAATTTCCCGTCTATCATTTTGTCATCTCTACCCGAAAGGGACAGAACTTTGTTTATACAGATATTAAAGAAGAATGGCATGGAAATTAAGGACGAGCAAGGAGTGTTCAATATTACTGGACTGGCGATGAGGGAGCGCGATGCTTCCGACTCTTTCAGTGATCAGTATTAAAGAGCTGAACGTGAGTCTAACTTGAAGACTCTGGAATAAAGACAAGTGCTAACCGGGAGACAACCCAGAAAATTTTTACTTTTCTGTTCTGTGTCGAGTCTGTCAGACCTGCAGAAGATACGGCGCATCTCAATCGTAAGATGCGACGCATCGCCTGCACTGGTCATATCTTATTTAATTTTCTGCATTTTTATTTTTGACTTTAAAACTTTCTGTCAGTATTTTAATGCGGCGCATCCCTGGTTAAGGATGCGACGCATCTTTTATTCTGATTCGTATTTATTCCAGGCTCGATACGGCGTATCTTTTTCCATAAGATACGGCGTATCGACTGACCTGATGATTTTCAATTTAATTTTTTATGTTTTATTTTTTACTAACTACTAATGTATTATGCAAGTTTGAACCTTCTTAACTCAGGTGTGTTAAAGTCTTAATGGTATTATAGATTCCTGCATTTCTGTGGATACATCATTTTTGAAGCTTAAACGTTCTAATCCACAAGAAAGTTGATTTATGCTCTTATACAAATGGAGGATCATACCGAGCAAATCTCAGGGGAGTTTTTCTGTTCTAATTCTTTTAATTTCCAGTTTTTAATCTTTGACACAAACAACGAGGACGTTGTTTAACTTAAGTGGGGGGATTGGAGAATTAGAACACTTACTTGTCCTAAACTTTTTCAAATATGCTTAAATGAGCTTAATATAAAATTTAATTTTTAGCATGTTTTTGTTTAAAGTCTAAATTACATAGCTGCACACATAACATTATTTCCAAAAATTGTGAACTTATCAAAATTCACAAATCTATGAGTGTGCCGGTGACTTGTAAACTTTAGAACTTGGCTTGTATACTATTCGAGACCACCATAATAAGTATTATCTATATAATTGGAATGACTTGTCTAAATTGGTAAATTTCTAGGATTACACCCAAATAGCCTTTATATGTTATGTGATATTAACTAACTACATTGGTTAGTTAACCCCCGTATAAACCCTTTTGTTATTCTCACTTTTAGAGTAAGATACCCCTAGAAAAACACTCAGAGCCATTCCTTTCGTTTCTTACACCTTTGTTATAATGTTTCGTTACACCCTTACACCTTAGCCTACCCTGTAGATTAAAATCCATGGTTGGTTAATTGCTTTAGGCAAAGTGTGTTTCCTTACATTACCTGTGTTCGCGTGCGTAATTCATTATCTTTGGTTGAGTCAGGAAATTGCACAATGCAATTTGTATGAAAGTAAATATTGTATATCTTCTAGTTTATTTTTCGTGTGTTTACTACTTTCGCTATTACAGTTATTTCTGAAAGTATGAAGAGTATGGAAAAACTATCCGGAAAAATAGTGATAGAAAAGTTGTGAAATTTTACACATATATGTTGATTAAAAAAAAAAAAAAAAAAAAAAAAAAAAAAAAAACAAAAAAATAGAAAAGAAAAAGAAAAAGGAAAAGTTGGAAGTTTGTTTTAACCAACTTATATAAAGTTTTGTATTAAGTGGGCGATATCACCACTATTTGTTGTATATTATATTTATGGATTGAATGGGAGTTGGCCGTTATGGGAACGCCAACTAGGTTTATTCTTTGATTGAGATCTTGTTGAGTATAATTCGTGTCTACCTAAAGCGTGTGTTTCAAGTGTTAAAGCGTGAGTTATTCAATGATATGAGTCTTATTCATGGGATGGTTGGGAAAGTTATTAACCACACTTAGGATTTTAATTTATCTGTTTTGTTTATTTTTCATTTTACACTAATTTGTATCTCAAATATTATCCATACCCTATATCATTCTTTATCCAAACCTTTGATTTATTGAGATTAGGGATTTGAGCAATCTTAAGTATCGTAGTCGTGGATTCGGCTATGTATTTATGATTTTCTCGCCCTTTTTGATATAATATTATTGGTAAAGATTACTTGGTCCTATCTTTAGCTTATTCGAGTTAAGGATTTGAGCAATTGCAAGTTTTGTGGTCGTGGATTCGATCATGTATTTGTGATTTTGCCGCCTTTTCTGGAATATGAGATCGATAGAGATTAAGAAGAATGATTAACCCTTAACCAACAAACCCCTTTTACCGCTTTAGACTTGTTATTCCTTAGCTTTAGTGGGGGAGATGCGTATACTTGCCAAGCTTATGATAGAATATTCGTCACGACTGGACAGTTAAACGATTAGATTTGCTTTTATCGAAATATTTTATTTTACTTCTAATTCGTTAAGTGTTTGGTTGTGCAATTATGACAAAACGAATACATGCTTAAATATAAAAATAAATCCTAACATCTTTTAGGATACATTTTCATAAGATTTATTCTAAGGTTTACTTGGGGACAAGTAAAGTTCAAGTGGGGGGATATTTGATGAACTCAAATAAGTACATTTTATCATCATCATTTATCCTATTTATTTGACTTGTTTTATTATATTATATATGAGAATTGATACGTTAATGTTTACTTTTGTAATTCTCAGGTAAAAACAAGTATTATGTGAAACTTGGCGATTTTGGACTAATTATG
Source organism: Artemisia tridentata subsp. tridentata (assembly GCA_021014915.2). Classification (NCBI taxonomy): domain Eukaryota; kingdom Viridiplantae; phylum Streptophyta; class Magnoliopsida; order Asterales; family Asteraceae; genus Artemisia; species Artemisia tridentata. The sequence continues at coordinate 501,740,346 of CP139508.1, forward strand.
GAGCAAAACAAGCAAGATGTTAAGAGTCTACTGAAATGTACAAGATCAAGATCATTCTGCTCCAGATACGCCGCAACATACTTCTTACATACGGCGCATCACTATCAAGATTTCACAAGTTACGATCCAAGACAGCAAAGGACATGCGCCGCATGAAGAAATGAAGTTACGCCGCATCTTAAGGCGGTGTACGAATATTCCTGAATATATTAATCTTGGACCCCACGCGAAGTTAAGTCAATGCGCCGCATCTGCTTATCCTATGCGCCGCATCTAACCCTCAGACAGAAACTATAAATACCCCAAGACCAGACGAATTTCGAGAGCTTAAGTTGGACAGTGCAAGATACCAGACGTATTAGCAGCACAAGACACACCCTAAACGAAGATACAAGAGCTGTAAGAAGGTCCTGCATGTATTCAATTCATTAAGTAGTTTTGTTTTATTGTATTAGTACACTTTAATTCATCAGGATTGATGGGCCGATTTCATGTGACTACGGAAAATCATGGGCACCCATTAAAATTGCTTTCCCATTAATTAAAGTTTATATGTTGATGTCTTTGGTGACTTTTATTAGTGCATTGATAACCTCTGTGTCTAGCTGAGCATTGCTTGGGTCGCCATGCCCCTTCCTCGCCTATTTATTCTATCGTTTCTAGGATAGTAGGATAGACATAAGTGATCATTAAGGGTTTACTCGCCGAGAAGATTAGAGCCAACGAGAAAGGGTTAATTATATACACTTCATATAAAACTAGCAATAAAACAAGTGACAAGCTACTTAATTATTAGGACATGTCTTCTTATAGTCTCAAGTATCTATCTGTGTACGTGTGTGCTAATCTCTGATTCGTGCTCATTAGTTTAGTTTATATTTAATCATAACCAAACCGTACCAGTCTCTCAGGCTGAACCCCTTTGCGTTAGATTAGGTTGTACAGCTAACTTAAGATATTAAAATACTGATTAGAATAACTAGATAATACGTTCCACTCTTAGTGATCGACACTCTACTTACCATTATATTCATACTGACCGGGTACACTGCTCGTTAAGTGTGTGTGTTATTGATAAGTCGGCTAAATATAAATTTAAAACTTAAGTAGGCATTAATACTGGTAAACCGCAACGACACGCGCACGCATCATTATCGAACATTTTCCATTGATGACAGTAACCGGGTTCCACAGGCTCATCACACGAGACTTCCTGCCCATACTGAAAACTTTTCAAACCACAACGCTCGATCCGTTACTTCACACCTTCTCAAAGGATGTTCACAAATGGGAAAAAAATGTGCCAATACTTGTTCACAAATGGGGAAAAATTTGTCAAACCACAACGCTGATTGTGATTTTATCTGGTTGGTTCATGAGAGTTAATAAAGATTCAGATTTATGGAAAAACTAACAACTTTATGAGAATATAATAAACCAAACCATAGACCACTGTTTGTCCTTGTGTATTGTGGCTTTTTTGAAAAACAACAAGCTCTTAATAGATGACACATTTCTTCAGGAAAATTGTGTCAGGTAGGGTCCTTTATATTCAAATATGAATCCTAATTGCAGTTTGACTGAATTTGTAGACAGGGTTTATCTACTAAACAGGATACATAATGTGTATTGTTTGCATGTGACACACCATGTTGTGTGGTTTATGGTATTTAAGAGGGGACAGCTGGTTGTTTATTTTCACCTACTTTAATTCTACTACCCATTCATATCACTAAAGGCAGCATATTTGAAGCACTTTCTTCAAAATATGTCGAATGGTAAAAGTTGTAGGTTAGAGCATGATGCTGCTGATAGGGAATGGTCAAACAAGGTACTAAGAGAGGTCATATTTCCTGAGATTTATGAGAGATATGGACCTAATGCTGAACCAAATAAGCAATTGGCAGCCAAAGTTCTAGAAGAACTAAGATGACAACTTTACAGTGAGGAACAAGAAGAAGGTGTAAAACCACACAGCAGTGTTAATTCCAAGCTACCACAACGCAAGAAAGTTAGAAGCAAGTCAGCATCTAATGATGAACCAAACCAACAAGAAAAACTGTTGCATGAGGGGGCGTAATTGACTAGGACCTTTTTTTCAAGTCAAGGTTGTGGCATTAGTAGGCTAAATTTTTTTGTTTCTGTCGTGTGTTGCGCTAAAATGACTGTGTTGTAAAACCTGTTTATTTGTATAATATTTTACTTAAGTAACGTTTTGATTTTTTATGAACTCAACCGTGATGGGTTACTTAATTAATTGTTTCGTAAACACAGTCTTCAATCACTACATAGGAATGCGAATGCAAACTGTGTAATTAAAAGTGTATAGATTTAATCAAGTATAGTACCTTCAAATACCATTAAACCTTGTTTATTGCCTCCTTGTGCTTCCAGAAGTATTGAAGCATCCGTTCACGGTATGCTAACGCTGTTTCAAGAGGGTCGTCTACTTCCAGTGGTTGGTTGCGGCACAATCTGTATAAAATAATACATACCCATACACCGCAATCACCATATACTTCTGCTTGTTTCGGGACTGCAGGACACTGGTATGTTATTTTATATTCCTTCCCTGATATGCCCTTGCTCGCCAATATCCCTTGCTGATCCAGATACATGGTAAGCTGTGTTGGCAAAATTCTCTTCATACTTCTCCACCACCGTGTGTCGTTGCCATGGACACACCCAAGAGTGTCATAAAATGAAACAACTCCAGTTTCTCTGGTTCATTCACGGGAAAATAAACCTAATATAGACAAACAAATGTACAAATTACTATGCATACAGTTACAATTGTATATTAAAAAGGATTGTGGTAAACTAACCTTTTCGACATCTCGCCAAGCCACAGGGTAGTATGTTCTATCTGAATAATGATTATACATTTGACCAGCCAAGATGTGTCGGACGAACATATACCCTGCCAAGGTCCAATCTGCATTGCTTCCCCTAAGAGACCACATCAGATCAAACCATATATCCAAGTGATGTGTACAAAAAACAAAAATTATAAAATTTATAGTGGTTACTCAATCAAAACTATATACAAATGTATTTGACCAGATAGTGATGATGGTTCCTTACATAGTCATACAACCAACCACCTTTACAATCTTCAAGACATGCCAACGCTAGCCAAAATTTCATACCAAAAACAATTGTACGACCGCCCCACGAAAACTTAAAGTCTGTTGGTTTTTTTTGCTTTAAATAAATACAAAGCGAATCGGGTAAAGACACCTTGTCCTTTTTGGATTTGGGATGTCGAGACAGATCATAAAATAAAAAAATCAATGATTAACATTAAATGAATCATAATATCGTTAATTTAAGAATAAAAAACATACTACCTCTACAAAAGGATCTGTGTTGGCCGAATAGAACTCAGTAATTGACCGAGTTTTTGGGTTTCCAGAGACGTCCTGAAAAGATACATAACATATATTAGCAGAGGCCAACCAAATATTTATTTCAGTATGAATGTAATACGGTAATTTACCTCTAAAATGACAATATGCTCAATCGACTCGTTTCTGTGATTAGATGTTGTTGTCAGACGTGCGAGTTGGACGTTGTCTGAATTCAGAGATCCGGAAAACTTGGCGTGCTTCGAGTTAAACGTTTTAGCCAAGTTTTAATTTTCGTCGCCTTTTTTTTGTTTTGGATTTTCTTCATTTTTCGATCGGAAAAAACAGAGTCCAAGCAAGGTTTGTCATTAGGACCGACCACATTTGCATATCCTTGGTTGCTGACTGTTTGTAGCAATGGTGTTGTTTTATCTTTCTGCAGAGCATAGGTTATGATTAGCAGCGACCACAAGACATAGAAATAAACACTTATTAACCTTTTTAAAATTAAAATAAACCATGTACCTCAACATCTGTCTGCAATAGTGGTGTTTGTTCTTTATGCACGCAACTAACATTTTCATTCTCAACACCCATACCATTTTCATTATCAAACGGTATTTCTTCTAACGAAACCATATTCACATCCGCTTCGTCGTTTATATAAATGATGTAATCATCAGACACCGTTTGATCCTGGACGAGGGATGTTGTTTAATTAATGTCCTTGTCATGAAATGCTCTAACTTGAGTCGCAGGTTGATGTTCGTCAAGAGAAGGGAAGTCAGGGGTAACCCCTACTTCACATGCTTATAAAATAACGTCCAGCAAACCCACTTGAGATTCTTTGTAGCCTTTTCCTCCCAACATCCATGTCAATTTCCATGTGATGGGCTGCAACACTAGTTGTAACACCAGTATCAGCTTCACAAGCTAATGACGTGGCCTGTAGTTGACAAAATAATACAACATTTAATGAATTAAATGTACGATTAAAGGGTAAACATTAACGGGGAAATGAAATACTTATAAACGTATGCCAAAAAACACAAAGTAAAATTAAACCTTGAAAAATGCAGGATTGTCAACTTTCATTGGATGATCATCATCGACATCATGATCAGCATGATCATCATCAACATCTCGGCCCGTAACATCATTATCAACATCATCTTCACAAGGTGATGAGGGGGTCTGTAGTTGACAAAATGATATAAGTGTAATACTTAACGAGGAACTGACCTTCGTATAGAGTTAGGAGAATAAAACATAAAAGGTAAAAACAAACCATGTAAATATCAGGGTTGACATCAGACTCGACTGGAATATCTGGGTCATCAGTTTTTTCTTGATCAGAAACAACAAAACCATCAGAATTGTAACACCCCAACCTGGCAAGGGTAGAAGTATCACATTAATGGTTTCATATTAGATCAAAACACAGCATACATTCAAATAGTAATACAAGGATTCTCAAAGGTTACAAATGAAATACTGAATACACAAGGCTACAAAGGAACAAAAGGTAAATACTAAGTCTGCAAATGCAAATCCTTCTAATAACTTCTACTTCAGAATAACTATCAAGGTCTTCTAAGTCCAAAAGTCTCTTCACTCATACCCAGCTTCCAACTAAAACCTGCCGCGGAAAAAGAAACGCGGCTGAGCTTAAAAAGCCCAGTGAACAGATATATAATAAATGGAAACGAAAGCGAATGAAACGAACATGTATGGTTTAGTGAATTGAGATATATAAGTCATAGGCAAAGAATATAAATAAGAATGAAATGAAAAGAAAAGGAATTAAAAGGATCAGTAATCCTCCACGAGCCCGAACAAATCAAATATAGTAACCATGTCTTCATAATCATATAGGGGGGAGACCTCTTATATAACCAGATACTATGAGGGGTGTCCTCATTCTTCCAATTGGAGTAGCTAACTCCCGAACTTGTGAAAGACGTGGATTGCACCCAGCATCAGTCACCGAACAATATATAATATCAAATCATGTTAAGTCCACGAACACGGACACGAACCTAGGATGCATCCATACGCCCCCCGAACAATAATATAGGCCAATAATAAATATAATGTGCACGTTACGAACAATATGGGGACTGTGTGGAACATCACTCAACCACACTAAAGTTATGCCATTGGTGCATCAATGACACAGCCACATTACCTTCATGGCTAGGAAACGAACTTAGCTCGGGTATCAAACTGAAGGGTCAAAGGTCAAAGGTCCAAATCATAGCAAAGGTTCAAATAGTCTAAGTCATCGAATCAGGGTCAAAGTCCAAATATCAAAGGTTCATGGCAAAGGGTTCATCATCGAAGGTTCATAATCAAATGGTTCATTTAAAGTAATCTTTATCAATTGATTTTATAAAAATGACCTTTAATAACGGTTTTCACAAAAGTAGTCGTGAAAAGTAGTTTTCACAAAAGCTTAGTCAAATTCTAAATAAAAGTGGTATCGCATATTTCATAAACATCATCTTTAAAAATAATTTTTCCTCAAAACGTTTACATAATATAATTGAAAAGGTTTTCACATCTAATTACCAAAATCAAATGAACCCTCGAAGTATCAAGTGATTCGAATACTAATATCACAAGGTAACGAACGAATATCAAATGGATCATTATAAAGGCTCAAAGCAAAAGGGTCATATCGAACATCAAAGTCTAAATGAATCAAACAAACAAACCAAAGTGTAGGGGAACATAGCAATGGCTTGGGAAATCCTAATGAGTCAAAATCAGAAGTCAAGAGAACGAAGGCACCTTACTGAGAAGGGCAGAATATCTGTACCTTATTAGCAGAACACCATGATAGCAAATGACAAGGATCAAATTACTCATTCCTCGAACCTAAGGGAGTAGAAGACAGAATGACAAGTGGTTTTTAGTTATCTTTCCATTTTAAGTAACTTTCCTTGTTAGGTAACTTTCCTTATTTAGCAGGTTTCCCGAATTAGCAAGTTTCCATAATTAGCAGATTTCCATAATTAGAAAGATTATAATATCACCAATTTAGGTTAAGTCATTAATCAAGCCTTATTATGGGATTAAGGTATATTTTAGCAAGTTACAAAAGTCTAGGGTTATTTATGACAAGTTTTCATAGTTTAGGGTTTTAATTATAAATTCACCAAATTCAAAGGTCTAATCATGAAAATACTTTAAGTTACTGATTTAAATACCCATGTTATTCAGAATGACACTTTAATCCCTTAAGTTTCACAAATTACCGTTCATACCCCTCTAGTTACATTAATTACAAAACAAACCCTATATTTACATAATTTACAATTTAACCCCTATCATGTTTATATTTACACATCAAGCACTATATTATCCAAGATTAAAGAATATACCCTCAATTTAACATATTATACGAATCATACCTTCAGATTTCACCTAATTACAAAACTAGTCCTTTAACTTTATAAAATTACCATTTTAAGACCTAATTTCATTATACTTACATATCAAGCCCACAATTACCCAAAATTACACATTACACTCTTAATATCATTATTTACACAGAATAACCATGAATTTCCAGAATTTTCACTTTTAGTCCCTCTATTTTAAATAAATACAATTCGTACCTTATAAATACAAATTAATTCTTTTCTTGCAATATTTACACTTAGGACCCTCATGTTATCTTTTTTTTATACATTGCTACTGACCTAAATAACATTACAAAAAACATCCCACAAGTTTCAAAGTTGGCAAAACACACCCCTCTAATTTAAATTCCTAATCGGTATACATTTAAATTAACAAACTAAACCCTAATTTGTCCCCATCATCACACAATCATTAAACAATCATAAGATGCATTTATTACTCAGATTTCATCAAAGAACCCTAACCCTAAAATCGTTCTTAGAGTTTCTTTATTTTCTTTTATTCGATATTCATAAATCCGATTACAACAAAATTAACCACGAACAATCTAAGCTTCTATAAATTGTTCCAACATTTTTCCCAGATCATATGGTTCGCATAAGGTCCAAAATAAATGATTACAACACCTAAAATCGTATGGCTTGTCTTGGACTTTTAATACGTTTTTGTCCTCTAAAATTATTACGATCTATATATCATGCATGGTTCGTGTTATATATTTTATTTAGATCTTATAGGGTACTAAGAACATAAGAAAAATAATACTTGAAGGATCGAACGAGCAGAAGGGATATATGGAATTATGTACCTCTCATATGCAAAATTCGACAACCAAAAATCCTAGCGAACAAACGAACAAGTCCACGACCTTCTAACAAATTTTCCTAGCTTCCTTAGATGTTGTATAACTCCAGAAAAATGTCCCACGAATTTTCCCAAGTCGAATGAAGGCAGATCGAATTTTTGTTAGGGTTTTTGAGTTTCGGTATATATAATATATAGGATAAAATCATGGACCGAATAAAATAGGGAGAGGGAACAAAGATTTCGGTCCAAGCTATTGTATTTAAGATCAAATACTGATTTTTGAGATTTCCTAATTTTATTTGTAATTATCTTGCATTTTATATATTTTAAATCGAATTAATAATAATAATAATACGCAAAATTAATTAAACCGGCCTAAATATTTATTTCGTATAAATATAAATTTTTGTATACTTCAAAATGTTTAATTGTAGACATAAAAATTACTTCGCATCATATCTTGCTCATTCCCGAAGGTTTGGGATTTATTTGGTACTTTAAATGCTTATTAATCAAATTTTAAAATTATAGGGGCAAATTGGTCTTTTTGAATGTTTTAGATTTTTGGGTATTACAACTTCTTCCCCTCTAAAAGAAAATTTCGTCCTCGAAATTTGAAGTCGCAAAGTGAAACGAAGTCGTAGCGAGTCGCAAAAGATCATCACGAACATTCTCATGCCCGAGGAGGTTCTTTCAAAAAGATCTTCAGACAAAATAGTTTCTCATGACTCAAATCAAAATGAAGTGGGTTCAAATTTCCTCAGAAAGAGACATATTAGGTTGTTTCTGATCAAAAGACCATGCAACAAAAATGGAGGATAGGTAAATCTCCAGGATCTCATATGGAATACGAACAAGAGTTCAAATCAAATTAATTGTATCAACAGTAAGGAGTTTTACAAGCATTCAAGATTTATAACTGAGGTCAACAGAATGAAAACAAGAGTCCAAACTCATCCAGATATTTAACGAATGAAGGTAGAGTATACGCATAGGTAGAATGAACTTAAAGTCTCACTAATCACGGATAATCCAACGGAGATTCAAATTCTAAACTTCTTAGGTACTCCCCAAGATATCTTATGCCCACAACAAGTGCACGTTTGATGCGTGCGTGCGAGTGCTCTAATTTATACCCACGGTATGTCGTTGTGGTTTTAGCAGTATTCAAGTTTTAAATTTATATTTAGCCGACTTATCAATAACACACACACTTTAACGAGCAGTGTACCCGGTCAGTATGTATATAATGGTAAGTAGAGTGTCGATCACTAAGAGTGGAACGTATTATCTAGTTATTCTAATCAGTATTTTAATATCTTAAGTTAGCTATACAACCTAATTTAACGCAAGGGGGTTCAGCCTGAGAGACTGGCACGGTTTGGTTGCAATTAAATAATAAACTAACTAATAGGCACGAATCAGCGAATAGCACACACGTACACAGATAAATACTCGAGACAATAAGAAGACCTGTCCTAATAGTTAAGTAGCTTGTCACTTGTTTTATTGCTAGTTTTATATGAAGTGTATAGTTCGATGCAACGCACCGAGATTAAGTCCTTTCTCGTTGGTTCTAATCTTATCGGCGAGTAAACCCTTAATGATTACTTATGACTATCCCATTTATCTTTCTTCCTACTTTTCTACAGACGATAGAATGCATAGGCGATCTAATAAATAGGCGAGGAAGGGGCATGGCGACCCAAACAATGCTCAGCTAGACACAGAGGTTATCAATGCACTAATAAAAGTCACCAAAGACATCAACATATAAACTTTAATTAATGGGAAAGCAATTTTAAGGGGAGTTGAAGTGCATGGTTAATCCATGATCACAAGCCCATCAATCCTGATCAATTAAAGTGTACTAATACAATAAAACAAAACTACTTAATGAATTGAATACATGCAGGACCTTCTTACAGCTCTCGTATCTTTGTTCAAGGTGTGTCTTGTGCTGCTATCACGACTGAATTCGGCCTAGGGCTTCTGTCCTTAGAATATCGTACGTACCAAAAGTCTCTCTCTTTCTCTCGTCTGACATTGGGGTATTTATAGTTTCTGTCTGAGGTAAGATGCGGCGCATCTAATAAATAGATGCGGCGCATTGACTTAACTTCGCGTGGGGTCCAAGATTAATATATTCAGGAATATTCATACACCGCCAGAAGATGCGGCGTAACTCCATTTATAGATGCGGCGCATGTCCTCTTGTATCTTGGATCGTATCTTGTGAAATCTGGATAGTGATGCGCCGTATGTAATAAGAAAGATGCGGCGTATCTGGAGCAAAATAGTCTTGATCTTGTACATTTTAGTAGACTCTTAACTTCTTGCTTGTTTTGCTCCATAATTAGTCCAAAATCGCCAAGTTTCACCAAATGCTTGTTTTTACCTGAGAATTACAAAAGTAAACATTAACGTATCAATTCTCACAGATAATATAATAAAACAAGTCAAATAAATAGGATAAATGACGGTAATAAAATGTACTTATTTGAGTTCATCAAATATCCCCCCACTTGAACTTTACTTGTCCCCAAGTAAACCTTAGAATTAATCTTATGAAAATGTATCCTAAAAGATATTAGGATTTATTTTTATATTTAAGCATGTATTCATTTTTGTCATAATCACAAATCCAAACACTTAACGAATTAGAAGTAAAATAAAATAATTTGATAAAAGCAAATCTAATCGTTTAACTGCCCAGTCGTGACGAATATTCTATCATAAGCTTGGCAAGTATACACATTTCTCCCAATAAAGCCAAGGAATAACTAGTCTAAAGCGGTAAAAAGGGTTTATAGGTTAAGGGTTAATTATTCTCCTTAATCTCTATCGATCTCAAATTCCAGAAAAGGCGACAAAATCACAAATACATGATCGAATCCACGAACACGATACTTGCAATTGCTCAAATCCTTAACTCGAATAGGCTAAAGATAGGACCAAGTAATCTTCACCAATAATATTATATCAAAAAGGGCGACAAAATCATAAATACATAGCCGAATCCACGACTACGATACTTAAGATTGCTCAAATCCCTAATCTCAATAAATCAAAGGTTTGGATAAAGAATAATATAGGGTATGGATAATATTTGGGATACAAATTGGTGTAAAATGAAAAATAAACAAAACAAATAAATTAAAATCCTAAGTGTGGTTAATCACTATCCCAACCATCCCATGAATAAGACTCATATCATAGAATAACTCACGCTTTAACACTTGATACACACGCTTTAGGTAGACACGAATTATACTAAACAAGATCTTAATCAAAGAATAACCTTTAGTTGGCGTTCCCATAACGGCCAACTCCCATTCAATCCATAGATATAATATACAACAACTAGTGGTGATATCAACCACTTAATACAAAACTTTTACATAAGTTGGTTAAAACAAACTTCCAACTCTTCCTTTTTCTTTTTCTTTTCTTTTTTTTTCGATTTTTTTTTTTTTTTTTTTTTTTTTTTTTTTTTTTTTTTTGAAACATAAACATAGATGTGTAAAATTTCACCACATCACTATAATGATAACTCTGGATAATTTTTCCATACTTTTCATAACTTCAGAAATCACGGTAATAGTGAAAGTAGTAAACACACGAAAAACAAGAGTCAAAGATATACAATATTTACTTCACTCCAATTGCATTATGCAATTTCCCGACCTAACCATAGATAATGAATTACGCACGCGAACACAGGTAATGTAAGAAAACACACTTTGCCTAAAGCAATTAACCACGGATTTTAATCTACAGGGTAGGCTAAGGTGTAAGGGTGTAACGAAATATTTTAACAAAGGTGTAAAAAACGAAAGGAATGGCTCTGAGTGTTTTTCTAGGGGTATCTTACTCTAAAAGTGAGAGTAACAAAAGGGTTTATACGGGGGTTAACTAACCAGTGTAGTTAGCTAATAACACATAACATATAATAGGCTATTTGGGTGTAATCCTAGAATTTTACCAATTTAGACAAGTCATTCCAATTATATAAATAATACTTATTATGGTGGTCTCGAATAGTATACAAGCCAAGTTCTAAAGTTTACAAGTCACCGGCACACTCATAGATTTGTGAATTTTGAAAAAATCACAATTTTTGAAAATAACGTCATGTGTGCAGTTATGCAACTTAGACTTTAAACAAAAACATGCTAAAAAATTTTTAATTTTGATATATTAAGCACATTTTAAGCATATTTTGAAAAAGTTTAGGACAAGTAAGTGTTAAGTGTTCTAATTCTCCAATCCCCCCACTTAAGTTAAACAACGTCCTCGTTGTTTGTATAAAAGATTAAAAACTGGAAAATAAAAGAATTAGAACAGAAAAACTCCCCTGAGATTTGCTCGGTATGATCCTCCATTTGTATAAGAGCAAAAATCATCTTCTTGTGGATTAGAACGTTTAAGCTTCATAATCGATGTATCCACAGGAAATGCAGGAATCTATAATACCACCAAGACTTTAAACACACCTAAGTTAAGAAAGTTCAAACTTGCATAATACATTAGTAGTTAGGAAAAATAAAACATAAAAATTAAAACTGAAAATCATCAGGTCAGTCGATGCGCCGTATCTTATGGAAGAAGATACGCCGTATCGATCCTGGAATAATTACGAATCAGAATAGAAGATGCGTCGCATCCTTAACCAGGGATGCGCCGCATTAAAATAAACTGATAAAAAGTTTTAAAGTCGAAAAGTAAAAAATGCAGAAAAATAAAGTAAGATATGACCATTGCAGGAGATGCGTCGCATCTTGGGATTGAGATGCGCCGTATCCTCTGTGGGCCTGACTGACTCGACACAGAACAGAATAGTAAAAGTTTTCCGGGTTGTCTCCCGGTCAGCACTTGTCTTTATTCCAGAGTCTTCAAGTTAGACTCACGTTCAGCTCATTAATATCGATCATTGAAGGAGTCGGAAACATCGCGCTCCCTCATCGCCAATTCAGTAATATTGAACACTCCTTGCTCGTCCTTAATTTCCACGCCGTTCTTCTTTAATATCTGTATAAACAAAGTTCTGTCCCTTTCGGGCAGAGATGACAAAATGATAGACGGGAAATTCTTATTATCATATAGGCATAAATAAGCAAGGTGGGGTGGTAGTTCAATAAACACATCATTATTCAAATTCGTTTTCTCAACTATTCTCCTACGTTTGTTAATTACTACGCAATCATACCACTCATCATCAGAATCATTAACAATATTGCGTCTAAGTTCGGTAGGTACATTAAGGTCAATAAATTCCTCAAAGTTCTCATGATTAGGATTAGTTGAGTTGTTTTGAATCAATGTTTCTCCCATGAGCCTAGCTTCAAGATCGAGGTCCATACGCTCTCTTAATCCTAGCACATAGACGCCTCTAATTATGCTTTTAACAGGATCTTGGCACTTATAGACTAGTTTATTATTCCCTACCTTTAATGAGATTTTTCTTTTAAACACATCAATCTTAGCATGGGCAGTAGACAAGAAGGGCCTTCCAAGGATTAAAGGAATCTTAACATCCTCGGGCATATCTAATATAACAAAGTCTACAGGGAAAATAAACTTCTCAATCTTAACCAGCACATTATTGGCAATCCCTTCAGGTCGTTTTACCGTTTTGTCAGCCAATTCAATAAGCAACTTAGTTGGTGCTAATTTTCCTAGTCCTAGGGTAGTGAATGTCTTAAGGGGCATTACACTAACGCTAGCTCCTAAGTTAGCTAACACATTATTGAAAGATATATCATTAATTGAACAAGGTAAAGTAAAACTTCCTGGGTCCTTTTCTTTATGAGGTAAGGCATTTAAGTCGGTTGCAGAGCTCTCTTCTTTCATTGTAGCCTTGATCTCTTCTTCAATCTTTGTCTTCTCTTTGAGTAGTCTCCTTAAACTGACTAAAGAATTAAAGAAAAATTCGGGTCTTGCACCATCATTACCATTCATCAGTCTTCTAGGAAAAGGAATGTTAGGAGTGACTTCTTCAGTGGTGCTTATGGCCTTGACATGATCTCTTGGGTTGGTCTCAGTTGAGCTAGGTAAACTTCCATATCCCCTTTCTTGAAGAACTTTGCTCATTTGACCAATTTGTTGTTCCAACGCTTTGATCGAAGCTCCTTGATTTCTTGTAGTAGTGTCCGTTGAAGCTCGGATTTCTTTGATCATAGCAGTATTCTCTTCATGTCTTTTAGCAGCATCGGCCATAATTTGCTTTAGAGTGTCATCTAAAGTCTGCCTCCTTTCTTGATAAGCGGGATTAAAGTTGTTCTTTTGATAGAATCCCGGGGTGGTTTCCCTAAATCTTCCTGAAGGTCGGAATGGTTGTCCAAATTGGGTGTAATATGCTTCTTCAAACGTCTCACTTTCATTCTTATTCGGGCAATCTTTAGTGTAGTGAGGTCCTTCGTACTTTTCACATCCAACTTGGGCAGCATACACCATTTCATCACGCTTCTTCATCTCTCTACTAATTTTATCTAATTGAGCTTGAATAGCAGTAAACCCGTCAAAATTAGTACTGCTCTTAGATCTAGTAGAGGTCCCATCGTGCCATTTTTGAGAATGATCAGCAGCTTCTTGGATCGCTTTCCTAGCATTGGCTGCACTTATTTGAGGCACAGCTCCCTTAGCGTCCAATATTTGTCTAGTAGGCACGTCCAATCCTTGATAAAACAATATTATCTCCTGCATAGGGGTTAGATAGTGTTGAGGACATTTTACCAGTAAATCTTTAAATCGTTCCCAAGCTTGATAAAGAGTTTCATCAGGCTCTTGCTTGAAACTGTTGATAGCTTCCATCTTTTTAGCAGTCTTAGCAGGTGGACAATATCTCTTCAGGAATTTGCTCTTCAAATCTTCCCATGTAGTGATTGAACTAGCAGGTTCATTCCTTAGCCACTTGTTAGCAGCTCCTTTTAGCGAGAGTGGAAAGATTCTTAGCATGAGTTGATCGTCAGTGACTCCTTCTGAAGTAAACAAATCCGCAATCTCGAGGACTTTTTCAACATGCTCATTAGCATCCTCATGTTCCGATCCACTGAAAGCATTCTCTCTTAGCTCCTTGAGAAACTGACCCTTCAATTCAAACTTTGACTTATCATCAAATTTTGGTCTAGCAACTCCTGAAGTGTAATCAGCACGGGTTTTGTTCATGTATTCCTCCATAGTTGTGTTTTCGCCCATTGCTTCTGTTTCTTCTTCCTCTTTCTCTTCAGAAAAATAATCAAGCTCGAATGAACTTGAAATATCAAAGCTTTTTGTGTTGAAAAGTCTTTTAAGCGAATGAAAGACTCGTTCAGGATCTTCGAAAGGTTGAATCAAGTTCTTCGTAGAACTCCTGGTCATGCACTTCCTGAAATCAACACAAAAATATCAGTAGGGTATGCTCGAGAAAGTAATATATCAGAAAATTAACAACGAAAACGGAATACGAAAAATTAAAGTTACTGATATCTGCAGACGATGCGCCGTATCCAAAAAGTTAGATACGCCGTATCTTATAATCGTTAAAATTAAATCAGACTTTTATTCAGAAAATAGATACGCCGCTTAGAAATTAGAATGCGCCGTATCAGTTTAATTATCAAAAATCGATATTTATTTAAAATCTAATGCGTCGTATTAACAAAAGTTAATGCGCCGTATTTTCGTTACGTTTCAAAATACAAGATTTTTGATTCAGAAGATACGCCGTATCGACAGAGATCGATGCGTCGTATCTGTTTACTAATTCGAAAACTGTTTTTAATTAAAATAATAGATACGCCGTATCTGCTAAAGCAGATGCGTCGTATCGCGTTAACGTTTAGAAAAAAAAATTATCAAAAACAGATACGCCGTATCTTGGGGAAAAGATGCGTCGTATCGAATTAATTAAACGCGTTGTATTATAAAAATTAAACGCAATACGCCGTATCTGAGAAACCAGATGCGCCGTATCGTTTGAATAAGCTCAGTACAACGATAGCAGAACACAGAAAATACGAAAAATAAAAACAAATAAAAACAAACCAAAAGCAAACAAAAATAAAAGAAAACAAATAACACACAAAACAAAAAATATGCAAATAATACAATGAATGCAATTAATCTAATATACAACATAGTTAGCGGTTAGATTAAAAATTAAAAAGAAAAACCTAATTAAAATACTAATCAAATTAACAGATAATAACAATTCACTCCCCGGCAGCGGCGCCAAAAACTTGATGCGTGCGTGCGAGTGCTCTAATTTATACCCACAGTATGTCGTTGTGGTTTTAGCAGTATTCAAGTTTTAAATTTATATTTAGCCGACTTATCAATAACACACACACTTTAACGAGCAGTGTACCCGGTCAGTATGTATATAATGGTAAGTAGAGTGTCGATCACTAAGAGTGGAACGTATTATCTAGTTATTCTAATCAGTATTTTAATATCTTAAGTTAGCTATACAACCTAATTTAACGCAAGGGGGTTCAGCCTGAGAGACTGGCACGGTTTGGTTGCAATTAAATAATAAACTAACTAATAAACACGAATCAGCGAATAGCACACACGTACACAGATAAATACTCGAGGCAATAAGAAGACCTGTCCTAATAGTTAAGTAGCTTGTCACTTGTTTTATTGCTAGTTTTATATGAAGTGTATAGTTCGATGCAACGCACCGAGATTAAGTCCTTTCTCGTTGGTTCTAATCTTATCGGCGAGTAAACCCTTAATGATTACTTATGACTATCCCATTTATCTTTCTTCCTACTTTTCTACAGACGATAGAATGCATAGGCGATCTAATAAATAGGCGAGGAAGGGGCATGGCGACCCAAGCAATGCTCAGCTAGACACAGAGGTTATCAATGCACTAATAAAAGTCACCAAAGACATCAACATATAAACTTTAATTAATGGGAAAGCAATTTTAAGGGTAGTTGAAGTGCATGGTTAATCCATGATCACAAGCCCATCAATCCTGATCAATTAAAGTGTACTAATACAATAAAACAAAACTACTTAATGAATTGAATACATGCAGGACCTTCTTACAGCTCTCGTATCTTCGTTCAAGGTGTGTCTTGTGCTGCTATCACGACTGAATTCGGCCTAGAGAATATCGTACGTACCAAAAGTCTCTCTCTTTCTCTCGTCTGACATTGGGGTATTTATAGTTTCTGTCTGAGGTAAGATGCGGCGCATCTAATAAATAGATGCGGCGCATTGACTTAACTTCGCGTGGGGTCCAAGATTAATATATTCAGGAATATTCGTACACCGCCAGAAGATGCGGCGTAACTCCATTTATAGATGCGGTGCATGTCCTCTTGTATCTTGGATCGTATCTTGTGAAATCTGGATAGTGATGCGCCGTATGTAATAAGCAAGATGCGGCGTATCTGGAGCAGAATAGTCTTGATCTTGTACATTTCAGTAGACTCTTAACTTCTTGCTTGTTTTGCTCCATAATTAGTCCAAAATTGCCAAGTTTCACCAAATGCTTGTTTTTACCTGAGAATTACAAAAGTAAACATTAACGTATCAATTCTCACAGATAATATAATAAAACAAGTCTAATAAATAGGATAAATGACGGTAATAAAATGTACTTATTTGAGTTCATCAACGTTATATGATGTAAGTATTATCACGTTGGCCAGACGTTATAATACTGGCATCATATGAATATGCCCTTATGATGGTCATACTTTATCTCAAGTCGAAATCAAAACCACCTATCTTAATTCACCTAGTACTTCTATAGTCTCAAAGGTCAACAAGATCAAATGTCATAGTCAGGAGGGAAAACAAAACTATTCGCAAGAGTATCAAAATCCTAGATTGCCTAGCAGAAAAGGTACGCCGTCACAAGCATCATATCTTCCACAATTCGCCAAAATCTCTCAAAACAAAGCCATCACCGAACATACGAAAAATGAACACGAACAGAAATGCTTCTAGGAAACTTAAATCATTAAAGGATCTTATTACTATATAACGAAACTTAAGAGGGTCTACGGAAGTGAAAGTTAGTCGTCAAAATCTTCGGTCTTCCCATAATCAATTCTTCCAAACATAAAGGGTCTGTTTCTAAACTCCGTCCATTCAACACCTCCAATCTCCTCAAGTCCGGTTAATCTGTCTTCGTTTGTCCATCAATCGGAAAGTGAAACCAAAATCGGGAACTTGTGTCTGGTTCGTCGAGCCTCCTGCAGTTCTTCTTGGAATGTGATGGAGTAATGTGGATTTCTGGCACGATCTTTGAATCTCTCCATCATCCAGTCTGCTTCCGCTCTCAATTCATCTTAGTACAACCAAGATGAATAGGAAAATTAGACTGCATGTCTTCATCAGCTCCAGGTTCGCCATCTTGACTAAATTTCTTCTTCTGCATCGCCAACACTTCTACCTTGTAAGGAATGTCTTCACTCTTCAGGGTAGCCGCCGTTGTTGTCAACTCCAGGTCAGGCAGGGAAATAATTCTTCTGATATTTTTCTAGTTGTCTTTGATGCATCCGAAAACTTCCTGTGCGGCATGGGAGTATCACCGAGTCTCTTTCTGATTTATCCCAAAATTGTTCCGCCTGAAGGTATGGCAGCTAATTTCTAACTTAGCTTTTCCAAAACTCCATTCTCAACTAAGCTGTTTCTATCTGTTCATGAAATTTCTCAATGGTATCATAAGTTGCAAACATCTTCCAGAATTCTTCTGCAGAGTTTAAAGGGTTTCAGTTCTCCATTCTATTGTTGGTTTTGACCACATGGTGATAGTTTTCAAAGCTCGCGGAATTTAAAGAGGTATCCTCAATTAAAAACATCGTTGTCTCAACAAATATCATTCTCTCAGTATGCACAAATGACTAACAAAGTGCAAAGATGATTTTCATGCTCTTCCTCGTCTCCGAATGTACTATTAAGTCATACAATGACCATTTGCCCAAGTACTCACGAGAAAAACATTATTTATCAAATTCACAAAACAGTCAGAGCTTTAGCTAATACTATTAGCGTCCCTAATCGTCATAGCAGTCATTTACGAATACAGAAGGCGATTCTAAGAATAAAATTAATTCATCAGAAGGAAACTTCGCGCTCTGAAATTAAACAAACACGTAGTCGTTTCAAGGAGGACGAATATTGGCTCCTAACAGTAATACGGTTCAGCTATCTCCAGTCACCATCCTTCTTAATCGCGAACGAAACTGCAATACGCCTAGAAGATACACTTAAGCAAACTTGCTTCCTGGTCTTCGGTTGCTGCTCTTCCCGGTTTGCTCAAATCAACTGGTATGATCCCGGACACATCTGAAAGATACCTTCGCTTGGTGACTAGACAATCTCTCGCTATCAAGTCAAATCCTTCTTCACGCTCCGATGGAAAAAATTTTGGTGGT
The DNA here is from genome assembly GCA_021014915.2 of Artemisia tridentata subsp. tridentata. Lineage (NCBI taxonomy): Eukaryota > Viridiplantae > Streptophyta > Magnoliopsida > Asterales > Asteraceae > Artemisia > Artemisia tridentata. The sequence continues at coordinate 501,759,313 of CP139508.1, forward strand.
TCGACCAGGGATCATATTCAAGATTCAGGGTGCCAAATAACGTTCAAGATAAGGTTCATGTTTAGAAGACTCAAAGTGCCAAAGAGCTCACAAGATGAGGTTCATTCATTGGTGTTCGAAATGGGTTATAGGAAAACTTCATAACCGCGAAAGTAACACACGAGTCTCCAGAGTAATAGTGATAGCAAAGGGTTTAACAATCGGTAATCACAGTAGGGAGTTCAAAATTGTTTCAAATGCTAAAGGTGAGACATAGAAAGGGAAATTGTCAATATTTGAATGCTCAATCAACCAATTCCTTGTCAGAATAAAATCGAAGTTAATTATCCAAAGAAAGACGGATCACAAATCAAATCTTTATCATTCAAAAGTGAGGGGGAAGATTTTTATACTTGTGGTTACACACCACAAGACCTCTCTTAGGAATAGAGATGGGTGAAACGAAATCAAATAGTGTCGGAAGATTTATAGATACTTATCAAAAGCAAGAGACAAAAAGAGAATACATCAAGTACGTCATCGCCATGGAGATTCTCAGAATGACCGAAGAGGCATCAAAATGATTGACGAAAGGATCAGAGGTCAAAGTCAAAATCCGAAGACAAGGATCGAATAGTGTCAGGCAATTATTGTGCAATTCTCAATGTCTTCTAGATTTAAATAGGTTTCAAAACCTAGGTGGTGCAAAGCATAAGCTTTCGATTTTCAAAAATGATATCAACAGGATCTAACCAAAAGCAAGGCACGAATCAGAGTGATGCGGAAGCAATGATACCTAAACAAACGCCTTATAGCCTACCCATTCCTCACTGGTTAAAACTTACGTTCCTATAGGGAAATCTTAAAGCAAATTTTTCAAAGGTTGTCTTACGAGCGCCTACAAGGGAAAACTTAGTGGTCCTAACTTACACAGGCCAAGGGTAAATGTATTACGAATCGCAGCCTGTTTCTCTGACACCATAATTGTAACACCCCAACCCGGCAAGGGTAGAAGTATCACATTAATGGTTTCATATCAGATCAAAACACAGCATACATTCAAATAGTAATACAAGGATTCTCAAAGGTTACAAATGAAATACTAAATACACAAGGCTACAAAGGAACAAAAGCTAAATACTAAGTCTGCAAATGCAAATCCTTCTAATAACTTCTACTTCAGAATAACTATCAAGGTCTTCTAAGTCCAAAAGTCTCTTCACTCATACCCAGCTTCCAACTAAAACCTGCCGCGGAAAAAGAAACGCGGCTGAGCTTAAAAAGCCCAGTGAACAGATATATAATAAACAGAAACGAAAGCGAATGAAACGAACATGTATGGTTTAGTGCATTGAGATATATAAGTCATAGGCAAAGAATATAAATATGAATGAAATGAAAAGAAAAGGAATTAAAAGGATCAGTAATCCTCCACGAGCCTGAACAAATCAAATATAGTAACCATGTCTTCATAATCATATAGGGGGAGACCTCTTATATAACCAGATACTATGAGGGGTGTCCTCATTCTTCCAATTGGAGTAGCTAACTCCCGAACTTGTGAAAGACGTGGATTGCACCCAGCATCAGTCACCGAACAATATATAATATCAAATCATGTTAAGTCCACGAACACGGACACGAACCTAGGATGCATCCATACGCCCCCCGAACAATAATATAGGCCAATAATAAATATAATGTGCACGTTACGAACAATATGGGGACGGTGTGGAACATCACTCAACCACACTAAAGTTATGCCATTGGTGCATCAATGACACAGCCACGTTACCTTCATGGCTAGGAAACGAACTTGGCTCGGGTATCAAACTGAAGGGTCAAAGGTCAAAGGTCCAAATCATAGCAAATGTTCAAATAGTCTAAGTCATCGAATCAGGGTCAAAGTCCAAATATCAAAGGTTCATGGCAAAGGGTTCATCATCGAAGGTTCATAATCAAATGGTTCATTTAAAGTAATCTTTATCAATTGATTTTTATAAAAATGACCTTTAATAACGGTTTTCACAAAAGTAGTCTTGAAAAGTAGTTTTCACAAAAGCTTAGTCAAATTCTAAATAAAAGTGGTATCGCATATTTCATAAACATCATCTTTAAAAATAATTTTTCCTCAAAACGTTTCCATAATATAATTGAAAAGGTTTTCACATCTAATTACCAAAATCAAATTAACCCTCGAAGTATCAAGTGATTCGAATACTAATATCACAAGGTAACGAACGAATATCAAATGGATCATTATAAAGGCTCAAAGCAAAAGGGTCATATCGAACATCAAAGTCTAAATGAATCAAACAAACGAACCAAAGTGTAGGGGAATATAGCAATGGCTTGGAAAATCCAAATGAGTCAAAATCAGAAGTCAAGAGAACGAAGGCACCTTACAGAGAAGGGCAGAATATCTGTACCTTATTAGCAGAACACCATGATAGCAAATGACAAGGATCAAATTACTCATTCCTCGAACCTAAGGGAGTAGAAGATAGAATGACAAGTGGTTTTTAGTTATCTTTCCATTTTAAGTAACTTTCCTTGTTAGGTAACTTTCCTTATTTAGCAGGTTTCCCGAATTAGCAAGTTTCCATAATTAGCAGATTTTCATAATTAGAAAGATTATAATATCACCAATTTAGGTTAAGTCATTAATCAAGCCTTATTATGGGATTAAGGTATATTTTAGCAAGTTACAAAAGTCTAGGGTTATTTATGACAAGTTTTCATAGTTTAGGGTTTTAATTGTAAATTCACCAAATTCAAAGGTCTAATCATTAAAATACTTTAAGTTACTGATTTAAATACCCATGTTATTCAGAATGACACTTTAATCCCTTAAGTTTCAAAAATTACCATTCATACCCCTCTAGTTACATTAATTACAAAACAAACCCTATATTTACATAATTTACAATTTAACCCCTATCATGTTTATATTTACACATCAAGCACTATATTATCCAAGATTACAGAATATACCCTCAATTTAACATATTATACGAATCATACCTTCAGATTTAACCTAATTACAAAACTAGTCCTTTAACTTTATAAAATTACCATTTTAAGACCTAATTTCATTATACTTACATATCAAGCCCACAATTACCCAAAATTACACATTACACTCTTAATATCATTATTTACACAGAATAACCATGAATTTCCAGAATTTTCACTTTTAGTCCCTCTATTTTAAATAAATACAATTCGTACCTTATAAATACAAATTAATTCTTTTCTTGCAATATTTACACTTAGGACCCTCATGTTATCTTTTTTTATACATTGCTACTGACCTAAATAACATTACAAAAAACATCCCACAAGTTTCAAAGTTGGCAAAATACACCCCTCTAATTTAAATTCCTAATCGGTATACATTTAAATTAACAAACTAAACCCTAATTTGTCCCCATCATCACACAATCATTAAACAATCATAAGATGCATTTATTACTCAGATTTCATCAAAGAACCCTAACCCTAAAATCGTTCTTAGAGTTTCTTTATTTTCTTTTATTCGATATTCATAAATCCGATTACAACAAAATTAACCACGAACAATCTAAGCTTCTATAAATTGTTCCAACATTTTTCCCAGATCATATGGTTCGCATAAGGTCCAAAATAAATGATTACAACACCTAAAATCCTATGGCTTGTCTTGGACTTTTAATACGTTTTTGTCCTCTAAAATTATTACGATCTATATATCATGCATGGTTCGTGTTATATATTTTATTTAGATCTTATAGGGTACTAAGAACATAAGAAAAATAATACTTGAAGGATCGAACGAGCAGAAGGGATATATGGAATTATGTACCTCTCGTATGCAAAATTCGACAACCAAAAATCCTAGCGAATAAACGAACAAGTCCACGACCTTCTAACAAATTTTCCTAGCTTCCTTAGATGTTGTATAACTCCAGAAAAATGTCCCACGAATTTTCCCAAGTCGAATGAAGGCAGATCGAATTTTTGTTAGGGTTTTTGAGTTTCGGTATATATAATATATAGGATAAAATCATGGACCGAATAAAATAGGGAGAGGGAATAAAGATTTCAGTCCAAGCTATTGTATTTAAGATCAAATACTAATTTTTGAGATTTCCTAATTTTATTTGTATTTATCTTGCATTTTATATATTTTAAATCGAATTAATAATAATAATAATAATACACAAAATTAATTAAACCGGCCTAAATATTTATTTCGTATAAATATAAATTTTTGTACACTTCAAAATGTTTAATTGTAGACATAAAAATTACTTCGCTTCATATCTTGCTCATTCCCGAAGGTTTGGGATTTATTTGGTACTTTAAATGCTTATTAATCAAATTTTAAAATTATAGGGGCAAATTGGTCTTTCTGAATGTTTTAGATTTTTGGGTATTACAAGAATTTTCGTTAAAAACTGTCTCTAACTCTGAAAATGTTGTTTTCACCTTCTAAAACACCTCGCGAATGTCTTGTTTTGGGACAGACGCTATCACTACAAAAAAAAAGGCTTTCAGAGACTGAAAAATCAGTCTCCGATACACCATGATCAGTTACGGATGGTCTATCAAGGACTGATTTTGCTAGTCACTAATCAGTGATAGAAGCTTAGTTACGGAAAGTGACGTTATCAACTGAAATTCAGTCCTTGTTGTATCGAACCAACGAGGACCAGAGATCAGTCACCCAAATAAAAAAGTCAGTCCTTATTTCTATGGGTTGGTATCATGTTATTTCAGTCCCCAATGCATATTATCGGCGACTGAAAAGTCAGTCGCCAATACTATGTTTGATCAGTTACTAACACATGGATTTAGGGACTGAAAATTAGTCCATAAACATTGTTGATAGTCACTAATACGTTTCGTTGTTTTGTAGATCACCGTACCAAATCAGTCTCTAATAATAGGATTTAAAAACTGATTAGTCTCAGATGAAAGGCTTTAAAGACTGATTGTTAGTCACAGAATACTAACGATTTTAGTCTATGATTTGCTACTTTTGGTGACTGAAAATTAGTTTCAAATCATCACCAAATCATTCTCTGTTAAAAGGCTTTGGTAACTGATAATTAGTCCAAAAAACTAGGCAATTTTAGTCCTTAATTTTATCTTTTTAGAGACTGAAATTTTGTTTTAAATTAGTCTACAACTGGATTTAAAGACTAATTAATAGTCTCAGAATTCGGACGATTTCAGTCCATATTAAAAAGTACACCGATGAACCGAAACAATTTTATTTACGCCAAACCCAAACAGTGTTTAAAAACCTTAACATTTTATATAGACGCCAACAAGCACAACAATCCGAAAGAAAATTGCGTGTTTATACAAAACAACATAGATAAAAATGTTATACATTACAACTATGTGAACAACATCGTCATGAAAAGGAGCAATATCATCCTTGTAAATCCCAACAGCAACCCTCATTAGCATATGCTGAGGCCTTTCAACAACCTTCCCTTCAATCTTCAAGAGACAAGATCTCTCAAGGGTTTTAAATCCAAAATAATCATAGTCAAAGTCCCGATCATAGATAATCTCATTGTCCAGTCTAGCAGCATGCTGAAACATACAAGTCATACACAGTTACTACCTTTAGTAGATATATCTTCAAGTCACAAGTTGGTGTGAAATTTTATAGATAAAAAAACTAGCAAACAGAGCAAATTATTCAAAATGTGATTCATTCACTACAACAAAACAAATAATTCCTCATAAATCTTATACTGGGGTTACAAACATAAATCACCTTCATAATAATTTCATAAACATCAGAGCAGCCTTCTGCCCAGATCTCTCACTGACATGGTTGTACATGTATTTTATTCTGCAATAAAAATTAAAAACGGAAGTTAACTTTAAGTTACAACTCAAAAAAGTGTATCAAGTTTGAAAGATAAACGAAGAAAACTCAAAACACACCTGAAATAAGCAAATCCAATGCAAATAGAACCCGAACCCATATGGGTTCTCATGTCGACCCGCGACAACACCCACCAACAACACGTTGTTTATTTATTTTTTATCCACACGAAGAAATATTACATTTAATCTAAACATTTTACTCCGTTTTAATCCACGAAATCTTTTGTAATAAATTGTTTTTCATTCGAATCAAATAACGAAAAAGATGACGGATAGATTTTTGATGTTTTATGAACATACCACAATAAAAGAGAGACGGTAGAGATGGGTGAGACGAAGTAATAACCCAAACCACGATAAAAAAATCCAAATGAACCCTTTACAGCCTTCGATCTATCCGTTTCTTGACTCAAAAGTGATAGGAGGTGGCGGCGTTGATGGTGGCCGGCGGCGGCAGTCGATGGTTGTGGCGGCTGGGAAGAGAATGGAGGAGGGAGAGAGTGTTTTAGGGTTTGACTTATGATACCAAAATGAAAAGTTGAAACCCTACTTGTTTTATAATTGCATATGAAAAGTTTTTAGAAAATGTGGCAAGTGATGGGAAGTAGAGGGGCGCGAGGGTAATATCAACATAGGGACCGATCTTGTAACTTTTCTGTTTCTGTGAGTCGGGACTCGTTTAGTGTACTAAAAGTACTCGTATGACGTTCTAAGTTGCGCTAATATTTTTAGAATTGTTTTTCCATTAAAAATGACTATAAATATGTCCATGTTTGTTTAACGCGTCGGAAATCAACATTTCTCGTATTATAAGATTTAGACTCGTGTCGATTCGTGTTGTGCTCTACTTTCACGTTTCACAAGAAATTCTTACACTCTCAACATTTCTCGTATTTTAAGATTTAGACTCGTGTAGATTCAAATCCAGTTTTTGTGAAAGCTATAAGTGTTTTAATTTTTGTTTTTTACCTTTGGCGGGGCAAACAAATTTTTCATGAAAATATTTGGCAGGGTAAAGGAGTAAACAAAATCCTCGCAAAATTATTTGTTTTCGTAATGTTGACATAATTTTGTTTTAAAAAAAATATATGATGTAACTTAATTATAAATAACTTAAAACAGTTTAAATTGTTTATAAATAATTTAAATTACTTATAAATTATTAAAATATTATGTAGATTAATTTTAAATGATTACAAAATTATTTCAATTAATTATAAATGATTTAAATTAGTTATAAATGATTTAATTAAATATAAATTATTTGAATATACATAAATGTTAAACAAATGAGTCGAGATGCTATGGATATATATGAGATATTAAACGGATGAGTCGATATTATATCGTTATACATGATTTGAATATACATAAATGTAAAATTATTTTTAAAAGGATAAAATTATCGTTATAAATGAGATGTTAAACGAATGAGTCGAGATGATATGGTTATACATGAGATGTTAAACGAATGAGTCGGGAGGATATGGTTATACATGAGATGTAAAACGAATGAGTCGACATGATATCGTTATACATGTGATGTTAAACGAACGAGTCGTGAAGTTATCGTTATAAATGAGATGTTAAACGAATGAGTCTAGATGATATCGTTATACATGAGATGTTAAACGAACGAGTCGGGATGATATGGTTATAAATGAGATGTTAAACGAATGAGTCGAGATGATATTGTTATACATGAGATGTTAAACGAACGAGTCGAGATGATACCGTTATAAATGAGATGTTAAACAAATGAGTCAAGATGATATCGTTATATATGAGATGTTAAACGAATGAGTCGAGATGATATCGTTATAAATGAGATGTTAAACGAATGAGTCGACATGATATCGTTATAAATGAGATGTTAAACGAAAGAGTCCAGATGATATCGTTATACATGAGATGTTAAACGAATGAATCGGGATGATATGGTTATAAATGAGATGTTAAACGAATGAGTCGAGATGATATCGTTATACATGAGATGTTAAACGAACGAGTCGAGATGATATCGTTATAAATGAGATGTTAAACGAATTAGTCGAGATGATATCGTTATAAATGAGATGTTAAACGAATGAGTCGACATGATATCGTTATACATGAGATGTTAAACGAACGAGTCGAGATGATATCATTATATGAGTAAATTGCAAAAATCGTCCCTTAAGTTTGGCCAAATTGCATGTTTCGTCCCTGAAGTTTGAAAAGTGCAAGAACCGTCCTTGTGAGAAACTTTTGGGGCGAATATAGTCCCTGGCCAAGTTCAAATGACACAAATACCCCTGTCTTTTTCTTTTTTAATATTCATTTTCAGTTTCTTACATAAATGGTCCTTGTGTTGCGCAAAGCTTTACAAATTTAGTATTTTTTAACCCAAACACAAAATGTCCTTTCTTACACAAAATCGTCCTTTTTTGCGCAAGGTTTACACAAATGTTCCTTAGTCCGTTTTTCTTCCTATTTTTTTACGTTTTCGTCCGTTTTTCTTAGTTTTTTTTTTTTTCTGTTTTTGTCCGTTTTTCTTTCGTTTTTTGTCCGTTTTCTACTTTTTACGTTTTTGTCCGTTTTTTTACGTTTTTTTTCGTTTTTGTTTTTCCGTTTTTCTTTTTTTTCAGTTTTCTTCATTTACTTTTTCTTTTTTTACGTATTTTCCATGTTTTTTACGTTTTTTCGTTTTTTCTTTGTCCGTTTTTTATACGTTTTCGCCCGTTTTCATACGTTTTTATACGTTTTCATCCGTTTTTCTTTAGTTTTGGTCCTTTTTATCCGTTTTTGACCATTTTCTTACAATTTTATACGTTTTCACCCGTTTTCTTGCGCTTTTTTTTCCGTTTTCATAACTTTTGTCCCTTTTTTTGTCCGATTTTATTCTTTTTTGTAAGAATTTTTTTAAAAAAGTAAATAAAATAAAAAATAAAATAAAATATTTGTCCGAATTTTTAGTCCGATTTTCTTTTTCTTTTTTGTCCGAATTTTTTTTAAAAATAAAAATAATAAAAAAATATCAAAATTTTTGCCCGAATTTTCAGTTTTTTAATTTTTTTATTTTATTTATTTTTTTCAAAAAATTTGGTAAAAAAATAAATAAAAAATCGGACAAAAAAAATTCGGAAAAAAATTTTGAATTTTTTTATTTTAAATTCGGACAAAAAAGAAAAAAAAAATCAGACAAAAATTTTGATTTTTTTGATTTTTTTTTTAAAATCGGACAAAAAAGAAAAAAATGGGACAAAATTTGAATTTTTTTATTTTTTTTTATTTTTAAAAAAAATTCGGAGAAAAAAAAATCGGACAAAAATTTTGAATTTTTTTATTTTTTTTATTTTTTAAAAAATTTGGACAAAAAAAAATGGACAAAAAATTCGGAGAAATATTTTGATTTTTTTTGTTTTTTATTTTATTTATTTTTTAAAAACAAATTCGTACAAAAAATAATAAAATCGGACAAAAAAAAGGGACAAAAACTTATGAAAAAGGTAAAAAAGCGCAAGAAAACGGGCGAAAACGTATAAAAAAGGATAAAGTTGTAAGAAAAATGGACAAAAATGGATAAAAAGGACCAAAACTAAAGAAAAACGGACGAAAACGTATAAAAACGAACGAAAACGTAAAAAAGGTACAAAAACGTAAGAAAAAAACGGATAAAAACGAAAAAATACGTAAGAAAAATGGACGAAAACGTAAAAAAAACGGACAAAAACGGAAAAAAATGTAAGAAAAACGGACGAAAACATAAAAAAGGGGAAAAAACGTAAGAAAAACGGACAAAACGGAAAAAAAAACGTAAGAAAAACGTACGAAAACGTAAAAAATGGAAGAAAAACGGACTCAAGGACCATTTGTGTAAACCTTGCGCAACACAAGGACGATTTTGTGTAAGAAGGACCATTTGTGTAAAAAAAGGACTAAATTTGTAAAGCCTTGCGCAACACAAGGACCATTTATGTATGAAACTGAAAATGAATATTAGAAAAGAAAAAGACAGGGGTATTTGTGTCATTTGAACTTGGCCAGGGACTATATTCGCCCCAAAAGTTTCCCACAAGGACGATTCTTGCACTTTCCAAACTTCAGCGACGAAACATGCAATTTGGCCAAACTTTAGGGACGATTTTTGCAATTTAATATATATATATATATATATATATATATATATATATATATATATATATATGTGTGTGTGTGTGTGTGTGTGTGTGTGTGTATACTTATATATATATATTAAAAGTCAAATAATCTTTAATATAATTATTTAGTGTGATAGATAAAATATATAACTAGATTAGTATTTTGAAGTTAAAAAAATAAAGTCAAAATTTAAAAGTAATAGACATAATCAACTTATTATTGTATGTATATGTCACTTTTATTTTGAAATTTGTGAATTAGTTACTCGTGATAATAGGTAAAAGTCAATAACCTTGCTAATGAACGGAGTTAAGTATATACCAGTCACAATATAAGTCCACGTTTCCAATGAATAAATGAATTTTAGTCTTAAATATGTTGCCCATGTATAAGACGTTTATGTGGGACTAAAATTGAGTCACAAATAATTGTCTCTCCAAACCTTTTTATTTTGCATACGTATTTGTAACTGAAATTTAGTCATGGCTATGAAGTCCATGTATTAGGGACTGAGTGGTGATTGAAATTCAGTCACTAACAAATTTTCCTCCAAACCTTTTTTATTGCGCAGACATATTTGTAACTGAATTTTAGTCTTAGGTATGATGTCCAGGTAATAGGGACTCAGCTGTGACTGAAATTCAGTCACTACAAATTTTCCCTACAAACTTTTTTATTGTGTAGACATTTGTAACTGAATTTTAGTCTTAGGTATGATGTCCATGTAATAGGGACTCAGTCACTACAAATTTTCCCTACAAACCTTTTTATTGTGTAGACATTTGTAACTGAATTTTAGTCTTAAATATGTTGCCCATGTATAAGAGGTTTATGTGGGACTAAAATTCAGTCATAAATAATTTTCTCTCAAAAGTTTTTTTTTTTTTTTTTTTTTTTTTTTTTTTTTTTTTTTTTTTTTTCATACGTATTTGTAACTGAAATTTAGTCTTAGCTATGATGTCCATGTATTAGGGACTGAGTTGTGATTCAAATTCAGTCACTAACAAATTTCCGTCCAAACTTTTTTTATTGCGCAAACATATTTGTAACTGAATTGAGTCTTAGGTTTGATGTCCATGTAATAGGGACGCAGCTGTGACTGAAATTCAGTCACTAAAAAATTTCCCTCCAAACCTTTTTATTGTGTAGACATATTTGTAACTGAAACTTAGTCTTAGCTATGATCTCCATGTATTAGGGACCGAACTGTGACTATAATCAGTCACTAACAAATTTTCCGCCAAAATTTTTTATTGCGCAAATATATTTGTAACTGAAATTTAGTAGTAGATATGATGTACATGTACTAGGGACTGAATTGTCACCCTTATTCAGTCACTAACAAATTTGCCTCCAAATTTTTTTCCCATACAGGCATATTAGTAACTGAAATTTAGTCTCAGATATGGGGTCACTGAATCGAGGACTGATTTTTAGTCACCGCAATCAGTCAATAAAGGTCAGTCCTTAAAAGTATCAGTAACTAATGTTTCAGTTACCGATGTTATGTATCAGCGACTGATATATCAGTCCCTAGAAATTCAGTCTCTGAAAGCCTGTTTTTTTGTAGTGTATGTGCTTCGCTATCAACGGAAGATCAGTTTGCAAATCAAATATCTTGCGCAAAATAGGATTTGTTGAAAAATTCATTTCATTTTGGGCTTCACTTGATTGGACACCATTTGCTTTTTCAACATCATTTTTATCTAAAATTTTTAAACTTGGTGCTTCATGTTGATCGCCTGCGCTAGCAGCTTGTTGGTGATCCTCTGATCTATGGAGTTGTTGGTGATCGTCTGCGCCATTAGGTTGTTGGTCATCCTCTGCGCTATCAGGTTGTTGGTCATCCTATGCCCTTGACAGGTCTGGATCAGACAAACCCTTTATAAAAGGGATGCTAGCAATACACCACGGTAGTCTCAATTCGCGTTTCATTGCATAAAATGCCTTAATGGGAATTGACTCCTAAAAAACAGAATAATAAATAACTTTGTATGTGAACAAATATAAATAAATTTCCAAGAAATTTGCCTTCAAAGATAGTGTGGTGCTTACCGGTCCAAAGAGTGTTTTATGGTCTGATTTTCGAAACTTTTGACATTTAGACCAAGCAAGACCTCGTGGAATGACCTTCGTGTCTTTCGCCCACCAATTGCTGCTTTTAGGATAACTCTCCAAAATCCATATCTGTAATATGTGGTTGTTTAAAATGTAAAAAATGTGGAAAAAAAGTTGTTCAAAGTGCAGGTTACAACCGTGTTCAAAACTATATATTAAATATATATCTAATAGAAAAAACCTAAATTAATACTTTTACAAAATAAAACTATGGGTATATGGCGAAGGTATATATTACTGGTATAATAAAGTAATGCATACAAAACAGATACACACAATACTACAATACTAAATAGTCTAATGAATATAGTGGTGAACTTTAGTACAGAGTAGTAAGTATGACATACCTTGAAAGCCCAAGCAAAACCGTATAGATTGTATGTCGCACTATACTTTGGGTTTTTTTTCAACTTGGCCAAATGATCTTTTCTGTGTCTCTCAACAACATTCACAGTCCTTTGATAAAATTTATGCCACATGTATTCACCCCAAGGAAAAACGTTCCAATCATCAAAGTCCTCGACCAAAGACATTATATGATTAGGGATACAATTCCTTTCTTCATTACCTATAAACACCAACATAACAACTATTAAAAGACACAACCTAATAGCATCATCATCCGAAACAGCTAATAACCTATTTTCATCTTTAACTAGTTTCAAACAATCAGTGGCATATACAGTTTTTATAGCATCTGTCTTTTTTTTTCTGGAAATACACGGTCACGAAATGCATTTGATTTATTTTGACTTTTACAGACTTTCCCAAATCGAAACCCTGTTATTAAACAAAATTCTTTACGCCCGAACTCTAACAAATCATCCCCAATTTTGAATTGCAATGGTGGGGAATCGGACGATATGTTAGAAACTTTTACCTGATGTTGTAAAACAAAATGTATCAAATGGCAGTCATTATCGCTAGACCGAATATCCAACCACGGACCAAAGACTGTGTTTCTAAACAACCTTTGCCGCTTTTCATTCTACAACAAAATGTCTTTGATTTCTTTAAGCAACTTCACTGTAGATCGAACGACGATTTTACAACTGTACAACTCACTCGACATATCGAATTACAGGGTTTTAAGGAATTATGATTTGTTAGTTGTGTGATGCTTTGCCTATGGAGAAGAAGATGTGTGTGTATTAATATTTCTGAAATGAATTGTAATCGTACTAATATCTGTAAAAAAGTTCCTAATTTTAATGCATGTAAAATGACCAAAATATTCTTTTGCTCATGTATTTGTTGCCCAAAAATCAAAAGTTGCCCAAAAAACAATACGTCTCATGTACATCGTACCAACAGTTGTTGAGGTACTTTGGTCGGACACGTGGCTTCCACTGGTTGGTCGGACGAGTTGCCCTGGTCTAGTAAAAGAATTTTTTGAGATCGAGTCAGATAAGCAAAACCCTTGAGCAACTGGGGCATATTAGTAATTATCCCTATTGTTTATCACTTTAATTTATTTGGACAAAATAAAATGCGAGAACCAATCAAGCAACCATTTATTTTCTAATCATATAAGATTTTTTATAATACGATAGGGCATTATAGTAAAACTCATATTTCAGTTTCTTTCGTATTTATTTTAATTTTGTTTTTTATTATTTAATTTGTCTTGATTTATGTTTTTTAATTTTTGGATATTCGAAAGTATATTTTTACTAGCACCCTTTTTGTATTTTTTGTGAAATTGAAATTTATCCAAGAATTGATTGTTGTCATCTTTTTAAAAAAAAAAAAGCGCATATAATAAGGCCTTGTGTAGTGGGGCGTGGTTGCCCCTTGGTTTTGCCCCAAAACGCCCATTTGCCCAAAACGACGAGGCGTGCTTCAACAAAAAAATCGAGAGGCGTGGATTAGACAACGCCCCTGCCCCTTTGTCTTCTTTGAAAATAATACCAGTTCAAGTCCCAATATGCCCAAAAAAAGGCCCCTATTACCACTACAACACTTTTTTTATCAAGCCCTATCATGACTCACACTGCCACATGACGCAAAACGCCCCACCCTCTTTTACACACCACTACACATGGTCTAAGCAATAACTTTCAGCATACGCACATATGCATTCCTCGTTACCTAAACAACCAATCTTTTATAAATTTTAAACCAAAATATAGGAACATACATAAACCTTTACTTTATCCTCTTTTTAGTTGTACAGATAATCAAAATGAAATAATGAAAATACATAACAGGTACTCAAGAAATTAAATTTAAAATATTCATGCGCATATATATATATATATATATATATATATATATTATATATATATATATATATATATATATATATATATATATGTTGGAATTTAAATAGTATGTAAACAAATCTAAATAAATAAACACATCAAGTACGCATAGCGGAAGCAGGATCTACTATTTAACATGTATAAAGAATTACTGAATAATAAATAAGGGTTACCTCGAGATTCTAGCAAGAACAAGGATCGATCTTCACTTTTCTTCTCTTGAATATATAATAGGATTAACGTGGAACCCCTTACCGTTTTGTTCCACAATCCAAGATGGAATAACTAAAGTAAGTTATTACCATGATTTTGTACACACGTACTATAACCAACTAACGTTAGATGCTAGCGTAAAGACACGTTTATTAAACCAATATATACAATTGTTTAATATTAAAGCCGATCTACTATTTAATCAAATACTCCGTAATAGATGTCGATCTACATATTAATTAAATAATAGAAGTCAATCTATTCTTTTTCAAAGACATGATTGTTCTGATCGACTGAATTTGAAGGAAGAAAAAGAAGGCAAACATTAATGGCAATAGTACATGCACAAGAAAAAAATCCTTCAACTAACTGCCAATACGTTTGTTTTATAGTGAATGGAATTCTTTTGCTCCAAGAAATCGATTAGGGTTATTATCCCTAAGATAGAACCGGCCAAGCCCATGCATTGGTTTCTAGATTCTTCTTGAGCTCCCAAATTTCACTAATAGTCCTTCCTTTATTTCTTAACGGTCGTTTAGTCAATTCAACTAATTACTTAACGTCCGTTAGTTAATATTTCGTGTCCTAAATAATTAAATACATAACATAGTTATATATTAATTATTTCCGTTAGTCATTCATACGTAAAGTGTGCAATCCCAAGGTCCCGTGTTCGATTCTAGTCATATACATTTTAATATTTTTTCATAACTCTAACAGCTCCCACTTGGAAATCTATTAAAAGTATAATTGACATTGGTTAGCGTTTAGCAACACGCCAATGCCCCTAGTACAACTCGGGGTTGTGGTCTCCTGGAAAAACCACTTGATGATTAAATCATCATACTTATCCTTTTGTTTCTAATACTACATTAATAAAGATATGGATCTTAAGTCATTCTTTATTAATAATTCTGTTTTCTCGTTTGTATGATTAAACAAGATTACCAAATCATCTGAACATCGTCAGGGGAGATCTTGGGCGTGGCCACACAAACATCTTGTTAATCCCACGAGGGGCCCAGTAGTATTAAACTTAAAATAAATTTGAAGGAACAAATCCCATTTTTACTACGAGCATAACTCATACACTTTGCAACACTTCCGAAAACAATCCGTATAGCTACCCGTTACGTATAGCATTAAATTGAGTCACGAAAATGCACTACATGTATGAACGATTATCTGGTATCTCAAGTATGAGGATAAATATATACATGATTTACTTAATGATAAGATCCATAAAGTAAACTAATATCCTTTCTTTTCACTCGCTTCCTCTCGTCTTTGAGTCGAGTAGCTCTTCTCGATTGCTCTCAACCGCTTCTCCTTGAAAAGTAAAGGTAATGAGGTAGGGATAAGTCTTATATTCAATTTATCCAATATTGAATATCATGAGATATTGGCATCTCAACCTTCAAGTACATTCTACCAATCCTCACATTTGTCTTTATTTAATGATATTTCCATATCATTAATCGACAACGGACAATTTAGAATATATACCAATATATTCATGGATTTAAACATGCAAATATATGATACAATTTATTATTAATGAAAACAAACGTACCACGTACTTTAATTCATTGTAAATAATAATTGCTTAACATCCCTTATCCAAATACTAAATAGATCAATGCATGATAATTCCCATTAATGAATTATGCCCAAGTCATGTTTACCATACTTGTTGACAAAGCATAAATCAACTAATTTTGATATATCAGAAATTTTGAGAATACTTATTTTAAGAATTCATTTACTGAAATTCTTGTATGTGTGCATTCATCTATCTAGATATTGCCACATACTTCATAAAATGCGTGACATCCTCATCCACGAATTTGTGATAATTAAACTACCAAACCTTTGTAGTTAAAGTATTATAATTCTTTATGTATAATGCAACTATGCTCATATTGAGCATAACTAGTACACATGGTCTCCTAATAAGGATGAGCTCCCACTATGACTAGTATTGAGTGTCATCTCAATCTCATTAACATCATTGTATCCAAACAACAATATGCTCTTTCAAAGTTCCCGTAAACTTTAATATCCATCGTGTAATGTTTGACATCTACAAATCTTACAAGATTTGTCATCTATATCAACATCTTGCCATATGGTTCTTATTTAGAATTTTAGAGCAAATCCAGGCTGAGGATGTAAATTCTAACCATATACATTACACTTAGTTATCTAATAGCTTTCAATTAGATACTAATGTTGTCAAATCATCTGGTGTCCAAACATGATACAACAAGCAACATGATGTACATGAAAAATCCCTGTGTCTTTGATTTCATTCATGTCATATCTTCTTCAAAGATATGTATCTATCCAGCCTTACTAATAGATTATCATGTTTATTAGAATAAGTTATTATACCGCTTATGTTTATAGCAATAAACATATACTCCAAGGTTTTATTTTCCAAATTTTCATGTGAAGTTTCATTCCAAACTAAGACTTAACATATAAATGTTAATGGAATGTTACTTCCCATATGTTATACAACATATGTGAAATAAGAAAACAAATATAACACTCCCACTAGATTTCAAGAATATTAAGGAATATCTTATTTTAATTATAAATCAAAACTTAGATTTAATAACTAAACATAAGTATCTCTCCTAGATGCATTGCATAAATCCGTTCACAAATGATTTTCACTTTGTATACTACCAAAGATTATTTGAATTCAAATACTCCTTCCAATTACTTTTCGTCCTCGCACAAGTAATTATCCAAGGAAGAGTATTGATATTCCATTATTAATTTCATATAATGAAACTAAAAAATGACAATCATAATCTTTATACATTTAATGTGCTTAGAAAGAATCTCAATCGCATTTAATTGCTTAAGTATGATTGATAATATTTTCACAAATCAAATATGTATACTAATTTGTCCATAATGATTTCTACACAAGAATTTAAATCTCTAGGATTTTCATTTCCTTTGTAGAAATTCATCTTCATTCTATAGTGTAACTATAGAGTTCAAGATCAACTACGTTACCAAACTAGTTATCTTCTTGGACTACATCTAATTATTCATAGTATGAGTAATTTGCCAAATAACCATTTGTAATTTATTAACAGGCATACCACGATCCTGTAACTCATAACCCTCAACATATTCTACAAATATTTGAGATATCCTTTCGGATCTATGAATAAGCATTCCATCATCTTGAGATTTAATATTAACATGTTTAATCCTCATTATGATTTTGCTAGTGTATTTAGAAGATCATGTATCTTGTAATTGTATCTTTTCAAGATAAAACTCCCACTTGCCTTTTGCAATTTATAGCTAAACTATAAATTCTTAGCCAATAGAGCAACACAAACTTGTTCTCTTTTGGGACTTTACAATTACATATTAACAATTCCTAACCTTAATTTGTTAATAATCTACTTATAAGCAGTTTAACAAATTCTGAACTTCAATTTTAAGACTTAATGTGATTCATCACATTTCATAATAAATGGTGTCTTATTAATCTTCTAGGTTGAAGTCTAATTGAGTATATCCAATCCTTATCTTTAGGAAGAATAGAAGATATAATTATCTTAATCAAACAATATTACAAGAGTTAGATTTTTCTAACAGAACATACCATATACATATGTATTTCATTAGGATTAATATTGTAATTCAATCTTACAATATGTGAGATAAATATATTTCGTTTTTGGCTTACATATTTACCAACTAAATCAATTTAATGGTATAATAGATTTTTCAAGCCAATTGCATTCTTTATAACATACGTGCCTTTTTGCCCAAGCCACTTCATTTCTATGTCTTACTGAAAAAGACATAAACTGTTATAATCTCAATCTACGTTATAAATCATTGATCAACCCAATGATTTCTTGTATATGTTTTAATTAAAAAACATATCAAGATAATGTCTTACTTTATTATAAGTGTTATAGCAATAAAAGACTTCATATTTATATCTTACAATATAAACATGTATAACTAAAGTAATCATGAACACCACAATTTGGTTTCATGTATCATTTCAAGTTAATTTTCTACTTCATATATTTATGTCATTCCACGAATACATAAACATTCAAATTATGAAGTAGTATTAGATTACTTCATTTATTTATGTCATTGCAACAATACATAAATATTTATTTTTGAAGTAGTCTTATTATCATATTGACACTCGTTCTAATTAATTATCTAATTTTAGAAACTTGTAAATTAACATAGTTTCATCACATCAGCTTAGGCTGCTAGCAATGAAAGTATGTAATTTACCTTGTCATTAATATCTAGTAATGAAAGTAGATATTAACTCCAAGTGTTCTATTAATTAGATGTGAATTAACCACATTAGAACATCATTCTCTTACCTTGCAGTCAAGAGAGTCCTTTAAATCATATTCTATTATGTTGTTGCTTGCACACAATAAAGATTTCTCCCACTTGTGCATGGAACAACATCATGCATCAGATAAACAACACGTCAATAGTTTGCTTATGTGATCGATATGATTGTGTCATGTATATTAGTATATATAGAATCACCTCGTCTAGTAAGAAAACGTACGCGACTATCCTTAATACCACAAGTGTCTATAATTGGAAAGTATTTATCTCAAGAGATTCTAGAGATAATCCAGGTTACTATCAAGATATCAAGACTTGTAGCTCCCACTGAATTAAAGATCACTACATGAACTCATTATTCAGTAATTACAACACAATGCTCCCACTGGATTTGACAACATTATAATGTTTCATAACCAGTAAAAGCAAATATTGTGCTGTTTACTTTCCTACACCTTTGAGTAATCCCTTACGTAATACATACTAAGGTACTCAAAGAATGTAATCTACTTTGTGAATGATGGAATATCCATCAATTCAATTAACTTGAGAAAATTGGGCATGCAATTTCTTCCTCAATTAGGTCTACCATCACCTATAGTGATTTGTAGCACCTTTAAATGGTTAAAGCACAACAACTAGATCAATCATTCTAGTTTGCTTTTTACCAATTTCGCGGTAATTAGTCTAGCTTCTAATTTTAATAACTTCTAAAACGTGCAATTTCTACAAAATTTGCCATGAGTTATTTCTTAGAATTTAGACAATTCTAATTTTCCTATTATACATTTCTCATTCATGAAAAAAAATAGGATTAAGTCTCACTCTTCACACGGAAAGCAGACTAGTTTTATTCTTTTAGTTAAGTTGACTCTATCCATCACACCTACGGGTGTAGATCAACTTTCCACTAAAGGAATGTTCCACGTTTACGGTTTTATCGTTGCATTTAATACATTAAAAGAATTTTCAAAATTCAATTTTAGTATTTTCGATAATAAACTTTTCAAGAAAATTAAACACCCACGGTAAATAAAATTTAACCATTAATTTTCATTGAAAATTAGGATCCAAATTGACGTCGTTTCATTACATCAGCTTTGGATGCTAGTAATGAAAGTACTCAATAAGGTAGAGCTGCACTCAATTGCCAATATCCAATTGCGATTCCTAGAGTCATGGGACTTACATATATTGCCAACCTCGATTGCAAATGTAAGCATGTTTCATCCCCATTACTTTATGCCTTGACGCCGTTCCATTACATCAGCTTTGGCTGCTAGTAATGAAAGTGCTCAATTAAGTTAACCAACTTAAGAAACTGTAAATTGATGTCGTTTCATCACATTCAGCTTTGGCTGCTAGCAATGAAAGTACTCAATTTACCCTTAGACTCCCACCCTTTGAACATCACATTCAGCTTTGGCTGCTAGTGATGTAGGATGTAACCTTAGGTGTTTCCTTTACAGTTGGATGACATATAACTTAAATTTTAAGGGTATTATTTTTGATGTTATGTAATCAAAAAAAAAAATATGTACAAGATGTCATGCATTCATCTTGTAACATATGTTTTCTACAAAAACCATTTACCAATTCGTAGCTTAAAATCAACAAAATTTTAATTGATGGCGTTGAGATACTTACAACATTGCCTTAAGATGCTTCGTACTTTATCATGGTGTACTTGGTAAGTCTAATATTGACGCACAGGCGAGCGGAGAGGCAAACGTCCGCCCGAAGGCTAACTAAAAACGCGCCCCTTTTGGATGACAATTTAATGTCAAGCCTCCTTATACCCACTTTATAGTTTGTCAATATTAGGTCCGCCGCTTCGACCACTTTTGTATAGTCACATCAATCAATTAAAAACTTTAAGATTTAAAGCTTAAAACATTTATGTAGTAAATTATTAAATTGCTAGTCTCGCCTGGGAGCAAATTACCGTGCGAAGCGAACCACTATTGGCACATAAGACTTGGCAATAAATAATTTACCACAAAGGTTTCATAGTTATTAGGTTCATTTATTTTTATTCAAAAAATTACCCTCTTTGATGTTTACAATCCATCATAATTAAAACTCAAAGATCAAGTAATTAAAAAAATAAACAAACACTTAATAACACATATATGATCATTAACAATATCATATAGCCACATGCAAACCTTTTGATAAACCATATTAATAATCTCTATGTGTAAATAAATGTATATAATTATTAAAACTCCCATTGGTTTTCGAGCTCATTGTGCCCAATGGATCCCAGACGCCAAATAACTTGGCCGCGTAAGTTTTACATAATTAAATACCACATAGCACATAACCGATTAATTAATATATTTAATTAAGGTCATCCCTAATTTTAGATTTATCTTTAAAAAAATATGTAGCAAATTAACAAACCTAATCCATAATTCTTTGCATGAAGAATTATGGATCAACCAAGATCGTAACCCTAATTACTCAAATAAACACATAGCACATCATGTTCTTAATTTAGGGTTACAAACTAATTAATTAATTAGTTAAAAATAGGGTTTAAACCCCAACCCTAAATTCTATTCGATTTTAATTAGAATGTTTTCTACAGAAACAAACCATAAAAAATTAAAATCAACGTAACATATGTATCTAAATCAAGATTTGATTTTTATTATGCGTTTAAGTAATTCATTAACATGTTAAACCGGCTCTTGATGCCACTGTTGAAATTTAAATAGCATGTAAACACAACTAAATAAATAAACACATCAGGTACGCATAGTGTTGACGTATGTGTTCGAACGGATTGGACCTCTCGGTTGGCCGGACGGAACAAGGAACTCCGGAGTAATCCGGACGACCCCAAAGCCGTCCGGAAAACACAGGTTTAAAGCATGAGACAAGTGGCATCTCCTCTTGTACATGTGGCAACTACAGACACCACCGTCGCCGCCCAGGATTTACGGGATTATGTCGGGGACATGTTCCCTGAAAATCCGGCGCCGCCATTCCAGGTATCGAGGCTGAGTACTATAAATACTCAGCTCATTTACTACTCTCAACATATATACAACCTGCATTTATTTCTCACCATATTTCATAGCCCTTTCGGAATACCAAATACTTACTCTCACACCGGAGGTGGGTCCTGGGATAACACCCGGGGCGAGCCTAACGTGTGCTGTTGCGTGCAGATATCCGGAGGACCTCCAGTAGCTGAAAGGGTCAACCCCCGAGTCTTCCGGAAGAACCCTAGCTGAGTTCAACCGGAAGGCTCCCTTTATTTGTCTGAAGTGGTTGCAAGAAATTGCTTCAACAAATTGGCGCCATCCGTGGGACCAACTGCTCGATCTACCTATAGTTCGATATGGCTGGTCCTACATCCCAAAAAAGGAAAACCATGGAAGCCGAGGAGGAATGGATGAATGTGCCGATCGGTTTTCCACCCATCCTTCCGGGAGATGTGTCGGACGGACCGTTAATAGTCGAAGCCGAAGTGGAAGGCTACACCATCCGAAGGGTCTATGTGGATCAAGGCGCTTCGGTCGAGGTGATGTACGAACATTGTTTCGAACATTTATGCCCTTCCATTAAGGCCAAGCTGAAAGAAACCGGCACACCGTTAATAGGATTCGCGGGGGAATCCATAAAGCCGTTGGGGAAGATTGAGCTGGAAGTCTGTTTCGGAAGCCAAGGCTTGTCTCGCCGAACAATGATGAAGTTCGCTGTGATAAGATCCCCTTCCCCATACAATATCATACTAGGGCGCTCGGGTTTAAAGAAATTACGAGCCATCCCATCAACTATCCACTCGATGGTGAAATTCCCCACACCAAAGGGCATAGCAACCCTCACTACCCGGTCAGTAATTGTCTCGGAATGTCGCAAGCTAGAGGAGAAGCAGATGGCAAAAAGGGAAGTCAAAGAAGAACCCCGTGAGGCCGGACCGACAGAGGCGGTGGTTGGGAAGACGGAAGAAGTTATGGTACATCCGGCTTATCCGGATCAACTAGTCACGATAGGGGGAAACTTCTCTTCGGAGTGCCGAAGAGAATTAATCACGTTACTCAAGAACAACCGGGATGTGTTCGCTTGGGAACCATCCGATATGACAGGAGTTCCCCGTCGGATCATCGAGCACAAACTCAACGTGAATGTTCAGGACCGCCCAGTGGCACAAAAGAAAAGAACTTACTCCGCCGAGAAGAATCAAGCCATAGCCAAAGAGGTGGAAGAATGGGTGAAGGCCGGAATAGTCCGGCCAGTACAGTACCCCACGTGGATCTCAAACCCGGTGTTGGTAAAGAAGTCCGATGGTAGTTGGCGAATGTGCATCGACTTCAAAAACCTCAACTAATCTTGCCGAAAGGATTATTACCCTCTACCTGACATTGATTGGAAAATAGAGTCGGTAATGGGATTCAAGTATAAGTGCTTTTTGGATGCTTACAAGGGATACCACCAAGTACAGATGGCCAAGGAGGACAAGGAAAAAACAGCTTTCTACACCGAACACGGTACATACTGCTATACCAAAATGCCGTTCGGTTTAAAAAACGCTGGGGCCACGTACCAATGTTTAGTGGATTCCGCCTTTCGGTCACAGATAGGGAGAAACCTCGAGGCGTATGTAGATGATATGGTCGTAAAGAGCAAAACCGAAAAGGAGTTACTTGCCGATGTAGCTGAGACATTCGACAATCTCCGAAGGATTAACATGAAGCTAAACCCCAAGAAATGCTCTTTTGGGGTAGAGGAAGGAACGTTCCTCGGATATATGGTAACGTCCGAAGGAATAAGGGCAAACCCGAAGAAGACAAGGGCTATCGTGGACATGCAGTCCCCAAAGTCACTTAAGGAGATGCAAAGCTTGAGTGGTAAGCTGGCAGCTCTGAACCGCTTCCTATCCAAGTCGGCAGAAAAAGCGCTCCCTTTCTTTGAGACGTTGAGGAACATCACGAAAGAAAACTAGGACAAGTACCGATGGACAAGTCAAGCAGAGGCAGCCTTCCAAGAAATGAAGAATATGATCCTTGAGTTACCTTATCTAGCAGCACCAAGACCGAAGGAAGACTTATATATATATATCTCTCAGCGTCGAAAGGGGCAATGAGTGGGGTATTGTTACTAGAAAGAGAAGGGAAGCAGATCCCAATACACTATGTTAGCCGAACGTTACACGAGGCCAAACAGAACTACGCCCCCATTGAGAAGTTAGCTCTAGCCCTACTACACATGGCCAGAAGGCTACGAAGATACTTCGAAGCCCATCCAATAAAAGTCATAACCGATCAACCTATCAAGAAAATATTAAACAAGGCAGAAGCATCCGGGAGGATGGTCAAGTACTCCGTAGAGTTGGGAGCCTACAATATCACTTATGTACCTCATAGTGCCATTAAGGGACAAGTCCTCGCGGACTTCATAACGGAAATACCCATGGAACCATTGAGCCAAAGCATAAAAGAGGTGGGCAAGGAGATATGCAACATCTCCAACCAAGAACCATGGATACTGTATACCGATGGGGCCTCCAGCAAATCAGGTGCCGGAGCAGGCCTGGTACTGATTAGTCCAGACCAAACGGAATACACTTACGCCATCCGACTAAACTTCAAAAGCACCAACAACGAGGCAGAATACGAAGCTTTGCTAGCAGGGCTAAGAGTCGCTCGGAAAATGGAAATTCGGATGTTGGAAGTTAGAGTGGATTCCAATTTGGTAGCAAGTCAGATCAATGGGGAATTCGTAGCAATCAAGGATAACATGATAAAGTACTTAGCCAAAGCCAAGGAATACGTCGCGTACTTCGATCAGTTTAAAATCCGAAGCATCCCAAGGGCGCAAAACCAAAAAGCTGATATACTCAGCAAACTGGCGTCCATGGCTTTCGACCATCTGACAAAGAAAACCATGGTGGAAGTTTTAGAGAGGCCATCAACAGAGGAGGAGATAGTCAACACAATCGTGGAAGAGGAAGGGGAAAACTGGATGACCCCGATCATTCGATGCAAGCAGGAAGGCGTCTGGCCGGAAGGTCAAAACGAAGCTCGATCTCTTCGGATGAAAATAAACCAATATACCATGGTAGACGATGTGCTTTTCAAAAAATCCTATTTAGGACCGATGCTAAGGTGCGTTGGGCCGCTTCAAGCCAACTATGTTATCCGAGAGGTACATGAAGGAGCATGCGGAATGCACTCCGGGCGGCGATCCGTGGTGGCAAAGCTAATGCGGCAAGGGTATTACTGGCCCACCATGCACCGAGACACTAGGGAAGTGATTCGGAAATGTGATTCTTGTCAAATACACGCGCCCGTTCCGAGACTCCCCAAAACTGTTTTAACTTCAATAATGGCTCCTTGGCCCTTCTACCAATGGGGTATGGACGTTTTGGGTCCCCTGCCAGAGGCCCCGGGAAAAATCAAATTCGTCATTGTGGCCATTGACTACTTCACCAAGTGGATTGAGGCCAAGCCGCTGGCCCGCACGACCGGGAAGCAAGTAAAAAAGTTCGTTTGGGAAAACATAGTATGCAGATTCGGTCTGCCCAAGGTGATCGTGACGGACAACGGAAGTAATTTCATCCATGATCCTTTCAAAAGTTGGTGCGAACGACTGAACATAACCCAAGTAAACACGGCCGTAACACATGCTCAAGCCAACGGATTGGTGGAAGGAGCGAACAAAAGTCTGATGAAAGGGTTCAAGACGAGGCTCGGCAGGGAAAGAGCCGGATGGGTGGATGAACTACCGAACGTCCTATGGGCACACCGAACGTCACTAAAGACAAGCAACGGGGAAAGACCATTCAGCCTTACTTATGGTAGCGAAGCAGTCATACCGGCGGAGATAGGGATGCCGACTTTTCGGACCATGAAGGTCAGTGAAAAAGAAAATGGCGAGGAGATCTTCATGAATCTCGACCTCCTACAGGAACGAAGGGAGATGGCTGCAATACGGGAGGCAAAATACAAAAAGAAGATTGAACAATATTACAACCGAAGGGTCCATCCTGAGTCGTTCAAGGTAGGTGACTTTGTATACCGAAGGAATGAGGCTAGCAGGGTGGAGAATCAAGGAAAGTTAGGGCCAAATTGGGAAGGGCCTTACCGAGTTGTGGAGGCGTACCAGACTGGATCCTATAAATTGGAAACGATGGAAGAAAAGGAAGTGCCCCGAACTTGGCACGCTGTTAACCTCAGAAAATGCTTTTTGTAAACAACTAAAAATGTCTAATGTAAGCTTCCGAAAGGGGCTATTTGACTAATTTCAATGATAAGCGCAGTTTATTTCAGTTAGGGGAAAGCTTTATGTTACGTTTTGGACTTTTACATTATTCATTGTTTCTGAACATAATTAGAAAATGGCCCCCC
Organism: Artemisia tridentata subsp. tridentata; assembly: GCA_021014915.2. Classification (NCBI taxonomy): domain Eukaryota; kingdom Viridiplantae; phylum Streptophyta; class Magnoliopsida; order Asterales; family Asteraceae; genus Artemisia; species Artemisia tridentata. The sequence continues at coordinate 501,785,648 of CP139508.1, forward strand.
CGAGAGGTTCACGCCCTCCGGGGAGTGTGTGGTCAATGTTCAAAGATGGTTGATACCCAGGAAAGGGGTTGCCATAATCCTGGCGGAAAGGCTGAACCATCTGTAATATTTTGAACATAATTAGAAAATGGTCCCTCCGAGAGGTTCGTGCCCTCCGGAGATCAGTGATCAATGTTCCTTGTTTCTGAACATAATTAGAAAATGGCCCCCCCGAGAGGTTCACGCCCTCCGGGGAGTGTGTGGTCAATGTTCAAAGATGGTTGATACCCAGGAAAGGGGTTGCCATAATTCTGGCGGAAAGGCTGAACCATCTGTAATATTTTGAACATAATTAGAAAATGGTCCCTCCGAGAGGTTCGTGCCCTCCGGAGATCAGTGATCAATGTTCCTTGTTTCTGAACATAATTAGAAAATGGCCTCCCCCGAGAGGTTCACGCCCTCCGGGGAGTGTGTGGTCAATGTTCAAAGATGGTTGATACCCAGGAAAGGGGTTGCCATAATCCTGGCGGAAAGGCTGAACCATCTGTTTAATTTTGGACACAAGTGGAAGGTGACCCCTCCGAGAGGTTCGTGCCCTCCGGAGAATTTGTGGTCAGTGTCCGGGAAGAAAAGGGTCATGTGACCAAAAGAAAAGTCAGCAAAACACATGAAGTAATACGAACGAAATTCATATAAAATGCCAACAGCTTAAAATGAATCAAGCGGCGGTACATCATTTTCAAAACAGACAAAAAGCGCTAACAGTTACGCAACCGATTGATCATTACATTTGCTCAAAAAGAAAAATGTATATATTAACAGCTCATAAACCAATCTAACGGTCCGGAGGCCTTGCAGTCAAAAGTCTCTAGGTCAAGACGAAGGGCCATCAGAAGAATCAGTAGGAGCAGGGTCAGGAAACAAATCCATTATCTCCGAAAGAGACCTATCCGCAGCATCACTAACCTTCGACACATACGGATATTCTGCAGAGAAGAGACCATCATACAAAGGGTCAAGTTTCGCCTCAGCTTCCAGATCCAAATCATCCACCCCGGCCGCAATCTCGACCACCTCCTCCGGATTGCGATCAACGGAAATAGCTTCCAAGAACCCAGATTGAGAGGACAAGCTGAAAGGCTCGGCCAAGCGTTGTTTATATTCATGGCTATTCAGAAGCCGACGAACCATTTCTGGAAGGAATTCTTTTACAAGCTTGTGACGCTCGACTTCCGTCTGGCCTAGCTTCACAGCTATGTCCATCCTTTCCTTGTACAATTCGGAGCTGGTCCCTTTCTCGGCAACAAGTTTACCTTTAACATCCTCCAACTCAACCTCCAGAGCTCTGACCCTTTCGGAGGAAGATTTCCTCCCCTCATCCCTTACTTTTTCCAGCTGAGAGAGCCGAGCTTTTAAATCCGACTCCCTTACCATACAACCCGCGTGCTCATGTTTTAGCTGCCGAAGCTCCTCCTCCTCTTGAGCTGCGCTCTCACACTCCGCATGAGCGCGGCGTAGCTGTTGATATTCTTTAAGGAGGACCTCATGTCGACCCAGAATTTCCGCTTGAGCCGTCGCCCCTCGACCTAATAATACCCAGCCCCTTCGGATGGCCGCCGGATCACCCAAACTTTGAAAATGAATCTCTTCGCGAGGGGTGGGCAGGTTCGACATCAGATCCCTGCAGACAGCTGAGGAGTTCAAGCGGTCTCCCCTATTGACAGACCACTCCGGAACGAACAGCACCGCCGGATCGCCTTCGGCCATGGCTTTAATTTTACCGCGACCAGAAGCGGCCACGGGAGCAACCCCTGAAAGGAACAAGGCGTCATAATCAAAGAAACGAAAGGAAACGAATAACACAAGAAAAATAGTCGAACAGCATACCAGCGCGGGAACTCCCTTCGAAAAAACCTGCCCCTTCCGGACGGGCCCCAATGTCTTCTGGACGAATAGAACGGAGAGGGGAAGGGTTGGGGATGACCTCAACATCCGGTGAGTCAGACTCTGGATCCTCCACGGGAGTCCTCGCCGTCCTCCTTCTTTTGACCGCCCGGGTCGTTCCCCCGCTCCCCTCACCACGTTCAGCACGCCTTTCGGCCTGCAAAGCTCGCCGGGTGGCGGCCTGCCTTTGCTTTCTAAGCTTTGCCGCGACAACCCGGCTATTGGCCCTCTCAACCTCTTCTTCCTCTGCCGTCAGTTCAGGTATATCGGCGTTTGACGCAGTCGGGAGGGTCACAAATAGTTCACGACGCTCCCCCTCGGCATACTCCTCACCTTTCACCATGGAAGTGTCCTGGCGGGCATCAGGGTTGATCAAATACTCGGACATTGGCACGACTACAAAAAGAGAGAGTGAAGCGGTTAGATACAAGTATACATGACACGAATTGGCTAAAGGGAAAAGGAAGAAAGGCGTACCTCTGCCCTCGCCGTCTTCCAGAACGGCTCGGAAACCGGGATGTTCCCAATGGGAAGATAACCCCAAAGAATAAAGAAAGCCTCTCGGAATCTGAATGAGATCGATTATGTTGGCGGCTAACTTTTCGGCATCCGCGATGGTAAACTCACCGTCCGGATAGGGATCCGAAATGTCAGAGTCATTATGCCTCCAAGGCATGGCGAAAGGGATCCCCGCCTATCTATCAGGAAAAAATTATTTTTCCAGTCCTTCAGCCCCGTTAGAATCTCTCGAAAACAAACCCACTTCCCCTTCCCACCTCGTTTCTCGAAGGAAAACCAGTGGCCCTGCTTGCTTAACTTGTAGAAGGCCCGGAAGAGCGGAGTGGTGGGAACAATGTCCAAACTCCGACAGTACACCTCGAAGAGTGTAGCACGATGCACATGATGAAGCGAAAAGTGTACCGCTTTTAAGGGGTCATTTAAGCCCTAAATCGTATTTATTTGATCAAATATTGCCCTAAATCGTTCCTTTTGTCATTTTAGGTACTTTTGAGAAGAAATCTGGAAAAGGAAGCATTTTGGACGTTTTTGGAGCATAAAAGTGAAGAAAACGACAAAGTCTCAAAATTGTGCTGGAAATTACCTTTGACGGCGTCAGGATTTTTTCTGGACGGCGTCATGGCTTGGCAAAAGTGGTGGATGTGAATATTGCTCATGATAAGCCAGAGAAATTTGCATGGAATTCTGACGGCGTCACGCTTTAATGTGATCAAGGTCGTCACGGCTTAATTTAAAGAGGGACGGCGTCACCCCTAAGTCTGACGGCGTCAAGCCTTGATAAGCCAGAACGGATTTTGGAGAGCTAAAGAGGGACGGCGTCAAGAAGGTCATCCGGGAACCCTAAAAGGGGCGAGGTGACGGCGTCACACTCCATAACGTGACGCCGTCAAATCTGAAAGTCTATATATAGTTTTGCAATTTTTTGTCATTAGTGTGGAACTTATTGGGGAACTTTGTGTGTGAAAACCCTAAGACGATTTTAGCAGCTTTTTCAAGGCTTTTTGCCTTGAGATCTTCCATGTTACATTGAAGATAAGTTATCAATTAATCATTCAATATGTCTATGTGTTGTTTGATTCTATCTTGTTCTTGTCTTTTGTTTAACATGCTAGGCTAGATTTATCTTGTGTCTGCTTAGATCTAATGAAACCTAGCTATTGATTATTGGTTATTGGTGTGTTATTAGTTGTATTGGATGATTGTTCATCTATGTTAGGCTTAAGAAAACTGGCTAACTTCCTATTCGGTAACTTGCTTAAACGTCTTAAGAAACATGAACCAATGCGTACTAAAGGTTTTTATGGTTGTATTTAATGCACAAGCGAATTCTAGTGATCCCATGTTAGGAGCTTCCTAGCCGGCTCGACATAGGAGTGAAGTAGGAGCTTGTAGAGTTGGGGAAGTACGTACGCCACCCCACGATTGGTATTAAGGAATACACCCGTCATCCACGCGATTAATACACACTAATCAACCGGTAAAAGATAGTTAGGGAGTAAGGAAATCTAAGTAAACACATTTCTCTCTACATAAGTTTTACCACCTTTTCATTTTCAGTTATTTTATTTTATTTGCATTTGTAGTAACTTGGGTTAGTTGACTAGCAACTAATTCCGCCCACTCTTTCAAACCCGAGATTTTACTTGCTTTCATAAAATTATAAAAAAAAAAACATAAAAAGAATCTTCTCTCACCCTTAGACCTATTAGAGTAGTTTTTCATACCTAACGAACACTATTCCCTGTGGAGAACGATCAATCCCCCGTACTTACCACTACACTATACTACATCGGTCAGGTACACTGCCTGGTGGGGTTGTAAGCCTCTTGAGATCCCTCGAGAGGTAAAACCTGTTGTAAGGTTGCAAAACCACGCATCAAGTTTTTGGCGCCGCTGCCGGGGAATAGTTATTGTTTAGGTTGAATTTTTTATTTTATAGGTCTACTCACTAGATTCCTTTCTAGTGAGATTTTTATTTTCTTTTTCTAGGTTTTCTTTAGTCTATCTATTTTCTTCGTTTCTTTGTTCGTAACCATTACCATTCGACATCATGGAAGATGGTAATATCCTTAATCCCAACAACCCACCACCACAACAACCACCACCACCTCCTAGAGCCCGTACTTTAGGAGAGTACTCCCATCCTAGCCACCATGGCTATCGGAACACCATTGAGCTCACTCAAGGAGCCAATGTCACTCCCTTGCGATCCGACACCATCCGGTTGGTGCAAAGCGGATGCGCATTCCATGGACTTCGTTCTGAGGATCCTAATCAACATCTCAAGGACTTTCTCAAAATTGTTGATTCTATAGACCTTGATGTTGCCACTCGTGAGACGACCCGATTGCGTCTCTTTCAATTCTCTCTGCGGGACCAAGCTAGTCAATGGCTAGAGCGTCAACCCGCAGGATCCATCACCTCTTGGGATGATCTCACCACTCGTTTCCTTGCTCAGTTTTTCCCACCGGGAAGAACTACCAAGCTAAGGAATGATATCTTGATGTTCCAACAACGTCAAGGCGAAACCCTCTACGAGGCATGGACTCGATTCAAGGACTTACTCCAAAAAGTCCCTCACCATGGCATAGAACTTTGGCTCCAAATCCAAATCTTCTATGACCATATCAATCTCTACACAAGGCAAACCATTGACCAATCGGCCGGTGGTAAGCTACGTGATCTAAGTGCGGAACAATCATGGGCTCTCCTAGAAGATCTTGCTCTTTATGACAACGAAAGTTGGAGTGATCCCCGTGATTTGAATAAAACGGTCAAGGCAATATCTTTGCCTTCGAACAATTCAAGCACTTCCGACCGTAGGATCATAGAACTTGAAGACCAAGTCAAGTTTCTCATGAAATCCTACGAGGCTCCTAAACCTTCAAGCCAAGTGAACAAAATCACTTCTTCATGTGAATTATGTAGTGGTCCCCACGACACTCATGATTGCATGGAACTCCCCGAACAAGCTTTTGCGGACTACGCATCCTCGCGTACCGACGGAGCGGGAGACAAGTGGTACACTTTCAAACCCGAGCCAAACCCCTACGGTGATACATACAACCCCTCATGGAAAAATCACCCGAACCTTAGGTGGAAACAAAACCAAAACACACAACAAACCAATTCTTCCAACCCACCTAATCGTTTCCAATCAAGCGGTTCCAACTCGAACCGTACTTTCAACAACAATCCTTCCGGCAATGGTAGTACCAATAACTTTGAAGGATTGATGTCCCAATTTATGGCATCTCAAGAAGCTCGTTTAGCCAAGTTTGAAGCCGATTTCAAACAAAAACAAAGCGAGGTGACCAATAAGATTGACACTTTGTTGAAAGCCCTCAATGACCGAGAAATGGGAGCACTCCCTAGCAACACGGTCAAGAACCCGAAACTAAACGTCAACGCCATCTCGTCGGTTTCGTCTCCTAGTTCTTGTCCACAATATTATTCGGTCAATTCCATGAGCACGTGTTTCAAACAAACCCAAGTCGTTCAAAATGACCAAGAAGTTATGACATCCAAATTGGTCAACAACATAGTTGAAACACCTCCCACTCAAAACCTTGACGAAGAATTCAAGGAGCTCCACCTTGAAAGTCCGGTTATTGATGTGTTGGATGAGAAGAAGCTCAAGTTAAGCGAAAAAGGGACCGCCTTTGTTCAAAACAAACTACCTAAGAAATTAGATGATCCGGGCTTATTTGTTCTACCTTGCAAGATCGGTAATTCGGAGGCTTATGACACATTAGCCGATCTTGGATCAAGCCTTAACCTACTTCCGTTACCTCTCTACACCTCTTTAAAACTAGGAAAACTTGAAGAAACCGAGGTGATAATAGGCTTAGCGGATGGAAGTGTTGCTTACCCGGTTGGAGTAGTTAAGGACGTGTTAGTACACATTGGAAAACTAACCATTTTAGCCGATTTCCACGTCCTTGATATGGTTAGCGACCCTACATGCCCCTTGTTGATTGGTAGAGGATTTTTGGCAACCGCTAGTGCTATGATTGATTGTAAGGAATCCAAGATAGCGGTAGGAGAAGGTGATACTTGGTCAGTCTATGATGTTAAGAAACATGCCTATGATACTAGTGAGGAACCGACACCCCATTGGTTAGAATCAAATAGGAGACCATCTAGATATGGACCTTGGATCAATAGAGACTACATAGGACCCCAACGCCCATTTTACCTAGAAGAGGACTTTGTGAACCGAACACATACGGTAGAGCAACTCTTGGCTAGGGACACCGAATTGGATCCATTTGAAGACCCTCTAGTTTTTAGGAAGATGATTGATTTCCTAGGAGTTTTGCCAATTAACCTAGGAATGAATAAGTGGAATTGTGAGGACGATGATCATAAGTGGGATTGGGACAAACCACCCAAAGATGGAGATGGGTCATGGCATATTAAGATGACATTGTATGACCCAGATGGAGAGAAGTTTGAAAAGATATATCGTACTAAGCGGACCAATAGAAAACTTCAATCCAAGCTTAACCCTAAAGACGTCCTCGATGACGAGCTTACTTACATAGGGTAGCGTGACTTTGAGTCTAGCTACAAGACTCGTTAATAAAGAAAAGCGCTTCTTGGGAGGCAACCCAAGTTTTATTTGCTTTGTGTGTTTATTTATTTGTTTGTTTGTTTGTTTTTATTTATTTCCGTATGTGTGTTTAATTTTTATTATTATTGATTCATGTTAAAAAACTAATTTGTGAAAATGCTTTATCTTGTTTTTAACTTCGTCTTAACTACATAAAAAGGTATTTTGCAAAAGTTAAGTGTAAGGGAAATCTAAATCGGTTTATTAGAACACAAATTAAACATGAATCATAATAGTAATAAATGAACATACATATTAGTGTTTGTTTGAGTCAAATGCTTGTATCGAGTCATAATGATGTTTTGCAGGATTTCCAGGAAGTAAGGTATAGGTTTTTCCAAAAATTTTCCGGAAACGTAACATGAGAATTCTGTCAGATCATTTCTGACGGCGTCAGGCTTTACAACCTGACGGCGTCAGATTTAATTTTCTGAAAATTTTTGAAAGTTTTGTTTTCATAAAAAGTTTTTATTAAATCTCTAACTTATAATCTCCAGGAATCTGCAAAATTATCATTCCACAAGCATTATATCCTTATATATAGATTTTATCCCGCCGATGTTATGCAGGTTTTCGTGTTTGTTTTCTCAGGTTTAACAGGTTATTTTAGACAAGGAAATGTTTGTTGGATCAAGCTTTTGGTGATGCATTAGTCTTGGAGCTTTTACATTACCTTGGAAGAAGATCTAACCGTGTTACCACGTTATCCACCGAGCGAATCAGGGGAGTATTTGATTTCATTCTTTTACTTTATGCTTTTACATCTTGTTATTTGAACATTGGGGAAAATGTTCATCTTAAGTGTAAGGGGGGGTAAAAGTACGATTAGAGAATGCTATTACGCTTGATTTTTGTTTGTTTAATAATAGATGTGTAATAAAACTGAGAGAAATACCTGTTAGGGCAATTTTAGTGCCAAATTTAAAATTTTTTACAACATTTAGGAGTGAAACTTTGATCTTAATGAGCGTCTCATTGATAGGAATTATATGACTAGCACAAAAACCGTACCACTAAAAAAATTTTCCACCCCCAAATATGTGAGGTTCGCCCCTAGAATTGGTAGGAAAAGCATTTATGCTATGATGTGTGTACCGGTAGCACTTAGATTCTAGAACTTGCGTTAGGACCATTCCAAGGCCACAAGTGAGACTACATTCGTGTAGTTAGATTTACTACATGATAAGAGGCATTAGGATTAACCCATTGTTTTACACCTGTGTTTTTGTTATAATTACATTGGCTACATTGGTCAAGTAATTCTCCCACACCCTTTGCGTTGTACTCATTTTAAGTACACGATACCCCTAGTACACCCCTCAGAGCTTATCTTTTCGTTTTGACCTTTAAGCATTTTACTTAAAGGAAGAATTTGTTACACCCCACTTAAATGTACACCCAAATCGCCTTAGTCTACCTTGTATGCACTCATCTTTAGTGCATTATTGTGACAACATTTGTTTAAACCCAAGTTAATTATCTAATTGATTACATGGTTGCTAAGTCGAGTCATATCCTTGTACATATTGTTTTGGGACGATTGGGACTCATGGGTAAAGTACTAGTGTAATGGAGTAATGGGGAAGAACATCATTTATTACCTCCATATGTGCTAAATATTTTAAAAGTACTCCAAGTGTTTTAATTATCTTAATTCGAGTCATTAGAATAGTAATTTGTAAAGTTATGTAAAAGTTCAAGTGTAAGGGGAATGCAATGCCCCTATGATGTATTATTTTGGATGGTAGGGCAAAAGTGTATGCAAAAAAAAAAAAAAAAAAAAAAAAAAAAAAAAAAATCGAAAAAATCAAGAAAAATACAAAAAAAATAAGAAAAAGAAAAGTAGAAAAAAACATACGGACTACCATCCCGTTTCATTTTATGTTTATTTTATGTTTTTGTTATTTTCTTTCATTAGCTTAAGATCGAGTCGAGTCTTGGCTTAGCAACATTGTATAGTACATGTAATTAATCAAGATCTTTAACTCGCCACCAGTAAAATATCATTTATCCAGCAAAACCGTGTTTTCCTTTTCCCTACACCTAACGTTATAACCCATTTAAAAGCCCTCTTTGATAGTTTATCTTAGGTGCTTACGCCTAGTGGAGGAGGTTTTTGATCCTTTCCCAAGCCTATGGTAATCTATTTGCTATGACAGGTAGTGAGAGATATTATCCGTTTTCATTTATGAGATTTATTTTGATGACACTTGAGAGATGTGAGTATCTAAACACTACTTGTGAGGTGCTAGTTTGTAATCTCCGTGCTTATTATGATTAAAGTGGAACGAATATTTGTTGTAATTACTTTTATGTTAGCATTAAATGACCCATAATTTGTATTTTGATTAGAATAAAAGCGCATTTGCTTGAGGACAAGCAAATCTCAAGTGTAAGGGTATTTGATGAAGCGAAAAGTGTACCGCTTTTAAGGGGTCATTTAAGCCCTAAATCGTATTTATTTGATCAAATATTGCCCTAAATCGTTCCTTTTGTCATTTTAGGTACTTTTGAGAAGAAATCTGGAAAAGGAAGCATTTTGGACGTTTTTGGAGCATAAAAGTGAAGAAAACGACAAAGTCTCAAAATTGTGCTGGAAATTACCTTTGACGGCGTCAGGATTTGTTCTGGACGGCGTCATGGCTTGGCAAAAGTGGTGGATGTGAAAATTACTCATGATAAGCCAGAGAAATTTGCATGGAATTCTGACGGCATCACGCTTTAATGTGATCAAGGTCGTCACGGCTTAATTTAAAGAGGGACGGCGTCACCCCTAAGTCTGACGGCGTCAAGCCTTGATAAGCCAGAACGGATTTTGGAGAGCTAAAGAGGGACGGCGTCAAGAAGGTCATCCGGGAACCCTAAAAGGGGCGAGGTGACGGCGTCACACTCCATAACGTGACGCCGTCAGATCTGAAAGTCTATATATAGTTTTGCAATTTTTTGTCATTAGTGTGGAACTTATTGGGGAACTTTGTGTGTGAAAACCCTAAGACGATTTTAGCAGCTTTTTCAAGGCTTTTTGCCTTGAGATCTTCCATGTTACATTGAAGATAAGTTATCAATTAATCATTCAATATGTCTATGTGTTGTTTGATTCTATCTTGTTCTTGTCTTTTGTTTAACCTGCTAGGCTAGATTTATCTTGTGTTTGCTTAGATCTAATGAAACCTAGCTATTGATTATTGGTTATTGGTGTGTTATTAGTTGTATTGGATGATTGTTCATCTATGTTAGGCTTAAGAAAACTGGCTAACTTCCTATTCGGTAACTTGCTTGAACGTCTTAAGAAACATGAACCAATGCGTACTAAAGGTTTTTATGGTTGTATTTAATGCACAAGCGAATTCTAGTGATCCCATGTTAGGAGCTTCCTAGCCGGCTCGACATAGGAGTGAAGTAGGAGCTTGTAGAGTTGGGGAAGTACGTACGCCACCCCACGATTGGTATTAAGGAATACACCCGTCATCCACGCGATTAATACACACTAATCAACCGGTAAAAGATAGTTAGGGAGTAAGGAAATCTAAGTAAACACATTTCTCTCTACATAAGTTTTACCACCTTTTCATTTTCAGTTATTTTATTTTATTTGCATTTGTAGTAACTTGGGTTAGTTGACTAGCAACTAATTCCGCCCACTCTTTCAAACCCGAGATTTTACTTGCTTTCATAAAATTATAAAAAAAAACATAAAAAGAATCTTCTCTCCACCTTAGACCTATTAGAGTAGTTTTTCATACCTAACGAACACTATTCCCTGTGGAGAACGATCAATCCCCCGTACTTACCACTACACTATACTACATCGGTCAGGTACACTGCCTGGTAGGGTTGTAAGCCTCTTGAGATCCCTCGAGAGGTAAAACCTGTTGTAAGGTTGCAAAACCACGCATCAGCACACCCAACGGAACCATCTGAGAGATGTGCACTTTAAAATACCTGATGACGCCCAGCAAAAAAGTAGAGAAGGGCACGCTAAGGCCTCCCTCGTAAAAATATTCCAGATACAAGCCGATGACATCGCTCGGCAGTTGGTCCATCGTCATGTTCGATGGGGGTAATCTGGGGCGCAGCTCATCCGGAATGCCTACGTCCGTTCTCACCGTAAACAAATCCTCCTCACTCATTTGGGAGGTATATTTTCGGACGTCGAACTTAGGAAGATACCCTTCAGCCTCTTGTGTGTCTTCTTCATAAACCGAAGAGGGAGAATTCGACATGATCAACCAGATGGCGAATGAAATCGTTCGGAGGTAAATGAAATCGGTCGGATATAATTAAGGGTGAATCTCTCGGAAAATTTATCAGAATGAGAAAGTTACAAGTGGTAAAAAAAAATCGCAGAAATGACGCTATTTATAGGCAAAAAGAGAGAGTGAAGCGACGTGCACTGTCAGCGAATGAGGTGGCACTTCCTCACTCGCACGATATGCACATGTACACGTGTTGACATCTCAGAGCCCCAGTAAAAATGGGGGCGGTCCTTAAAAAGAGGTAATAATGTTTTTTGGCGGTTTGCGCAGAGGTCAGCTCTATGAATGCCGAACGGTTCAGTCCTTTCGGAACTAGTAAATTGGAACTTCAGGGATTTTACAAGTATCACAAAATCGGCGAAACCGATATTATGATACTGGAGGGACATGTTGACGTATGTGTCCGAACGGATTGGACCTCTCGGTTGGCCGGACGGAACAAGGAACTCCGGAGTAATCCGGACGACCCCAAGGCCGTCCGGAAAACACAGGTTTAAAGCATGAGACAAGTGACATCTCCTCTTGTACATGTGGCAACTACAGACACCGCCGTCGCCGCCCAAGATTTACGGGATTATGTCGGGGACATGTACCCTGAAAATCCGGCGCCGCCATTCCAGGTATCGAGGCTGAGTACTATAAATACTCAGCTCATTTACTACTCTCAACATATATACAACCTGCATTTATTTCTCACCATATTTCATAGCCCTTTCGGAATACCAAATACTTACTCTCACACCGGAGGTGGGTCCTGGGATAACACCCGGGCGAGCCTAATGTGTGTTGTTGTGTGCAGATATCCGGAGGACCTCCAGTAGCCGAAAGGGTCAACCCCCGAGTCTTCCGGAAGAACCCTAGCTGAGTTCAACCGGAAGGCTCCCTTTATTTGTCTGAAGTGGTTGCAAGAAATTGCTTCAACGCATAGCGGAAGCAGGATCTACTATTTAACATGTATAAAGAATTACCGAATAATAAATAAGGGTTACCTCGAGATCCTAGCAAGAACAATGATCGATCTTCACTTTTCTCCTCTTGAATATATAATAGGATTAACGTGGAACCCCTTACCGTTTTGTTCCACAATCCAAGATGGAATAACTAAATTAAGTTATTACCATGGTCTTGTACACACGTACTATAACCAACTAACGTTAGATGCTAGTGTAAAGACACATTTATTAAACCAATATATACAATTTTTTAATATTAAAGCCGATCTACTATTTAATATAAATAATAGATGTCGATCTACACATTAATTAAATAATAGAAGTCAATCTATTCTTTTTCAAAGACATGATTGTTCTGATCGACTGAATTTGAAGGAAGAAAAAGAAGGCAAACATTAATGGCAATAGTACATGGCACAAGAAAAAATCCTTCAACTAACTGCCAATACGTTTGTTTTATAGTGAATGGAATTCTTTTGCTTCAAGAAATCGATTAGGGTTATTATCCCTATGATAGAACCGGCCAAGCCCATGCATTGTGTTCAAGATCCTTCTTGAGCTCCTAAATTTCACTAATAGTTCTTCCTTTATTCCCTAACGGTCGTTTAGTCAATTCAACTAATTATTTAACATCCGTTAGTTAATATTTCGTGTCTTAAATAATTAAATACATAACATAGTTATATATTGATTATTTTCGTTAGTCATTCATACGTAAAGTGTGCAATCCCAAGGTCCCGTGTTCGATTATAGTCATATACACTTTAATATTTTTTATAACTCTATCAGCTCCCACTTGAAAATCTATTAAAAGTATAATTGACATTGGTTAGCGTTTAGCAACACGCCAATGCCCCTAGTACAACTCGGGGTTGTGGTCTCCTGAAAAAATCACTTGATGATTAAATCATCATACTTATCTTTTTGTTTCTAATACTACATTAATAAAGATATGGATCTTAAGTCATTCTTTATTAATAATTATGTTTCTCGTTTGTATGATTAAACAAGATTATCAAATCATCTGAACATTTTTGACGAAATCCCATATCTGTACTAGTGTTTGAAATGAAAATTGTTACAAGGGTAAGTTTAACTTTTCTCCTTTCGCTTGTAACCAAATGTATTTTTCGTCCTTGAATTTTTATAAATTGTGACTTTTTCGTAATATTGAATGAACAAAAAAAATGTCGTAACGATTATTGGGGTTGTTTTCACATGAACATAGATTATCAAAGGAAATTAGATGTATGAAACTAGAAATAATAAGAATTTTTCTCTCGGTGCAACGCGCAAGCATCATATATTTTGTTTATATCAAATATTGAATAAGGTGAGAAAACTTAAAATATCGTAACTTTAGATATATAATTGTGTATATTGCAAATATTTAAGGCCCGTTTGGTATGCGGGTTTTAGCGGGTATAGATTGAAAGAAGCATCAAATAACTTGTTTTGTATTAATATGATTCACTAGCCCCACGTTTTTTAATCATAGATTGAACCCAAGCTCCACTGGCCTCTTTTGATCGTATCATTCATTATCTTGAATTCTCCACCACATGACTCCTATTATTTCTTTTTAGTTATAGCATTATTTATCAATACTGGTACAATCAATTACACTAATATGTTATAAAATATTTTTTTTATTATAATATTTTATATTTTCTCTCTTCACTTGTTCTATCACACATTTTCCAAATCTAAATCCGATACCAATCCCGTTTACAAACAAGACGGGCCCTTAATCAAGCAACTTGATCATCAATCAAACCCGTCAGTCACATAATTGGGGACCAAGTCCAAAACTAAACTATCTTTCTAAAAGTTGTCGTAGGACCAAGTATTCCACTTGGTTTGGATGGTCCCATTAGAAACTTACGTATTAAGACATGACTAAACAAAATATCCGAACATACACATAGCAGACTTTCTTCTCAACAAATATAGTCTCTCCGTTTCATGCTAATTGTTTATTAAAGAAAAACACACAATTTAATAACAATATAATCATTATTGGTGCCCTTTTTTTTTTTTTTTTTTAATGACGAGTTAGTACAATACTAAATTAGTTATTTGATTTTATAATATTTACTCAGAAGGTAGTGCCTGCCAACCACAAATAATAATTAGTGATTCGATTTTACAGTACATACCCAGAAGGTAGTCCCTGACAGCCTCGAATCTACGCATCTATAGGGCAGAATCCCTCAAATTTCATCTTGAAGGAAAACCTCTACAGACAAAACTCGAACCTGAGACCTCTCGCATGTGGTAACAACCTCCCAAAGGTCACTCTTGGTAGACAAATGGGCTAGCCCAGTTGGTTGTTCCTCTTTCTTACATTATATATAATGACTAAATGACAATTTTGCACTCAACTATATAATTATCGATATCTTAAATATTTGTAATAACAAATTAAAATAAGTGCAATATGGTAATACTGATCAAATTTTCATATTTATCGTCAATAACAGGCAATTAATTTTAGAAAACCCAAAAAATGTGAAGAATTAATTTAGGATGAGGGATTAACCTTTTCTTACAAACAACATACGAACAAATTTTAGATTTTAGTGCATTTACCAGGAAATAATTTTGAATATTTGAGACCAATAATTTACATGTTGATCCTTATTTAGAATACATAAGATATTTGATTAATAAAATTTGTGTATAAAAAAAACCGTAAATAGCTATTTTTTGTAACTAATCACATAGTTCGACGAGGTGCTGCGAATTTATTTATTTTAAATAAAGTCAAAAGCAGTTTTTGTAAATTGTTATATAGTTAAGTCTATGTTTTGAATTTTATATTATTTTTACTAAAAAATGTATATTAAACTTCAATATTGAGCTCAGTTTGTTCGCAATTTTGTGACCTATTCATCGGTATTGTTTTTGATAAAGGAACCGCTAAATATTTGTTTTATATTTGATGAATAAAATTTGTTTTATAAAAAATCGTACATAGCTAAAAGTACATGGTTGTTTTTGTAACATGCCGCATAATCTAGGGGGTATTGCAACACTTTTGTTTCATTGAAACGCCGTCTTGCACGACGGCTAAAGCATATATATGAGGATTGTGACAGGTCGTGCATTGAAACGAAACTTAAAAACTACAATCTCTTGTAAGTTTTACCTTGACTTCATGTTTATATGTTTCATTACTTATTTTGTTTTAATTATGATAAAACTTTTATGATATAATAATATTGTTTATCACTTTAATTTCTTTGGACAAAATAAAATGCGAGAACCAATCAGGCAACCATTTATTTTCTAATCATATAAGATTTTTTTTTAAATACGATAGGGCATTATAGTAAAACTCATATTTCAGTTTCTTTCATATTTATTTTAATTTTGTATTTTATTATTTAATTTGTCTTGATTTTAGTTTTTTAATTTTTGGAAATTCGAGAGTATTTTTTTACTAGCACTCTTTTGTATTTTTTGTGAAATTGAAATTTATCCAAGAATTGATTGTTGTTATCTTAAAAAAAAAAAAAAAAAAAAAAAAAAAAAAAAAAAAAAAAAAAGGCACGCATGCGCATGTAATAAGCATATATGCACATATGCATTCCTCGTAACCTCAACAACCAATCTTTTATAAATTCTAAACCAAAATATAGGAACATACATAAACCTTTACTTTATCCTCTTTTTAATTGTACAGATCATCAAAATGAAATAATGAAAATACATAACAGGTACTCAAGAAATTAAATTAAAAATATTGATGGGCATATATATATATATATATATATATATATATATATATATATATAGACGAGGCTATTTGACCCATGTGATTCACACGGGCTCGTTCTAATTGTTCGAAGGTATTGCTCAGCCCTAATTTACGGGGCTCGTTCTAATTGTTTGCAGCGTATTGCTCAGCACTAATTTTTGTCATTTTATTGGTAAATAGGTTCACTGGTTGTGATTTTGGTATCACAAATACTCAAAACGATTTTATAGGTCGAAGAGGGAACATCATTACATTAATTATTTATTCAGTTATCCAAGTGTTCATAGCATAATTTAGATACACATTTGTAATATGGTGTGACTATTGTATAGCCCATAGTAACATGAATGTGCTACAATTAAATGTGACCATACACATTAGGATTAGGCAGGCAAACACACACTAAACTTTAGACACACATATTAACTTACGAGACCATATGTATCAAATTTTGTTTACAGTTAATCATGTATGCCTATGGTTTAGTGTGACCATATATGACATTTGGTCAAACTGTTCATGTGTGTGCCAGATATTTGTCACTTTTAAATGCATATCATGACTAATGCTTCAAACTTACTTTTCAGTTGTTACACATTTAAAATTCATATGTGGCTAAATTTTCAACAAAAACTAGCAGTCACTTTTAAATAATGTGTGACAAACTTGAGTATATGATTCAGCCACATACACAATTAGTTCATGTGACCATATATGGATTTTGGTCACACTGTTCAATTGTGTGACATATATTTGTCTCACACACACACACACACACACACACACACACACATACACACACACACACACACACACACACACACACACACACACACATATATATATTATATATATATATATATATATATATATATATATATATATATATATATATATATATATATAGTGTGACTAATGTTTCAAACTTATTTGTATATGTCACACGTCTCAAATTATAAGTGACTAATAATCAAATTATTTTTTTTTACCATATACCTCTATTCACGAAAGTATTCAAATGTGTGGCAGTAGCCTCAGATGTAATTTCGAAATGGTCACACAAGTCGGATCAAGTGTGGTTGTTTATTTTATTCTGGTACATTTAGTCACATAAATATGTTACTGTGTGGCCATTCAAAATACCACATGTGTGACGAAATCCCATATATGTACTAGTGTTTGAAATGAAAATTGTTACAAGGGTATTATAGTCTTTTCTAGTCAAAGTTTCACTTTTCTCCTTTCACTTGTAACCAAATGTGTTTTTCGTCCATGAATTTTTATAAATTGTGACTTTTTCGTAATATTGAATGAAAAAAAATTGTCGTAATGATTATTGGGGTTGTTTTCACATGAACATAGATTATCAAAGGAAATTACATGTATGAAACTAGAAATAATAAGAATTTTTCTCTCGGTGCAACGCGCTGGCATCGTATATTTCGTTTATATCAAATATTGAATAAGGTGAGAAAACTTAAAATATCGTAACTTTAGATATATAATTGTGTATATTGCAAATATTTAGGGCCCGTTTGGTATGCGGGTTTTAGCGGGTATAGATTGAAAGAAGCATCAAATAACTTGTTTTGTATTAATTTGATTCACTAGCCTCACGTTTTTTAATCATAGATTGAATCCGAGCTCCACTGGCCTCTTTTGATCGTATCATTCATTATCTTGAATTCTCCACCACACGACTCCTATTATTTCTTTTTAGTTATAGCATTATTTATCAATACTGGTACAATCAATTACACTAATATGTTATAAAATATTTTTTTTATTATAATATTTTATATTTTCTCTCTTCACTTGTTCTATCACACATTTTCTAAATCTAAATCCGATACCAATCCCGTTTACAAACAAGACGGGCCCTTAATCAAGCAACTTGATCATCAATCAAACCCGTCAGTCACATAATTGGGGACCAAGTCCAAAACTAAACTATCTTTCTACTAGTTGTCGTAGGACCAAGTATTCCACTTGGTTTGGATGGTCCCATCAGAAACTTACGTATTAAGACATGACTAAACAAAATATCCGAACATATAGGGAGCAACCTTTCTTCTCAACTAATATAGTCTCTCTACTAACGAGCAGGGAAGCCCGCGCGTTACAGCGGGTTGTTCAGATAGTTGTTTTTTTTGAAAATATTTTTTCAAAAACTTTTTTTTTTTTTTTTTTTTATTTTTTTTTTCAAAATTATTTAAAAAAAAAAAAAAAAAAAAAAAAAAAAAAAAAAAAAATCAATGTAGCATGAACAGTAAACACTGTTCATGCTACTGTTTTTCACTGTAGCATTGACTTTCGTTGACCGTACCCATGCTTTAATATATGATATAATTGTTTATCAACGAGAAACACACAATTTAATAACAATATAATCATTATTGGTTCCCCCTTCTTTTCTTTTTTTGAATGGCGAGTTAGTACAATACTAAGTTTGTTATTCGATTCTACAGTATTTACCCATAAGGTAGTCCCTTCCAACCTCGAATAATAATTAGTGATTCGATTCCACAGTACATAGCCAGAAGGTAGTCACTGCCAGCCTCGAATCAACGCATCTATGGGGCAGAATCCCACAAATTCCACCTTGAAGGAAAACCCCCACAGAGAGACTCGAACCTGAGACCTCTCGCATGTGGTAACAACCTCCCAAAGATCACCGTTTGTGGTCAACTGAGCTAGCCCAGTTAGTTGTTCCTCTTTCTTACATTATATTAATGACAATTTTGCACTCAACTATATAATTATCGATATCTTAAATATTTGTAATAACAAATTAAAATAAGTGCAATATGGTAATACTGATCAAATTTTCATATTTGTTGTTAATAACAGGCAATTAATTTTAAAAAACCCAAAAAAATGTGAAGAATTTTAGGACGAGGGATTAACCTTTTCTTATAACCAACACAAGAACAAATTTTAGATTTTAGTGCATTTACCAGGAAATCATTTTGAATATTTGAGACCAATAATTAACATGTTGATCCTTAAAAACTACAATCTCTTGTAAGTTTGTCCTTGAATTCATGTTTATATGTTTCATTATTTATGTAGTTTTAATTATGATAAAACTTTTATGATATAATAATAATGTTTATCACTTCATTTTCTTTGGACAAAATAAAATGCGATAACCAATCAGGCAACCATTTATTTTCTAATCATATAAGATTTATTTTAACTTGATAGGGCAATATAGTAAAATTCATATTTCACTTTCTTTCATATTTATTTTATTTTTATTTTTTATTATTTAATTTGTCTTGATTTTCGTTTTTCAATTTTGGGAAATTCGAAAATATATTTTTACTAGCACTCTTTTGTATTTTTTGTGAAATCGAAATTTTTCCAAGAATTGATTGTTGTTATTTAAAAAAAAAAAAAAAAAAAAAAGGCACGCATGCGCATGTAATAAGCAATGACTTTCGGTATATGCACATATCCATTCCTCGTAACCTCAACAACCAATCTCTACTACGAGTACATTATAATGGATTTAGGACTATTCCATTATTAGCAAGGCTTAAAAATCAGATTTCTAAACTTGCTTATTATGGAAATCAATAGTCAATAGCTTGCATATACATATTTAAAAAATTAAAGCCAAATAATTAAATGTCTTAATTATATAAACTTGTAACAACATCCGGTATTAAAAACTTATAATAATAGCCCATTTAAAAAAACACGTAACAGCCCATTTTATTTCAAAACAGTTTCCCCCACCCCCACATCTGTCTCTCTCTAAAACACACAATCACATACTACCACCACAACCAACTGAATCTGCCGCAACCATCACCGGTTAAAACCACTGCCGGGACACCAACAACTCTCGCCGCCACAGACACCGCCATCACTATCAACTGGACCCGCCACCAATACCACCTAATACTGGTGATGTTTCAGTTTCAGTGGTTTCGTTGATGTTTTTGTTGGTTTATGTGGTGTTGCTAAAACCAGATCTTGTGTGTTGGTTTGCGTTTGATCTTGGTGGTTTTGGGTTGCTTAGATCTCGAGATTTGTTATGGTCTCATGAAATTTTGCTCACCTTGATTTTTGATCTTTTAAAACATGTTTAATAGAAGCCAATGAAGAAACATGGTGTTGCTAAAAGTTTTGCTGTGTTATTTTAGTTTTTTGATCTTTTGTGAATATTTTTATGCCTTATCCGGCTGTGGTAGATAATAAATAGTGGCAAAACATTCTTTTTGTATGAAGGTTTTGATATTGTGTCGTTCTTGTTAGATATGTTATTGTACATGTTTTAATAATTAAAAGTGACCAAATAGAGTGATTTTGGATATGTTTTTCATAAATGCAAATCTTTTAGAGTGGTCTGAGTATGTCTATGTGTATGAAGAGTCTTCAGAATAAGCACATAGCATTCTTGTATGGCTTTAGTCCGCCAAAGGTGCCAACCACCATAAAGGTTGTCAGCATGCAGTAAAAAAAAGTGGGGAATGAGAGGTCCAAGTTTCACAACCTAGCTTCAAAAAAAAGTGTCAACCACCATAATGTGATGACCCTTAGATGGCCATGTAAGTCACCCTATGGGAGAACTTTACCCAATTCGAATTTGACATTGGTATGGTGAATTGGTGATGGATGGATTTACAGTCGGCCAAAGATTAAACAAAACGATTATGAAAAAAACATCTATGGGCAGTATGCTAAAAACTCAGCTCAACTGGACCAAGAATAACCTAAAGATTTGCAAAAGACAAAGTTAGAGATTGAGTTGCACCTTCTTTTGAAGTGGCACTAAGGGGGCGTTTCTTTTTTTTATCTGATTGGATATGATCTCCGTGTGGATATATGCGCCTATATGGCCCAAGTTCAAGATGAAAATTTATTGTTTCTTTTTCCACTGAATACACATCATCTTCTTTGACTAAATTACATTTTTAACCTTCTTCCCTAAACACTGAAAACACCAAAATCCACTGATTTATAAATACGTTTTCATAACCACGAAACAAGTGATGCATCAAAAATTGATGAACATAAAAACCCATCAGATTCTTTAAAATCCATAACACATAAAGAACCTGTTAAGGTGCATATTAATCAATATAAAGAAAAAAAAAAAAAAAAAAAAAAAAAAAAAAAAAAACAAAAACAAAGGGTAAATTACCCAACTTCTCAAATAATCAGATCTCAAGCAGAGAAACTAATATGACAAACACGAAGGTCATTGACGTGTGGGTGATCGACGTGGAGGAAGAGATCGCCGGTGTTGATGTAGAAACTTGCCGTGACGGGGATGTAGAAGGCAAAAATTAAACTTCAATAAATACAAAGTAATATGAAGATGAAGGTAAAAATTGTTTTAAAAACACAAGAACAATACTATTCATAATCTATTAAAAGTGAAAGAAAAATTGGGGATCTATGAAGTTTGTTGAAAATCTTGAGAGAAGAAAAAGGTATCTCATGAAAATAGAGAGAGAAAAAAAAGAGGTAAAGGGTAATTTGGTAAATGGGTGGTAGATATTATGACATATGAGCATCTGGTTCCAAAGACACTCATTTTTATCTCTCTCCCCAACTAGATATATAGACCGGAAAGAAAGAAAAAAAAACAACTAAAAACATGTGGGCTCATCTGAATATGTTACTAAAGGGTACAAGAAGTGCAAAAGAAACAGCGCCTAACTCTTATATTCCTATGGAAGTAAGGGCACTCGGAGTGGGCATGTTTATGGCCAGTGGTATGGCCCATACCGCCGGTAACACCGCCGCCGGCCATAAATTTATGCTCAAAATTTATGGCTTGCGGTAATAATACCCGGTGATGATAAATTTCCATATGAACGTTGCATAGAACCGTTTTTTTTCAAACTAATCATATGATGTCTTCTTGTTGCTCCACCTGTTACAGACGTCATCAAATACTGGCTCCCACTTGCTGCCATTGAATCTCCAAATGGGGTTAGGATTAAAATGAAGAAAAGAAATATTGTACCGAAAAAGATTAAGGATACTAAGTCTAGGATACGCCATTGTTGTCTTGTTGGGTGTTTTGTTGATGATGATGATGTCAGCATTGTTTAATGGGGATTTGGAGATCTGGGTTGTGGAGGGTTTTGTGAGTTTGGAAGTGGGTGTGTGTTGGAAATTGGAAGTGGGTTATTACTTTGGATGTGTCTTTTAAGTTTTTTATATATATATTTGGGAGGTATGAGAATTTATCGGGAGCCAGTGAATTAGATTGGGAGGTATGAGAATTTATAGGAATGAGTTGGCTGAATTTGGGAGGTATGATAAATTCAGAATCACCACTCCTAGTGCCCTAAGTTCACATAAATCTGTGGCTCAAATAGTGGGCTGTGATACTCATTTAGAACTGTCAAATCATGGGCCAGCATGTGGCCTTATATCTTAAAAATTGGACGACAGATTTGATCACTTGATATTCCACTAAACTCTTGTTTTGTTCTTATAGATGGAGATGGTTCAAGCACCAAGTTTTAGCTCGATTTTTGCCAAATAAATTATATTGCAGGGTACCCGCCGCCGCAACGCGCGGGTACCCGGCTAGTCTTTTATAAATTCTAAACCAATATATAGGAACATACATAAATCTTTACTTTATCCTCTTTTTAATTGTACAGATCATCAAAAATGAAATAATGAAAATACATAATAGGTACTCAAGAAATTAAATTAAAATTATTGATGCGCATATATATATATATATATATATATATATATATATATATACATATATATATATATACATATACATATACATATATATATATATACATATACATATATATATATACATATACATATATATATACATATATATATATATATACATACATATATATATATATATATACATATATATATATATATATATATATATATATATATATATATATATATATATATATATATATATATATATATATATATATATATATATATAGTGTTGTATTCTATGCAGTACCAAAATTAAATGCAGTACTTTACAGTACTCTTAAAATGAATCTGGACCATTAGATGAGTTTGATCAAAGGTTAGGATTAAAAGTGCCAAAATCGCAATTATCCAAAAGATGAGGGTTTCTTTTTTAATTAAACAAAAGGCTAAAAGGGCAATTTAGGTATTTGATAATCATTCCTACAAAACTGCTAGAAACTAATTACTCGTATCTCACTCACCATCATCTTCTTTGTAAACCTAAAATCCCACCCAAAAACCAACCGCCGCCTCTCCTCCCTAGATCTATTATTCGGCCACAAAAAAACTAAATAAATAACCCTACTGAACCGCCATCACCACCCAAGACCCATCATAAACTTATACGATCTTTTTTTCACTGATCTGAAATTCGATTTCTTTATAGGTAATGATAAAAGTTTCTTTTCTATGACTTGATTAATGAATTCGTTTTTTATTTGTTGGATCCGGTAACAGGTGTTTTTGTATTATTCTTTTTATCTATGTTTGGATTTTTGTTTATAGAAAAGCCTTATGGTATTGTATTTTGTTTAAAATTTATGGTTCTTGACATGATGGTTACCAAATAATATATATAATTGGTCGTTTGGAGTTGTGTCAAACAAGAAGATGATGTGGTGTATTTTCTTAATCTATTAGTTACAACATGATTAAGTTAGAAATAGATAGACATCACTGAACATTGATGGTAATACACGATTGGGTACCATTTTTGTTTTAATAATATATTAATTTCTTAATGTTGTAATTGGGTATACTAACCTGTAAAATAATAAGTTTTGAGGATGAAAAAGTCATTTTCAAAATAAATAGGTACACATTAGTAGCTTTTTGGTGTTCTTTGGACGGATGTAAGTAAAATGTGCATATGTGCATATGTGTTTTATAGTTGGTATAACATCAATGAAAGTAGTGTGCATATGTGTTTTAAGGTTGATATAAATTCAAAGAAAGAAGTTTGCATATATGTTTTAGATTGTGCATATGTGTTTAAATTGTGCATATGTGTTTTTCGTTGTTTATGATTAAAAAAATAATAACAATAACCGTTGTTTGTAATTTCAGGCATTGAACATGTTTCATAAAGATTTGAGGACCATGGCCAATTCGAAGTGTGCATGTTAAGGAGAAGTTGATCATGATGAAGATGTAAAGACACAAGTGTAGAATGAGATACAAGTACATTTACGAAAACCGCCAAATCCAATTGTGTTAGAATTCATGAGAGTGTTTAATGAGGAGAAAACATGTACATTTACGGAAACCGCCAAATCCAATTGTGTTAAAATTCATTAGTGCACACATGCATAATCTATACATTGTAATTGTTTTTTTTTTTTTTATTGAATTGTATCTCATATGATGTTTAATTTATGCGGAAACATCTGTGCAATTATCTTTTTTAACAAAACACATTAGAAGTTTAAACAATTGTACATTATAAAAGCATCTAAATTCATATTTTTTAAAGAAAAACACATATGCACCCGAAAAAATATAAAATAAAAAAATAAATTATTTTTTTATTCCTAAATTTAAGGGATTTAAAAAACGTTTTTTTATTAAAATAAATTAAAAAAAATGAAAATGTGTTTTACTATTATGCCCTTTTGAATTAAATAAAAGTAATTAATAATACTAAATTCCTATTGGTTTAAATGAGTACTGTAAAGTACTGCATCTAATATGGGTACTGCATAGAACGCGTCCCTATATATATATATATATATATATATATATATATTATATATATATATATATATATATATATATATATATATATATATATATATATATATATATATATATATATATGATAGGTCCTAGTTTAGCTTCAACACAAGATCTAATAACTACAAATACCATGTACAAACTAACAACTAATCTTATACTAAAACTTTTTATAAATAACGAGAGATTAGAGAAGTATGATGAAGAGAACAATAGAAGGATGATTTCATTCACACATAAGACTGTCGAAGCTTTGGCTACAAGTGAAATAAAACCAACAAAGAGAATGACACCCCATGCCTTCTATTTATAGAGAAATATTAGGGCGTTATTTGCATGGGGTGTTTCTAGAAACAATTAACTAGGCCACACGGCCCATCGGCTCCTAATGTGCCATGGGCTTCAATACAAACTTAGAGCCCATAAATTAGCAACCTATTTAACTTAAATGACCTAGACTTGAATACTTATGAAACGTGTTCCCAACAATCTCCCCAAAAGTCTTGGTCATCTTGGTTGCTCGGCGTCATCTTTGCTTCTTTGGCTTTTGATGTCTTGATAATCTTTGTTCTTCGTTCTTGTTGTGATATGATATGGTAACGCCTCGATCTGCCTTTTCACCAACGTTCTTTAATGAAAGTGTCTTTACGTCTTTTCCATCATGCCCATATGTCTTTTGACTTTTGTTCTTCAACTGGTTCTCACTTCATAAGCTTTAATCTTTTGACTTGTGAAAGTTTATAACGCTTGAACATTGACTTTTCTTTAGCTTCTTTTTTGTTATCTCTTAGTCTTTGTGAGAAATTTTCTTCGGGATATGAGCATGATGGAATGGTGGTGGTACTCTAGGTCTCCATGATTCGCTGCAGGTAAACAGTTAGCAATAAATCATCCAGCACTTACAGATTCGGACTTCGAGATCGTCAACAGCATAGTGTGAAGACTTTCTCTAATCCTAGCCCAGGCCATTCTGAACCGGATACCCCCGAAAGGGCTTACACTGACACACCGAAGTGCACCAACGATTCAGTGAGCCGCTGAGGATCAGCTCACGACTGTAGACCATTTTGGAGCTAACACTAAGCGTATCCCACAAGGGATTACCGAAGTGACCTGCTGTCAGGGTTGTTTGATGTTGACCCTGGCAGGATTTCCATTCAATCACTGAGAATCACAATTGTGAATTCCCTCATGAACGTTCTCGGCAGATTGCTAAGATCTGCGAAGGACACTTCCTAGTTTACAACTGGCATCCATAATGTATAACAACCAGTGTAAAATTCTAAGTGTTCCTAAGAGATCTTTGATGAATCTCAAGGCTCTAGACTCGATTTAGTGCACATTAGTTTTTAGTTGTCGGAGGCATGGAGTAGAGTGCCGCCTTTTTAATATCAACACATCTCGGAGTGAGAGGTCGATAGATAATGAGGGTTCTCTGTGAGAAATGAAACAAGTATCTTTTGAGAGACACCTGAGTGGTTAGAAGGTTTAGTGCAGTGCGTCACTGGGTCCATGACGTCTTTGATCTTCAATACCGGTGTTGCCTTAGCAACAACCAATAACATATGTATTGAATCCGGTGTTTGCCCTAAGGTTGATCATATGGAGGGCTATTTCTTTTAACCCTTTTTTTTACTTTTCTTTTTAATTCTTCAACCCCTTCTTTCTTCTTTCATTGCTTTACTCCTTTTTTCAATCATACCTAGGACTTTCTAGTATTAAACTACGGGTATTGTCCTTGGTTAGATCCCTCCGGCTCTGGTGGATCATAGGACGGTTTCCATAAACCTAGTCACCTTATAACTCCATGACTATCCTATGTTGCCACAACCAAATGTGACTTGATTGATTTTCCTTGAACATGACCTTTGTGAGACACGCTTACATCACTAGTTAGACTAGCTTGAAGTTATTACTCGTCCCGGTCATATTCAAAGAAAATCTCTCACTTACGGTACACTCTACTCAGACTTATCCTTTGTGAGACACGCTTACATCACTGAATAAACCAGCTTGAAATTATTACCCGTACCGGATAAGTCCTTTTGATTACTGACATTTGTTTTCCGTCAATACATGGGTGCGATTTTTCGAAATGGTACATCTCAAATTGGTACATTTTACTCAGACATATCCTTTGCGAGACATGTTACATCACTGGATAAATCCAGCTTTAAATTATTACCCGTCCAGGACATGTCTTTTCGATTACTAACTTTTGATATTCCGTCAGTTCGAGGGTGAATCTGAGTCGAGCTCTTATGAGATTCCAACATTACGTTTACCATATTTTAATCATTCACTTATTCCCCCCCTCAAAAATAGCATATTTATGTTGTTTTTCATAAAATTTTGATTAAAATATGCTTTTTGAGGTTTATGGGAAGAAATCCAAGAACTTTTGTTATAAGAACAAAGATTATGTTTCAAATACTTCCGCTTGAAAAGGGAATACTTGTCCTTATGAGCAGAATTTTGAAAAACTTAGAAAAAATCTGGTTAATTCTACTCATAAGTAAGAAGCTTTCGCTCCTTTGATTAGGATTGAGGCACTGAAGCATACCTCAGGATCCTTTCTTTACAAGAACGGGTTGTGCACTGTGATGTGTGC
Organism: Artemisia tridentata subsp. tridentata; assembly: GCA_021014915.2. Classification (NCBI taxonomy): domain Eukaryota; kingdom Viridiplantae; phylum Streptophyta; class Magnoliopsida; order Asterales; family Asteraceae; genus Artemisia; species Artemisia tridentata. The sequence continues at coordinate 501,813,012 of CP139508.1, forward strand.
AAAAGCCATTATCAACAATCATATATAAGCAAGAATTATTAACCAAAGATTGAATCAAACTCTTACATCATCCTCCCCTTCCAAATGTAGTGAAGAATGGATCTGGTCTTTGCAAGGTTCTGATTGGGAATGACGGACGACCTCCAACGTAACTTTCCAGCCTCCTCATTTGGTCTCTATGGAACAACGTTCTCTCGATCTTCATCACAAACTGACCGTATCTGAACACAAAGATTGTGTTGAGTATACTTTGAGTATATACTTAATAGCACGCGGAATTTACTATCAAGTACTTAGAAGATGTTTGTGTTTGGTGATTGAATGAATGAAACAGTAAGAACAAAAACAATATCAACCAAACGATTTGCTTCAATATACTGAACGATTACAAAGAAAATCGTGAAGCTCTTAATAATGCATGTGTCTGTAAATCTTAGCCTAGGATCTTCTTTTATAGGACAAGGAGTCCTTTACAAGAAAACTATCTTTCCATATAATTCTAATTCGATAAGATATACATAACATCTTTTCTATATTTATCTTAACACGGTTTCTATCTTTATCTAATAAACCGTACCAACTTTCTTCATAAATAGTACTAACATACTTAGTACTGTTAGTATATTTTCAGCAACTCTTCAGCCGTACTAACTTGCAACTGACAGTACTAACTGTTGATGTTTAATTCCCAACAATCCTCCCCTAAACTTATGATTTCAGTGCAAATCATTAAGTTTCTTGAATTAAACATTAACTTTCTTTGATGGAGGAAATTCTTTCAAACACTTATCTTCAATCTTGAAACATATCAGTTTGAATCTTTAATCTTCAATATCAGTAGTACAGAAAAATCTTTAATTTTCTTCTTTTATGCACAAATTTCCTCCCCTGAATCTCAGACTTTATGAATTTCCATCTCATTTGATTATTCAGCAGTAGTAATTGTTTCCATCAATTCCATAGGAATCTGAACAATCTTCTATATGACAATTTGTACAAGTTTCCATCAATTCCATAAAAGTGCAATCTGTTCTCATCACTTCCAGATGTGTAACCTTCTGCGAGAGGTGAATCATAGAACATTAACTTAGCATAAAACCAGGTTTTATTCAGCAGTAGTAATTGTTGATCAAAAATAATTTAAGAAAACAGTATAAACTGTTTGTGAACTAGAAAACAATTTTTGTTCACTGATGAAGCGAAAAGTGTACCGCTTTTAGGGGGTCATTTAAGCCCTAAATCGTATTTATTTGATCAAATATTGCCCTAAATCGTTCCTTTTGTCATTTTAGGTACTTTGGAGAAGAAATCTGGAAAAGGAAGCATTTTGGACGTTTTTGGAGCATAAAAGTGAAGAAAACGACAAAGTCTCAAAATCGGCTGAAAAAGTACCTTTGACGGCGTCAAGGATTGCTCCTGACGGCGTCATGGCTTGGCAAAAGAGGTGGATATGAAAAATACACATGATAAGCCAGAGAATTTTACAATGGAAAGTCTGACGGCGTCAACCTTTGATAGGCCAGAGCGGATTTTGGAGGACTAAAGAGGGACGGCGTCAAGAAGGCCATCCGGGAACCCTAGACACGGCGAGGTGACGGCGTCAAGATCTATAACGTGACGCCGTCAGCCCTTAAACTCTATATATAGTTTTGCAATTTTTTGTCATTAGTGTGCAACTTTGTGAGGAGAAACCCTAAGACGAATTTCTGCCATTTTTAAGGGTTTTCATACCCTTGGATCTCCCATGTTTAATTGAAGATAAGTATTCATTTAATCAATCAATATGTCTATGTGTTGTTTGATTATATCTTGTTCTTGTCTTTTAATTAACATGCTAGGCTAGATTTATCTTGTGTTTGCTTAGATCTAATGAAACCTAACTATTGATTATTAGTTGTTAGTGTGTTATTAATTGTATTGGATGATTGTTTATCGATGTTAGGCTTAAGAAAACTGGCTAACCTCCTATACGGTAATTTGCTTGAACGTCTTAAGAAACATGAACCAATGCGTACTAGGTTTTTATGGTTGTATTTAATGCATGAGCGAATTCTAGTGATCCCATGTTAGGAGCTTCTTAGCCGGCTCGACATATGAGTGAAGTAGGAGCTTGTAGAGTTGGGGAAGTACATACGCCACCCCACGATTGGTATTAAGGAATACACCCGTCATCCACGCAATTAATACACACTAATCAACCGGTAAAAGATAGTTAGGGAGTAAGGAAATCTAAGTAAACACATTTCTCTCCACATAAGTTTCACAACCTTTTCATTTTCAGTTATTTTATTTTATTTGCATTTATAGTAATTTGGGTTAGTTGACTAGCAACTAATTCCGCCCACTCCTTCAAACCCGAGATTTTACTTGCTTTCTAAAAAATATAAAAAATACAAAAAGAATCTTCCTTCACCCTTAGACCTAATTAGAGTAGTTTTTCATACCTAACGAACACTATTCCCTGTGGAGAACGATCAATCCCCCGTACTTACCACTACACTATACTACATCGGTCAGGTACACTGCCTGGTGGGGTTGTAAGCCTCTTGAGATCCCTCGAGAGGTAAAACCTATTGTAAGGTCGCAAAACCACGCATCAAGTTTTTGGCGCCGCTGCCGGGAATAGTTATTGTTTAGGTTGAATTTTTATTTTATTAGGTCTACTCACTAGATTCCTTTCTAGTGAGATTTTTATTTTATCTTTCTAGGTCTTCTTTAGTCTATCTTTTTCTGCTCTATCCACTGCTCAAATCTTCCTTGGCCATCATGGTAAACGGAGATCTCTCCAATCTTAGAGTCACCAGGAGTCGTAGTTCACTAAGAGACCTTATTCCATCCTACGCAGAACCTGATAGGGAAATGCGAAGATTAAGGCGACTCTTTGCAACACCCGAACCATCTGGCATTGCCATCAACTTTGATGATGCCCTCTCCGAGGAAGAATCTAATCATCATTCTACACCTCCTAGCCCTCAACCCAATCACGATATGGAGGTTCCCGAAAACCCAATCCCTAAATGCCTCAAGGACTACTCTTCTCCCACCCCTCGTGGTTTTTCCAATGCTATCGTCTTTCCAAATGAACACACGAATGGGGTCTTGCGTGCAACCGATATTTGGCTTGTCCAAAGTGTATGCAAGTTCTACGGATTGAAAACTGAAGATCCAATCCAACACATCAAGGACTTCCTGAAAATAGTGGATACCCTCCATACGGACGGGGCCACTAGAGATACCTCCCGGCTGCGATTCTTTCCCTTCACCCTTTATGAAAAAGCCGGAGACTGGTATAACAAACTTCCCTCCGAATCCATTTTCACATGGGAACAGCTTCTCTCAAAATTCTATGAGAAATTCTTTCCAATAGGAAGAACTTCAACGTTAAGAGACGAAATCTTCCGCTTCCATGTTAGACCAGCTGAACCCATTCACGAATCCTGGATCAGATTCAAAGATCTGATTAGACAGGTCCCTCATCATGGCATTGATCTCTGGCTTCTTGTCCAAGTCTTTTATGACAGTGTCCCTAAAAGCGACCAATTTGGCATTAATAATTCGGTAAAAGGAAAGATAGCCAACCTAAGCGCTGAGGAAGGATGGAATAGAATTGAGGAATACGCAAATGATCAAGACGATACCTGGGATGAACCCGATTCGATCATGAGCATTTCCAAGATCATGAAAGAGCCTCCTTTTGCTAGCCGGTTGAGTAGAATGAATGACCAAGTCTCTTATCTAGACAAGTCACAACCAACTAAACGGTTGTCAAACCCATACTTGATCTGCGACCAATGTGGTGGCCCGCATGAAGTGGAGGAATGCAAGGATGATACCACCACCAAACAAGCATGCTTGTCAAGCCACGACATCTTCGATGATCCTTCGCTCTTAACTTTCTACCAAAACAATGATTTCACCCCTTGGGGAAATCTTGTGAGAGAAGAGGGAGGAGGAGAATATCCTGACTACAAAGTTAGGAGCACTTTTGAGGATGATCTTGGGCATTTCACGCTTGAAAAGAATCTGCAACTAAATTTTCTTGACAACCTCATCAATAGCCAACAAAACGACCTAAGGGCCAAATTCGCAGAACTCAACGCCACTCTCGACGGTCTTGACGAACCTCAAACAAATCAAAGAGATCCCTTACTCGCCATCACCACTCGTGCTGGAACAACTACTAAGGATCCACCTTACCCAGCTCAACAATCTGACGTCATGGAACCCGACACCCTTCATGAGGAGGAGGGTAATGTGAACGATGGAGATCCCGAGCAGACCCCTCCGGCAACTCCCTCTCCACCTACTCCAACCAAACAGCCCATTAAAGTCCCATACCCGTCCCGCCTCAAGAATCAAAAGGTCGAAAATGATAATAAAAGATTCTTGTCATATTTGAAGAATTCGGTCGTCACCATACCCCTTCTTGATGCATTTTCCATATGCCCAAATATAGTACATACTTCAAGAAGCTGCTAACCAACAGAAAAGGGCTCGAGGGTCTTGTAACCTTAGGAGAAGAATGTTCTGTGGTGACTCAACGAGGGCTGCCAAAGAAGGTGGACGATCCAGGTAGTTTCACCTTGCCCTGTTCAATAGGATCTCTTTCAGTCAAGAATGCTTTAGCCGACTTAGGAGCAAGTATCAATCTTATGCCGCATTCCATGTTCCTCAAGTTAGGGTATTCTGGATTGAAACCAACCCGTATGAACATCCAACTAGCCGATAGATCAGTCAAATACCCCTTAGGAATATTTGAGAATGTGCTGGTTAAGGTAGGGAAGTTCAAATTTCCAGTTGACTTCGTCATCTTAGAGATGGAAGAAGATGACCTAGTGCCCATCATTCTGGGGAGGCCATTCCTTGCAACTGCTCGCGCTGTTATTGATGTTCATGACGGCAAACTAACCTTACGAGTGGGGACCGATAGCTTAACCTTCGACATCAAGGACACAATGAATCTTTCTCTCGAAGCAGCTAATCGGCTGTATTTCATCGGAGAAATCAATGAACTATCCGACGAGATTGACAATTGTATAGATGAACAAGTGGAAGCTGGTTGGTTGCGAGATGAAGCTTTCTTACCCATCTTAGAGGAGGAGAAGACTATGGATGTGAATGCAGTCTCCTTCTATCCCAGACAAGAAATCGAACAGCTAGAGCTTCATAAACCCGAGAACAAACTTAAACCTTCCATCATCGAGCCACCCACGTTAGAACTCAAGGAACTCCCAAACAACCTTGAATATGCCTTCCTCCAAGGAGAAGATCAACTTCCGATAATCATAAGCTCTTCTTTGAAAAGTGAACAAAAGGATAAACTCTTAGGAGTTTAAAAAAAATATAAAGGAGTTATAGCATGGAGTGTAGCCGACATCAAGGGGATTGACTCTACCTTTTGCACGCATAAAATCCTCATGGAGGAGGATTATAAACCCACCGTGCAACCTCAAAGGCGAGTAAACCCCAACATAAAGGAAGTCGTAAAAAAGGAAGTCATTAAGCTCCTAGATGCAGGGCTAATTTACCCAATTTCGGACAGTCCATGGGTAAGTCCTGTACAGGTTGTACCAAAAAAGGGAGGAATGACGGTGGTGAAGAACGATAAGGATGAGTTAGTGCCTCAATGAACAGTAACTGGATGGCGTGTGTGCATCGATTATAGGAAGTTGAATGATGCAACCCGAAAGGATCATTTCCCTCTCCCATTTATCGACCAAATGTTGGAAAGGTTAGCAGGGCATGAGTACTACTGCTTCCTAGATGGGTTCTCAGGGTATTTCCAAATCCCTATCGCTCCTGAGGACCAAGAAAAGACTACGTTTACATGCCCTTATGGCACCTTCGCCTACAAGCGAATGCCCTTTGGACTATGTAACGCTCCCGCCACTTTCCAGCGCTGCATGACAGCAATCTTCCATGAGTTAATGGAAGACAGCATGGAGGTCTTCATGGATGATTTTTCGGTCTTTGGAAACTCTTTTGATCGCTGTCTTGCTAACCTTGAGAAAATGATCAAACGTTGTGAGGAGACTAACTTGGTACTAAACTGGGAAAAGTGCCACTTTATGGTAAAAGAAGGGATTGTGCTAGGGCACAAAATTTCAGGAAATGGAATTGAAGTAGACCGGGCAAAAATTGAAGCTATATCCAAACTTCCCTACCCAACAACTATCAAGGCAATTCGTAGCTTTTTGGGTCATGCTGGCTTCCATAGGAGATTCATTAAAGATTTCTCAAAGGTAGCTAAACCAATGACTCAGTTGCTCATGAAGGATGCCCCGTTCGACTTCTCTCAAGAGTGCAAGGATGCATTCGATCGATTGAAGCAGGAGCTTACCCAAGCTCCAATTACGGTCACCCCTAACTGGGAGTTACCCTTTGAAATCATGTGCGATGCTAGCGATTATGCTGTTGGAGCAGTATTAGGCCAAAGGCTTAACAAACACTTTCAGCCAATATACTACGCTAGCAAAACCATGAATCCTGCTCAAGAAAACTACACTACCATTGAAAAGGAATTACTAGCCGTGGTATTTGCTTTTGATAAGTTTCGCCAGTATCTTGTCCTTTCTAAAACGGTTGTTTTTACGGACCATTCAGCTATTCGATACCTTTTTACTAAACAGGATGCTAAACCACGGTTACTTCGTTGGATCTTACTATTGCAAGAGTTCGATGTTGAGATTCGTGATAAGAAAGGAGCAGAGAATCTTGCGGCTGATCATCTCTCTCGTCTCGAAAACCCCAGCCTCGCTGAATCTGACAAGAGTGAGATTCGGGAGTCATTTCCTAAAGAGCAGCTCATGTCAATAAATGATTCTGAACCATGGTATGCGGATTATGCTAACTACCTGGCAAGTAGAGTCATTCCTGAGCATATGAGCAGGCATTAAAAAAAGAGGTTCTTCAATCAATTAAAGTACTACTTTTGGGATGAACCTTTCTTGTTCCGAAGATGTCCGGATCAAGTAATAAGACGTTGTGTTTCGGAAAAGGAGGCTATCCGAATTATGAAAGATTGTCATGCAGGTCCATCTGGAGGGCATCACGGAATGAACACTACTGCACGAAAGATCTTCGACGCAGGATTCTATTGGCCTACAATATTTCGTGATGTGAAGGGAATGATACAGACTTGTGACGCGTGTCAAAGAGCGGGGAATATCTCTAGGAGGGATGAAGCCCCGCAGAATTATATACAAGTTTGCGAGGTTTTCGATGTTTGGGGAATTGATTTCATGGGACCCTTCCCATCTTCAGGAGGGAATGAATACATCTTAGTGGCCATTGATTATTTTTCGAAATGGGTGGAAGCACAAGCCCTTAGGACTAACGACGCTAGGGTAGTAATTCATTTCCTAAAAAAATTGTTCGCTAGGTTCGGAATTCCGAAAGCTCTTATTAGTGACAGGGGAACCCATTTTTGCAATTCGCAAATGGAGAAAGTTATGAAAAGATATGGAGTCTCTCACCGATTCTCCACCGCTTACCATCCTCAAACCAACGGTCAAGTCGAAAACACTAATAGAGCCATAAAGAGAACATTAGAGAAAATGGTCAATCAAAACAGAAAAGATTGGTCTTTTAAGCTCGATGAAGCTTTGTGGGCATTTCGAACCGCTTATAAGACACCAATCGGGACAACCCCGTTCCGTATGGTATATGGCAAGGCATGCCACCTTCCAGTAGAACTGGAACACAAGGCATATTGGGCACTTAAGGCTTGTAATTTGGATTATACGGTTGCGGGAACAAATAGATTCTTACAGCTCCAAGAGCTCGATGAATTGAGATTAGAAGCTTATGAATCTTCCATTTCATACAAAGAAAGGGCAAAAAGATGGCATGACCAACGGATCAAGAGACCCAAGGAGTTTTCAGAAGGAGACAAGGTCTTATTATATAATTCTCGCTTAAGACTATTTCCTGGAAAACTTAAATCTAGATGGTATGGACCTTTTACCATAAGGAGCTCCTCTAAAACCGGAGCCGTTGTGTTGATTGACGACGAAGATAGAGAATTCACTGTGAATATACAACGAGTCAAGCATTATCAAGAGAATGGTAATGAAATGATCAATGAGGAAGACATAACTTTTGATGAAGAAGTCACGTAATATACGGGGACTTTGAGTCTAGCTACAAGACTCGTTAATAAAGAAAAGCGCTTCTTGGGAGGCAACCCAAGCTTTATTTGCTTTGTGTGTTTATTTATTTGTTCGTTTGATTTTATTTGTTTCCGCATGTGTGATTAATTTTTATTATTATTGATTCATGTTCAAAACCAAATTGTGAAAATGCTTTATTTTTTTTTAACTTCGTCTTAACTACATATAAAGGTATTTTGCAAAAGTTAAGTGTAAGGGAAATCCAAATCGGTTTATTAGAACACAAATGAACATGAATCGTAATAATAATAAATTAACATACATATTAGTATTTGTTTGAGTCAAATGCTTGTATCGAGTCATAATGATGTTTTGCAGGAATTCCAGGAAGTAAGGTAAAGGTTTTTCCAGAAATTTTCCGGAAACTTAACATGAGAATTCTGTCAGATCATTTCTGACGGCGTCAGGCTTTACAACCTGACGGCGTCAGGTGTTAATTTTCTGAAATTTTTGAAAGTTTTGTTTTCATAAAAAGTTTTTATTAAATCTCTAACTTATAAACTCCAGGAATCTGCAAAATTATCATTCCACAAGCATTATATCCTTATATATAGAATTTATCCCGCCGATGTTATGCAGGTTTTCGTGTTTGTTTTCTCAGGTTTAACATGTTATTTTGGACAAGGAGATGTATGTGGAATCAAGCTTTTGGCGATGCATTAGTCTTGGAGCTTCTACATTCTCTTGGAAGAAGATCTAACCATGTTACCTCCTTATCCACCAAACGAATCAGGGGAGTATTTGATTTCATTCTTTTACCTTGTTACTTTTACATCTTGTTATTTGAACATTGGGGACAATGTTCATCTTAAGTGAAAGGGGGGGGGGTAAAATACGATACTTTAGAGAATACAATTGCACTTGATTTTTGTTTGTTTGATGGTAAATGTGTAATAAAACTGAGAGAAACACCTGTTAGGGCAATTTTAGTGCCAAATTTAAATTTTTTTACAACATATAGGAGTGAAACTTTGATCTTAATGAACGTCTCATGGATAGGAGTTATATGACTAGCACAAAAACCGTACCACCAAAAAATTTTCCACCCCCAAATATGTGAGGTTCGCCCCTAGAATTGGTAGGAAAAGCATTTATGCTATGATGTGTGTACCGGTAGCACCTAGATTCTAGAACTTGCGTTAGGACCATTCCGAGGCCACAAGTGAGACTACATTCGTGTAGTTAGATTTACTACATGATAAGAGGCATTAGGATTAACCCATTGTTTTACACCTGTGTTTTTGTTATAATTACATTGGCTACATTGGTCAAGTAATTCTCCCACACCCTTTGCGTTGTACTCATTTTTAGTACACGATACCCCCAGTACACCCCTCAGAGCCTATCTTTTCGTTTCGACCTTTAAGCATTTTACTTAAAGGAAGAATTTGTTACGCCCCACTTAAATGTACACCCAAATCGCCTTAGCCTACCTTGTATGCACTCATTTTAAGTGCATTATTGTTACAACATTTGTTTAAACCCTTAGTTAATTATCTAATTGATTACATGGTTGCTAAGTCGATTCATATCCTTGTACATATTGTTTTGGGACGATTGGGACTCATGGGTAAAGTACTAGTGTAATGGAGTAATGGGGAAGAACATCATTTATTACCCCCATATGTGCTAAATATTTTAAAAGTACTCCAAGTGTTTCGATTATCTTAATTCGAGTCATTAGAATAGTTATTTGTAAAGTTATGTAAAAGTTCAAGTGTAAGGGGAATGCAACACCCCTATGATGTATTATTTTGGATGGTAGGGCAAGAGTGTATGCAAAAAAAAAAAAAAAAAAAAAAAAAAAAGAAAAAAAAAAATCGAAAAAATAAAGAAAAAATACAAAAAAATTGAGAAAATGAAATGTAGAAAAAACATACGGACTACCATCCCGTTTCATTTTATGTTTTTGTTATTTTGATTTTAGCTTAAGTCGAGTCTAGTCTTGGCTTAGCAACGCCATATTGTGCATGTAATTAATCAAGATCTTTAACTCGCCACCAGTAAAATATCCCTTATCCAACAAATCCGTGTTTATCATATCCCTACACCTCACGTTATAACCCATGTAAAAGCCCTCTTTGATAGTTTATCTTAGGTGCTTACTCCTAGTGGAGGAGGTTTTTGATCCTTTCCCAAGCCTATGGTAATCTATTTGCTATGACAGGTAGTGAGAGATATTATCCATTTTCATTTATGAGATTTATTTTGATGACACCTGAGAGATGTGAGTATCTAAACACTACTTGTGAGGTGCTAGTTTGTAATCTCCGTGCTTATTATGATTAAAGTGGAACGACTATTTGTTGTAATTACTTTTATATTAGCATTAAATGACCCCTAACTTGTATTTTGATTAGAATAAAAGCGCATTTGCTTGAGGACAAGCAAATCTCAAGTGTAAGGGTATTTGATGAAGCGAAAAGTGTACCGCTTTTAGGGGGTCATTTAAGCCCTAAATCGTATTTATTTGATCAAATATTGCCCTAAATCGTTCCTTTTGTCATTTTAGGTACTTTGGAGAAGAAATCTGGAAAAGGAAGCATTTTGGACGTTTTTTGGAGCATAAAAGTGAAGAAAACGACAAAGTCTCAAAATCGGCTGGAAAAGTACCTTTGACGGCGTCAGGGATTGTTCTAGACGGCGTCATGGCTTGGCAAAAGAGGTGGATATGTAAAATACACATGATAAGCCAGGGAGTTTTGCAATGGAAATTCTGACGGCGTCACCCTTTAAGGTGATCAAGGCCATCACGGTTTAAGTTAAAGAGGGACGGCGTCAAGCCCATTTCTGACGGCGTCAACCTTTGATAAGCCAGAGCGGATTTTGGAGCACTAAAGCGGGACGGCGTCAAGAAGGCCATCCGGGAACCCTAGACACGGCGAGGTGACGGCGTCAAGTCCTATAACGTGACGCCGTCAGCCCTTAAACTCTATATATAGTTTTGCAATTTTTTGTCATTAGTGTGCAACTTTGTGAGGAGAAACCCTAAGACGAATTTCTGCCATTTTTAAGGGTTTTCATACCCTTGGATCTCCCATGTTTAATTGAAGATAAGTAATCATTTAATCAATCAATATGTCTATGTGTTGTTTGATTATATCTTGTTCTTGGCTTTTGATTAACATGCTAGGCTAGATTTATCTTGTGTTTGCTTAGATCTAATGAAACCTAACTATTGATTATTAGTTGTTAGTGTGTTATTAATTGTATTGGATGATTGTTTATCGATGTTAGGCTTAAGAAAACTGGCTAACCTCCTATATGGTAATTTGCTTGAACGTCTTAAGAAACATGAACCAATGCGTACTAGGTTTTTATGGTTGTATTTAATGCATGAGCGAATTCTAGTGATCCCATGTTAGGAGCTTCTTAGCCGGCTCGACATAGGAGTGAAGTAGGAGCTTGTAGAGTTGGGGAAGTACGTACGCCACCCCACGATTGGTATTAAAGAATACACCCGTCATCCACGCAATTAATACACACTAATCAACCGGTAAAAGATAGTTAGGGAGTAAGGAAATCTAAGTAAACACATTTCTCTCCACATAAGTTACACAACCTTTTCATTTTCAGTTATTTTATTTTATTTGCATTTGTAGTAATTTGGGTTAGTTGACTAGCAACTAATTCCGCCCACTCCTTCAAACCCGAGATTTTACTTGCTTTCTAAAAAATATAAAAAATACAAAAAGAATCTTCCTTCACCCTTAGACCTAATTAGAGTAGTTTTTCATACCTAACGAACACTATTCCCTGTGGAGAACGATCAATCCCCCGTACTTACCACTACACTATACTACATCGGTCAGGTACACTGCCTGGTGGGGTTGTAAGCCTCTTGAGATCCCTCGAGAGGTAAAACCTGTTGTAAGGTCGCAAAACCACGCATCATTCACTTATAGTTTTTAGCAAACTACCAGCTATCAACGGATTTGATATGTCTTTACCAATAGCCGTTTGCTTTGGAATAGTCAACTTTTCACATAGAAGATACGGTGAGTTGATAAACATCCAGTTTTTGGTAAACTGTGTTAGCCTTAAAAGTTATGTTATATTTGGGAATTGCATTTAGGGCTAGTTTAGTTAACGAGTTGGGCTTTTGGACTAGAATAGATAAGTAGCTTGTATTGTATTAATAACCAATGTAAAGCCCATGAACCAAAGCCCAACCGAAAGCCCATAGATAGCAAGTAGGGCGTCACTTACTTTGCTATAAATACCTTCCTTGTGTCAACAAGGAAGGGTGGATGTTCGTTGAATCACCAAGGTGTGTGTGGTTTTCTCTCCTTTCTCTCTCTAGAAAACACACACACCTTCCCATTATTTAATCTAATAAACCATGTTTAACCTTTATTTCGAGCATCCCCGACCTCCTGAAATATGTGTTTTTGATCTCTACAATTGGTATCAAGAGCTAACCGGGGGCGAACCGTGGTGATTTGAGGTGAAAAACGTGATTTGTGGTGTGTTTTTATCTCGTTACTGTTCATCAGTCCTTAATAACGTGAGTTTTGTGTAAAAAGGTTGAAGCTTTTTGTGTTTTACGAGGAGTTTAGAAAGTTTTTGATATAAAGCTACAAGCTTTTGGTCTCGTCATTAGTTTTACGAGAGTTTTTAGTGGTTGTGACTTCAATCCTCACCATAAAAGCGACTTTTATCACATTTCCTGTAAAAGAAATTTGATAAAAGTGGTTCTTCATCGAAAAAAAATCTAATTTCTTGTATAAGAAATTCGATAAAAAGGGGTTTATCGCATTCGTGCTCGACTTGTGAAAATATCAAAATCTTGTATAAGATTTGCGATAAATTGGGGTTTTTCGAAATTCATTTTCGATAAAAAGGGGTTTGTCGAAATTGGGTTTCGTCAACTTTATTGAAATTCATTTTCAATAGAATTATCGCAAATGGATTTCTATCACAAATGGATTTCTATCGGAAATGGACTTTCTATCGCAAATGGATTTTCTATCGCAATTGGCAGATGACCTTATCGCAATTGGTGTCAGATAATTCTATCACAATTGCTGTTCGAGAACTCTATCGTAATTGTGTCCGAGAAGCTTATCGCAAATGGTTATCAGACAACCTTATCGCAATTCTCAAAACTAATCGCAATTAAAAAAAAAAAAAAAGAGTTTTTTGGCGGGAAAATTTGGGTAAAATTAAAAAAGTGATTTTTGGCAGGAAAATTTGAGTAAAATTTAATTCGGAGGAGTGACTTAACAGTCAATTTTTATGCAAAATTCAAATTTTAGTACAATAGTGAAAATTTTGGCCCAAAATTCAAATTTTTATGTCAAAATTCGAATTTTTCGGGGAATTTTTGTGGTAAAAATTTCTTAAACTCAAAATTTTCCAGCATCATTAGAATGTCATTTTATGGCACATTTCACACCAAAATCACAAATGATATTACTGGTATACATCCTCAAATCCTACCACGTATAGCCAAAAAGATCCTGATCAAGATTCACAATCAAATGACAATGGCTACAAAATTGATTGTTATCAACCGTGACTACACGGATGATGATTCATTATTACCTATTTGAAGTTGAAGTGGAATATCACAGGTGCGTGTACTTAGTATCTTGAAGAGATCGGGGTTGGTTAGATGCATGATTCTTCGAGATCCTTGCTTGGGCGCTTATTGAATGATTAAGACTTGATTTGTCTGGTTATACCTGATGTAAGGAGTTACGTTGTTGTGCTCACATAGTATAGCTATCACTTTAAAGGAGTTACATTGTAGTGCTCAGGTGTCACAAAATGCTGTGAATAATTCAAGATGAGTTCATATACAGTTAAGGAAGGTTGGATGGGTATATGAAACAACCTATGCTTTAAGGAGTTACATTGTAGTACTCAGTATAGGTTCTTAGTCATACATTAGTGCAAGTTTAAGTCACAAGTTTGGGTTATTTTACTTCAGTCTCAAGTTCTTCATAATGGGTTTTCTCCATCAGTAGTCACTACATGAAGCCGTTGTTTTTGATACAGGGGGTTGATAAAGAGTTAGACATTTCAAATGGTATTATTAGTAGATTGGGTATATCGACATCTACTCACGGGCTGATAGGGTTCCTGATAAAGGGCTTCCAGTTGATACTTCATGTACACATCATTGTGCTGATTCTGATAAATCGCAACTAGCAGGGGAGATAAATGGACTGATTATTCATATGAAATATAACTGGGATGCATTTGGTGAGACAAAGATGTTGATACTCTATTCCCCCGAATAGCAGGGCACTCAAGGCACTCATAAGTATGGTTTTCAGTTTGGGGGAGAGCACTAATTAGGGGAGAGCACTCAGGGCACCCAGAATTATACCCTAATTAGATTTGCTCACACTTTTCTCCTGCAAGTAAAGAAATGAAAGCTGAGAAGATTCTGCAAGCTGAACGAAGTAATGAAGTTTGAAGACCATTCTCTGCGCTTATGGTTTTATATTTTACTTGTAGGGAACGTTGTAAGCAATTCCCGTATAACATCACTTTGGGGAGAGATTGTTAGCCTTTAAAGTTATGTTATATTTGGGAATTGCATTTAGGGCTAGTTTAGTTAACGAGTTGGGCTTTTGGACTAGAATAGATAAGTAGCTTGTATTGTATTAATAACCAATGTAAAGTCCATGAACCAAAGCCCAACCGAAAGCCCATAGATAGTAAGTAGGGCGTCACTTACTTTGCTATAAATACCTTCCTTGTGTCAACAAGGAAGGGTGGATGTTCATTGTATCACCAAGGTGTGTGTGGTTTTCTCTCCTTTCTCTCTCTAGAAAATACACACACCTTCCCATTCTTTAATCTAATAAACCATGTTTAACCTTTATTTCGAGCATCCCCGACCTCCTGAAATATGTGTTTTTGATCTCTACAATTGGTATCAAGAGCTAACCAGGGGCGATTCGTGGTGAGGAATGTTTCAGGTTGTGTTCTTTACTGACTTTTGCGGTTCGAATCATGTTATAGGCTGTTTTTTATCAATCTTTTTAGTCATCGGAATTTTTTTTCCAGTCATCAGAATTTTTTTCCGTTTCATTAGATAAAAACAGACCTATTACTGGTCTTATGTATCAAATATGGTCAAAAAAATCTCAAAACCATGTTCATACGAGTTTAGATCTGGTAACAATTCTATCTTCAAGTTTTCGTTGAGATTGTTTTGTCTTTAATCCGTGATATGTGGTCAGATCTGAGGGATATATGGTTGAGTTTTATGCTCAAAATGGGTTTATGGTCAGATCCGGGTCGCAAAAAGGTGTTGGGTTATCTAGTTTTCATAGGTCAAGGGGTGGATGGACGAAGACCTAGTTAACTATCACTTAAACTGAGTTGGTGTACTCAGTGTCACACAAAGATGTGGATAATTCAAGAGAGGTTCATATACAGTTAAGGAAGGATGGATGGGTATATGAAACGACCTATTCTTTAAGGAGTTACATTGTAGTGCTCAGTATAGGTTCTTAGTCACAATTTCGTACAAGATTAAGTCACATCTCTAAGGGGTGGTTACTTCTTTTTCAAGTTGGTCATATCGGGTTGTCTCCACATGTTGTTATTTACTTGAAGCCGGTGAATTTTAAGGTTGGTATGAGAGACGTATTGAGAGCATTTTTTCAACATATTCTCACGAAAATATGCTTCGACGAGCTGTTGTGGCATTTCAATTGCATCAAGTAAAAGGTAATCACAGGCGTGTATACTAATGTATGATGATTTCGATGACTCGCAATCATCAGGAGGGAGAAGTACGGCTTATTACCTACTTGGATGCAAATACTTTGTTAGATATGTTGATGCTCCCGAACGACAACCATTGTGCTACAGTCTCCGCTGCGTGCTTAAAGACTAAAGAGAGTTATCGATTCAGGAGGGAGCAGAAAAGAATAAAGGGCTCACTAGTTAGGAGGGAGTAATAACCTAACTAGTACATTACAGTTGAAGTTCAGAGCTAAAAGAATTAGTGCCTTCAGTGCCTAAGATTTGGACGCCGAGAGCGTCAAAAGAGAGAACTTCAAGTCTGCCTCAGGATCTAGACTACAAAAACTCTGCGCTTCAACAATGACAAAAGTTTATTATTGTAATTTACTTTTTTATAGGTCTCATTGTAACCATTCACTTGTGACGATATCTTGGAGGGAGATTGTTAGACTCGCTTTTTATATAGATATCGTCACTCACGTGAATTAGACTAGATTTGTATTAAGTAGCTCACGCAGGGACTACTTATGTTTAAATGGCAAAATTAGAAATGTAATAGGGCCTATAAATACCCCACATGACTCTCCATGTGGGGTGTGGGAAAGTTTTGTATCATTCATTGTTTATTTAATCTAATAGACAAAAAGTTCCAGTTTCTCCACCCTCTCACTACTCTCTCTCTAAAAGATGAACACATTCATCTATAATCACCAACCAAGACCACATGAACCACAGAAATCATGAATATCCGGTTTTACAAACTGTCAACCATCAATGGATTTGAGAAGTCTTTACCAGCAACCGTTTGTACTGGACTAGTTGATTCTTATGTGTATTAGACATGGTGAATCAATTACCATTTGTTGTGTGACAAGCACTCACACTTATTCAGCCTAAACCTTGAGGATATGTAGACTACATCTTTGATGCAAAACACAAAACTTATCCTGCAAACGTTAGCTCAAAAACCAAAAGAATACTAACATTTATACAAACAGTACAATAAGCAGTATGAACTGACACAACCAGCAGTACAAAAATCCTTTTGAAAACTTAAACACTTAGAGATTTAACTTGAAGGATTAAGCATCCCAATGCCTGCAACCAAGTATTGAAATCTTCCCACATCAAAACCTTTTGTTAGTAAGTCAGCATAGTTGTCTTCAGTAGGAATTTTGACAACCTGTACTAACCTCTTTTCATTACAATCTCTGATAAAATGATGTCTAATTTCAATATGTTTAGTTTTTGAATGCTGAACAGGATTTTTGATAATACACATAGTACTGCTGTTGTCAATATAAATAATGGTGTTCAAGAAATTGTACCCATAATCAAGCAATTGATTCTGAATCCATAGAACCTGAGCACAACAGCTTGCGGCAGCCACATATTCAGCTTCTGTAGTAGAAGTGGCCACCATTGTCTACTTCTTGCATTGCCAAGTGATCAATCTGCATCCAAGGAACTGACATCCTCCTGTTGTAGACTTTCTATCCATACTTGCACCAGCATAATCAGAATCTGAATATGCCACAAGATCAAATGCAGACTCCTTTGGATACCACAATCCCAAATTAGGCTGACCTTTAAGATATCTGAAGATTCTCTTGACTGCTGTTAGATGAGACACCTTTGGATGAACTTGAAATCTTGCACATGCATACATTGCAAACATAATATCAGGCCTGGATGAAGTGAGATACATCAAGGACCCAATCATTGATCTATACATGTGCACATCCACATCTTCACCACTGTGATCTTTCAATAGTAAGTGTGTCTCCTTATCACCAGGTGTGCTTGTAACTTTGGCATCCGTGTATTGAAATTTCCTCAAAATTTCACCAACATATTTATCTTGAGAGATAAATATTCCATTAGGCTTCTGCTGAACTTGAGGACCTAGAAAGAATGTAAGCTCTCCCATGGAGCTCATTTGAAACTGGTCTTTCATTAACTTCTCAAACTCCTTACACATTGCTTTCTTTGTTGAACCAAAAATGATATCATCTACATAGAATTGTACCAATAGAATATCTCTTTTGTCCTTTTTGATGAAGAGAGTTTGATCAATTTTACCCCTGTGGAACCCATTCTTCATTAGATATTTAGCAAGCGTCTCATACCAAGCTCTTGGAGCTTGATGCAAGCCATAAAGGGCTTTTACCACTTTATAGACTTTGTCAGGATGTTCTAGGTCTACAAAGCCTGGAGGTTGAGAAACATAGACCTCCTCATCAATAGTACCATAGAGAAAGGAACTTTTTACATCCATTTGATAAACTGTAAAACCCTTAAATGAAGCATAAGCCAAAAAGAGCCTTATTGCTTCAATCCTGGCAACAGGAGCAAAAACCTCCTCATAATCAATCCCTTCCTCCTAAGTGTAACCTTGTGCAACATGTCTTGCTTTATTCTTGATTACAATGCCCCTTTCATCCTTTTTATTCCTGAATACCCACTTAGTACCAATAACTCTCATACCCTTTGGCAGGTCAACCAGAACCCATACATTCTGAATTTTGAATTGAAGCAACTCTTCTTGCATTGCCTCAACCCAGCTAGATTCTTCTAAAGCCTTTAACACATTTTTGGGTTCTACTTGAGATAGGAAACATAGAAACATACACTCATGCTCATCTTCATGATGTTTCTCTTCATATACCACACTGAGAAAGCCATGGTGATCTGGATCTTGTACTTGTCTTCTTGTTTTGACTCCAGATTGTACATCTCCAATGACATTGGTAAGTGGATGATTTCGGTGAACAATTGTTTGAGGGGTAGGAGGAGCTTCATAATTGATAGGCATATTATGCAGCCCAGCTCCAAAGAAATCAAAATCATCAACTTGGGGAGCAGGATGAACTGGTGAGGCATTATCAGCCTGACTTGTTGTAGCAGTCTTAACACTTGGTTCAGCAGTACGAACTCCACTGGTACTGCTCTCTGGAACATCTGTTTCTTTTCCATTTAGTCCACTGTTGGCATCTACATCCTTCTCTTTATCAATACCACTTGATGAAGGAATATCACTTGATGGAAGAATATCATCATTCTTTGTAGAAGAACCACCCAATGAACTATCTTCCAAGATTGGAATTAAGATGATATCATCATCCTCTTCTTCTGATCCTGCATTATGGTTAGTATTTGCACCTGTAACACGTACATAATTCATAGAATTGGACAACACATCAAGATCAAATAGCCAATCAGGACCACCACCTGCAACATTAGGAATATTTTCCTGAAATTCTATGTGCAGATTTTCTTCAACATGCCTAGTGCTTTTATTATACACTCTAAAGGCCTTGCTATGCAAAGAATACCCAATAAATAAACCTTCATCAGATTTCCCATCAAATTTTCCTAGTTGGTCTTTGGTATTAAGAATTGTAACATGACAACCAAAAGGTCTCATGAAACTTAGTACAGGAGTTCTACCTCTAAAAAGCTCATATGGAGTCTTATTGTAAGGTTGAACTATTAAAACCCTGTTTTGAACATAGCAAGCTGTAGTATATTCACTTAACTATAACACATGAAAGGTACAAGATCTATGGATCGAATAGAAGTATTTTAGAGAGAGAAGTAGATGAGTTGGAACCTTAGTGAGAGAAAGAGAAGTGAAATGTATTAGATTGTGAGAAAAGGTCCAACCCTCTCCTTTGGTGGAGAGGGCTTTATATACTACTACATAGGGTGCCTCTAGTGGGCCGTGGAGCAAGCTGACAGTGGGTAAAGACCCGACCCACTCCACAATATTAATAATAACTAAACTACTACTAATATTACTAATTATCCTACGAACTATGATGTGCTAATAAGTACTCGGGGTGACCGAGTCTTCAACTGAATATTTATATTCCTAACAATCTCCCCCTAAGGGAGGTCACCCCGGAAGTAATGTTTTGAATTCTAGCACTTCATCCTTGAATCTTGACTTCATAGCTCGTAGACCTTGATTCTTCAACGTCAAGAATCTTTGTGCCTTCAGCAGTGAACTTGCGATGACTGTTCTTTGTTTTGGATGATCTTTGAGTATTCTTTGAAGTTATCATCCAACATATGTCTTCAAGTCATCTTGTGGCTTCGTCATCATGAGAAGTTGTGATCTTGGAACCTTCTTTGAGATCATCGGCCACCATAAATCTCTGAGCTCATCCATTGTAGTAATGCCTCCATGTGATATGTTGTGACCGTTGAACTCGCATGCTCACACTTTTCTGGATCATGATAGCTATCATCAGAGTTGCGGAAGTTGTGTTGAAGGTCTTTCATCTATCATGATGTCTTTGATAATAAATTGGAAGTGTAAGCATGGAGTGTGGATTGACACGTCTCTGCTGGAATCAGGAACCACCATTGCCATCTTTATATGAATCTGAAATAAAACAGTTAGCAATAAAGTTGGAGAACGAATATGGCTTTGTCATTCGTTCGATGTGGTGGTTGGATTTAACCTTCGGTTCTGTGAAGACCGACCTGTGATCAGGTAGAATCCCCTTTAAAGAAGATTCTCCTTGACAGGAATTTCCAGGTTGTAGTAATGAGTCTTCCAACAAATTAATGTCAGAATCATCATACTAAGCATGTTCTCATACCGGAATGTCTCAAAGCAGACAGCACGGTAGAGTGAATAAGTGAATTAAATACCCACAGATTGACGAGAAATTGATTTAGAAAAATCACTTGCGTGTCACTGGATAAACATTTTGTGCAACACGACAAGGGTTTTATAAATTGAATCACATTTCTGTCAAAAAAACTTTTGTTTGAAGAATTTCACAATCAATGTGCTTGAAATTCAGTTGGTGAGCACATTGAAAGGTTTTCCAAAAGCGTCCGTCAATCCATTTCCTGGAACAAGTTTGATTCAAATGAGAATCGCCCCATCGTTTCTTTTCAGTTGTCACAAGTTTGATCCATGAATGATCTCACATGTCACCCACCAAGAGCTTGTTTGATGTTGGCTCTAGAAGGATTTCCATCTTCATTGTGAATACTTTACGTATCACTCGGATGTTCAGGCAATACCACAAGGATAATGCGTAGGACTCGTCATATATATTTTCTTGCTTTTCACGGTGTATGAAACAGCAAGCATATTGGAAATGTGTCCTATTGAGATTTATTCATGATCTCTGGGCTCTAGACTCAATAGTGCATTTTGATTTAGTGATCGGAGGCCGGAGAGGACTGCCACCTTTTCAATATCATCTAACTCGGAGTGAGAAAGATGATAGCAATGTATTGATCTCCGTGACAAGTGAAACAAGAGTCCTTTGAGGGACCTTGAGTGGCTAGGGAGGGTTGTGCAGCGTATCACTGGGTCCATGATACTTTGTCTTCAATGTCAGTAATCAACTACGTGATTCTGACAGCATATGTATTGACCCGGTTTCTGCCTAAGATGTAAGGAGGGCTTCTTTCTTTTCACCCTTTATCTTTACATGTCTTTTTCATTCTTCAACCCCTTCAGCGCTTACCGAGACTTCATTACTAGCACCTTGTTGGATTTGTTCCAGCACTAGCTCCATCTCAGTCGGCACTCTTCCCTTATTCACTTTTTCTCCTTTTTTGTAATCATACCTAAGGACTTCTACACTAACTAGTGGATTGTCCCTGGGTAGATCCCTCCGGTTCTGGCTGGATCATGGGAACAAATACCTAACCTTACCATCCTTATAACTCCAATACATAAAGTAAAATGGTTGGTCTTTGGTATTCTTTCACAATTGCCATCACAAATCATTTGCTCCCCCTCAATATGTGCATCGATATACGAAAAGGTTTGGCACATATGGGAGAGCCTACACTTGAGTTTCAAAAGATCACATTTTTTTATCAGAATTCCATATTTAAATCACATTCTCTCCCCCGATCAAAAATTTCAAACCACTTGAGATTTGTGATCCCAATTGATTTAAATAAGTGAGAAATTTTGGGAGAAAATGTGGTCAGGTTATACTATGTTCTGATTATGGAGCAAACTATGCTCCCCCTTAAACCACGAGAGAGTGTCACTGCTGATGTTGCACAAATTTGGCAAGGTGTCAGAAATTTGAACATATATTCTCCCTCTCAATTAATGACCCGTTTTTTATTTAAAGAGCTGTAGTCACTCAATTGATCGATGAGTATTTGTGAAAATTTAATTCAATTTACCACCTTGTGTAACATCAAAACTCTCTTGAAGAATTAAAGAAGATAAAGAGTCTGATGTAAAGAAGACTTCTCTTCTTATACACGAAATGACGCACTAAAACGTACATCTGATCGAAAGAAAAACATGGATATAAAGTAATCCATGCCCAGGTGAACATCACCCGGTTGAGGGAACAACCGTCTTTTTGGCGACATGCTTTCCCCAGTGTATAGCGCGGGTTGCAGTATGAAGTAACTGCAAGCCATTAAGACATGTTTTAACCAATTAGTGTAACTTCTGCTCGAGCTTCATTTAAAGACCCGTGTCATTATTGAATGACATTTCTAGGTCCGTAAATGTTATCGATAAACAGAAGACATGCCTAGGTGAAACTATTTTTGTTATTTTCTGATTTTTTTGATTTTTATTGTTTTTATACGTTTTATATTTTTCTATTTTCTTTTTGATTTAAGATATATACAACTATATACAAGGATATGGGAAGTCAATCCTTTACTCCTCCTTTTCTTCTTGAAGACACTTGAGGGTTTCAGGTGTCAAGCTCTTCATTCCAAGACGTGGGAGAATAAACTGAAACCTTTCTCTCGGGAGAGCCTTGGTGAAGATGTCTGCCAACTGAAACTCTGTCCTTACGAAGTATAGCTCCACAATTCCTTTCTCAACTTGTTCCCTAATAAAGTGATGCCTGATGTCGATGTGTTTTGACCGGGAGTGTTGGACATTGTTACAACAAAGAGCTATAGCGCTCTTGTTGTCACAATATAGAGGAATCTTGTTGTATGAAAAGCCATAGTCTGAAAGCTGTGATCTCATCCATAGAATTTGTGCACAGCAACCAGACATAGCGATGTATTCGGCCTCTATAGAAGATATCGACGTACTCATTTGCTTCTTAGAAGACCAACTCACCAACTTTTCCCCTAAAAACTGAGCTCCCCCCGAAGTACTTCGACGAGTGTCTTGACATCCCGCGTGATCAGCATCAGCGTACGCAGTTAACTCCATTGCTGTGTCCTTCAGATACCAGAAACCCATATGAACTGTGCCTTGAAGATATCCGAATACCCTTTTTACTGCTTCTAGATGTTTCTTAGTAGGCTTGGATTGATACCGAGCACACATGCATACGGCGAACAGAAGATCTGGTCTACTAGCAGTGATATACATCAAGATTCCAATCATGCTTCTATACTTTGTTTGGTCAACTGGAATCCCCGAAGGATCTTCATCTAGTCTTGATCTATCAACCATGGGAGTGTCAACAGGCTCACTCGAATCAAATCTAAATTTTTCAAGATCTCATGGGCATATTTGGATTGATTTATGAAAATGCCTCCGGGACTTTGTGAGATTTGTAATCCTAGGAAGAATGACATTTGTCCCATCATTGACATTTGAAACTTGGAACTCATCTCTTTTGAAAATCTATCACATTCACTAGGATCAGATGAAGCAAAAATAATATCATCTACGTATATCTGAACATGAAGCAGATGTTTGCCCGACTTCCTAGTGAATAATGTGGGATCAATAACACCCTTTGAGAACCCATTTGCTAGAAGGCACTTGGACAATGTATCATACCATGCCCTTGGTGCCTGCTTTAAACCGTAGAGAGCCTTCTTCAAGCGGTAGACATGAGTAGGATGTTCAGCATCCACAAATCCTTCTGGTTGGCTCACATAGACTTCTTCCTTTAAATCACCATTCAGGAATGCTGTTTTGATATCCATCTGGTAGACTATCATATTCCAACTAGCAGCATTGGCAAGGAAGATTCTAATGGCTTCAATTCTAGCA
Source organism: Artemisia tridentata subsp. tridentata (assembly GCA_021014915.2). NCBI lineage: Eukaryota > Viridiplantae > Streptophyta > Magnoliopsida > Asterales > Asteraceae > Artemisia > Artemisia tridentata. Next base: position 501,836,868 of record CP139508.1, read on the forward strand.
ACTGGAGCAAACGATTCTTCAAAATCTATGCCCTCTTCTTGTCTGTATCCTTTTGCAACTAACCGTGCCTTGTTCTTTAGAACATCACCATGCTCATCTAGTTTCACCTTGAAAATCCACTGGAGAGCAATAATCATAGCACACTCTGGAGGAGGCACCAATTCCCATACTTCAAGTCGATCAAATTCATGGATTTCATCTTGCATAGCCTCGAACCAACAGTCTTTAGTCATTGCTTATTTGGCATCTTTTGGTTCAACTTTGGATAGTACGAAATTGAAGAAGCACCACAGTGCATCAGTGGCCAGTTGTTTACATGTGGATACAGGACGAGCGGGATTGCCAATGATGTTGTCAATTGGATGATCGTTGGTCCATTTTCTGAGATGATCATGAGGTTGAGGGTTTTGAAATGATGTTGCCGTGTTGTGTTCTTCGAAAGAGGATGTGTGAGTTGAAGATTCAGGAGCAAATATATTCTCAAAAGGAGCATCATCTATAGGAGCAAACGGATTAACTTCCAAAGAATGGACATCTGCAGATTCTTGTTGCACCAGAGAGGATTGAGTATTTGATGATGAGGGTGATTGACTGGCAGCTGGTGCATTGAAACTGATTGAGACATATGCTGATGGGCCTTCAGAGCCTTGCGGAACTTGAGCATCAGCATTAGGAAGAACAGCTGCAGCATTTGAGGTCGTTTCATTTGTTGGCTCAAAATATTCGTCAAACATAGGATCAAATAACTTCTTCAACTCCTCACTAGTTGGTGGTACATAAGACTCTGCAGGCGTGGGATTATGTACAAGCCCTGAACTAATTGGTCCAGGTGTCAAAAGTTTAAGATCGGGTCCAGAACTGGTTTGTCCTGAAGCAGGTTGCTCACTCAGCTCGTCGAACGTGACATGGATGGATTCCATGATTTGTCGGGTTCTCTTGTTGTAGATTCTGTACCCCTTGCGATCTGGTGCGTAACCAACAAAAATACCTACGTCTGCTTTAGCTCTTAACTTTCCCAAGTCTTGACTATCATTAGTCGGATAGCAAAGTGCGCCAAACACATGAAGAAAGGAAAGATCTGGTTTCTTGTTATGAATTAACTCATAGGGAGTCTTGTCATGAATAGGATGAATCAGAGATCGGTTTTGGGTGTAGCATGCTGTTGCAATAGCCTCAGCCCAGAGAAACATCGGTGCCTTTGAAAATATAAGCATGGTTCTCGCAGCTTCCACCAGAGTACGGTTCCTTCGTTCAACAACTCCGTTCTGCTGAGGAGTGCGAGGGATACTTTTCTGATGCGTGATGCCAATATTTTCATAGAAATTTCTGAGTTGATGATTAACAAACTCAGTTCCATTGTCAGTGCGGATGATTCTGACAGTTTTGTCGAGCCTTACTTGCAGCTGTTTTATCAGTTTGATGATAACCTCTGGAGTTTCATCCTTTGTTCTCAAAAACTTTACCCATGTAAACCGAGAGTAATCATCTACTATCACAAGAACATATTTCTTTCCATTTATGGTTTGTACTCTCATTGGGCCGCACAGATCCATGTGAAGGGTGTGAAGAACTTCCAAGTTGGTGTTGACGGTTTTGGGTTTGTGGGTTTGTTTCTTGCTTTTGCCCAGTTGACATGCCTCGTACAAGATCTTTGCGGGAAAGATTATTTATGGTACCGAAGTTTAGATGGTTCAGACGACGATGCCACAGCCATGATTTTGTCTTGGAGGCTTTAGAAAGTAAGCAAATGGGAGAGGACCTCAACATTTCTTCAATTGATATGGTGTATAGATTTGTGCCCCGACTGCCTTTTAGAAGGTCTACACCATCCAATTCCCTGACGAAACATGTGTGTTTTCTGAAAGCCACTTCTAGATCTGAATCACAAAATTGACCCACAGAAAACAGATTGTGCCCTAATCCTTCCACATAATATACCCGTGAGATTACACTGTCACCGAACACATAATCTCCATAACCCATAATCGCACCATAATGGTCGTTCCCGAATCTAACTGTCCTGATAAACTTTTTCATGAAGTTTTTGAGCCGTGAGCGATCCCCAGGCATATGTTTTGAGCAGCCTGAATCCAAATACCAAAGGACTATTTGTACGACCTGCATTTGAAGACAAGCAAAGATGGATAACTGAAATATGTGGATCCCCACGTGTAGCTGGGGTCTGTTTGGTTAGCATTCACAAATTCAGGAGCAACAGAGTTTGCTAATACTGAAGTCTCTACAGTGGGAACAATCCTAGAGTCAGCGGATGGCCTATTTGGAAGGCATTGTGTTCCTAGAGACAAAATTCGACCTGTTGGCCTCCATTCTTTAACTTTCACAAACCTATGATCATTCAACTTAGGAAATGGAATTTTATTTCCTAAAATGAATTTTCTTCCAGTGGGTCTCCATTGATACCCAACAGTAGCAAAAGTTTTTCCTGTTGCCTTCCAAACTTTCTTACTTCTTTCAGTTTTCCTAACATACTTAAATTGGGGTGGTGCATGAGATATCAGAAATGACACAACACAATCATCATGATTAGCTGAAATTAAGCATTTGTCACATGTTTTACAGACCGCATTAGAATTCGAATTAATTACAGTACTTTTGATACTAGAATCAACACGATTCAATCTAGTCATTACAAACTTATTGTTCCTAGGTTGGGCTTCTACACTCTTCTTGTGATCACTATTAGCTGGCGCAGTCCTATCTTTCCTTGCATTGCCTCTAGGCTTTGACTCGCTAGCTTGGGTGTCACATTTCACTCCTGTAGAAGTAATGATAGGAACATTAGTTTGTTTCACTGTCACATGCTTTCCTAATTTTGATGTGCTGGTTCTGATGTTCTTGATGGCAAATCAAAGGTTACATGCTTGTTTTTAATAGTGGATGATGATGCACCTAATCTATCTCTTTGGTTGCTAGACTTGGGACCCTTGCCAATGGCATATTCTAACTGTTCCTGGATCCTTTTTGTGAGGACGCAGGCATAACCTACTGCCTTATCAAGTGGTTTATCTATTCTGTCCTCTTCCACAACCTCACGAAGAGTGTCAAGTCCATCCCTAAGGTGACAGAGATACATTTGATGGACAGGTCTGTTGTTTCTCATGGGAAATGGAATAGGCCCCACATCAACATCGTACATTTTACAAGCAGAGACCTTTGATGCAACCCAATTACAAGAGGTGCATGGCATTTTTCCTTTCACCTAAGTCTTAAGATTCTCAATTTCATTTAACAAAGAAGTTATCTTTTCATTATGACTATTTCTTGTAACTTTAATTGAGTCATATAACTCTTTGTAATGCTGTTTAATCTTAGAATTTTCTTCTCGAAAACACTCATTTTCATAATGTAACTTATTGATGGTGTCTTGATATTGAAAATTCTGAGAATCTGAAGACGAAGGTTTATTGGTGCCATACACATCACACTTGTTGGATTTCAATTGGGCAATTTGGGCCCTCAACAGTCGAATCGTGTTTGTGTGAGCTTGAATCTTTTCATCTTGTTTGCTTAATTCAAAATATATATCAAACTCAGGAGCATCCAAGGATGTCTTGTCATTTGATATTTTGCATTTTTCTTCTAAATGTTGATATTTTAGTTGCAGATTTAGATAATCAACCTCTAGTTTTGAAAAACGTTTAACCATGTTATCATGGTCATCATTTTGAATTTTTTCAAGCAATTTCACATTCTCCCCCTCAAGCTCAACAACACGATTCTGAGTAACATTTAAAGCAATAGCATACTCATGAAATTGACAAGCAGATAAAGCAGAATCAGTAGCAGTATAAAATACATCTTGCGCAATACATCTAGCAATCAAGTTGTCATTGGCGATGAGTATGTTTTTCCTTTCAATTTCACGACTCTTAAGTTCTATTGCACATTGAGTTACCTCATTTTCCATATCTTTAAACACTACTGTTGGGAATTAGCACAAGGTTCGAAGAAGACTTTATGAAGAACAGACTTAAGTTAAGTTTGGTAGTTATGATATTAAGTCTGGTGTTAGTTAAGTCTGGTTTTGTAATAGTTAAGTCTGGTAGTTAAGTTAAGTCAGGTCAGTGAAAATAGGAAAGTTTGTTAGTATTAAGTTAGGAAAGGATATATACGAGTTAGGTATCTTTATAGAAGATATGTAAATATCTTTTCACATGGTTTTGTAATTAGGGTTTCCTTCAAGTATAAAAGGAACCCTAAGGATCATTATTATATACGGATGTACGTACGAATTATGTGAGTTAGTAATTTATACGAAGTTAGTGATAACTCGGTGTTCTTCATTGTTCTTGTTAATATTCCGTGTTAACATTAACAAATTGTTAAGAGTTTCTCACTTGGATTGATTTGGATTTATTCAAGTCATCCACTAAGTAATCAAAGGCTACTTAGAGATCCATACAAATCGTGGACCTACAAGTGGTATCAGAGCCTTTAGAGAGACTCTGTGTTCGAAGAATACAACACCACAAACAAACTCTCAATCAATTCACCCTACACAATGTCTGATATTGAAAAACCTATCAACACTGAAACCTTTTCAATCCATAACAGTGAGGATGAGAACTCAAACCATGAGGAAGAAAACCCTGAAACCAGCACCTCTAAATCACAACCAATCATCCCTACAACCACCACCATATCCAACATTAATCTTCCAACACTGAAGTGAGAAGAGTACGACATATGGGCCATGGAGATGGAACATTACTTGGAGTACATTGACAGTGATGTGTGGAAGGTTATTCAGAAGGGAAATTCTAAGAAAAGGGTTTCAGTTGGTAATGATGGGTAAATCAGAATATTACCACCGTTGACTGCTGAGGAGGTACGGGCTGTGGAAAAAGAGAAGAAGGCTAGAACCTTGCTGCTTATGGCTATTCCAAAGGAGCATCTACAAAGGTTTCATGGGATGATAGATGCCAAGGAGATTTGGGATGCAATTAAGAAACGTTTTGGTGGGAATGCAAACTCTAAAAAGATGCAGAAGGCTGTTCTTAAACAACAATTTGAAACTTTCAGTGTGTCAAAGGCTGAAGGATTAGAAAAGGGTTATGACAGATTTCAACATCTTTTGTCACAACTAGAAGTACATGGTGCTGCTGTATCTAATGAGGATGCCAATCACAAGTTTCTTAGGTCTCTACCACCAGAATGGGTAAATATGTCTATGACTATGAGGATGAAGGATGAAGTTGACTCAATGACCCCAGATGACCTGTACAACAATCTTAGGATTTTTGAAAGTGACATCAATGAAACCACTCAGGCAACTACTAGTTCTTCAAATGTTGCTTTTGTGTCTCAAAGCAAAGGCAGTACTTACAAGGTTAAGTCAGGCAGTGTTAAGTCTGGTGTTTATGAAGCTTCTACAAGGGAAATAACTGCTCCTACAGGCTTTGCAGATGAGGTGATTCACTCATTCTTCGCCAATCAACAAGAAGATGGGAGATTTATCAGTGAAGATTTGGAGCAGATAAATGATGCTGAGGTAGAAGAGATGGACATCAAATGGCACATTGCCATGATTGCTCTGAGGGTAAAAAGGTTTCAAAAGCAGTATAGGAGGTCCATTAAGTTCAACAACAAGTCTCCAGTGGGATACACTAAGAGGACAGTTGAATGCTACAATTGTCATAAGCATGAAAATTTTTCTAGAGACTGCCCGGAGAAGAAGTCTACTGATGGGTATAGGAAGATTGATGCAGAGGATGACAAGCTGGAAAGAAACCAAATGAGTATGGTGACATTGGAGGCTGGAGCTATTAACTGGAATGAGCACACAAAGGAGAATGAAGAGTCCAGTCATGCACTCTTTGGCCATTGGTTCTAGTAATGAGGTACCATTATGTTCTAAGTTATGTACTGATTCCTATAATCATATTAAGGCTTTGTGTGATGAGCAGTTGACACTGATAGGTGACCAAGAAGCACACATTTTAGCTTATAAAAGTGCTCTAAAAACATTAGAAGCACAAAAAGGCACCCTTCAGAAACAACATGTTGATTTAAATGAAAAACTATTCTTTCAGGCTAATAAAATATATGAGCAAGATGAAAAACTTAAAAAATATAGAAGAATTGGCTTAAGAATACAAAAGGAAAAGGATGATTTGCAAAAACGTGTAGACCAGTGGAATAATTCAAATAATAATTTGTTTAAATGCTGGGATGCACAAATAAAGTTAAGTAAGAAACATGGCTTAGGGTATGAGGAGGATGAGAAAAAGGCTATATTTAAGAATAGAGAGGAGGACTATGCTGATAAGCCTTTATATAATCGGTTTGTTAAGGCTGATAATTTCAAGGGAGTTCCACATCCATTGAGTGGAGACTATACTCCTCTTGAAAAAAGAGAGTTAGATGACTCTCTATTTGTGTATGGAAAAAGAGGTCCTCAAACACCTGAGTCAACCACCTCAGAGGACAAAACTAGTGAGTATTCTACTTGTCAATCTAATGACAATGAAGGACCCATTGGTGATGTCTCTGACCACTCTAAGTCTGAGTCAAAAAGTGAAGTAAAAGAGAGTCCTGAACCTGAGATTGTTAAAGAAAGTGAACCAGTTGTGACTAAGTCTGAATCACAAATAGTTAAACCTAGTTGTGTCAACCACATAAAAACTCTTAGGGAATCTGTTAATATGAACGAGTCACCTAAAAGTAATAGTGTTCACAGAGAAGTTAAGAGTAGCTACACTTACACTCCTAAGAGATGTTTTGTTTGTGGAAGTCTAAGTCACTTGATTAGAGATTGTGACTTTCATGAGAAGAGAATGAAAAGAGAGGCTGAGCTTAAAAGGAATGTGAATATGGGTCATGTTAATAATAAACCAGTGTGGAATAATGCTAACAGAATAAATCATGCCAAACAATTTCCCCCCAGACCAGCCCAACATGTTAACTCTACCCGACCAAACATTAATTCTGGTAGACAACAAGTTAATACTGGTAAACCAAACTTTAATGTTAATTCTGGTAGACCAAATATTAAGTCTGGTTTAAAGAACTTTAATTTGGATAGGCAAAACTTTAATTCTGTGAGGCCTAATGTAAATTCTGGTTATGTTAATCAAGTGAGACCCAGACAGCCTTTCCAAAAACCACAGGTGAATCAAAGAAACCAATTTTATAAACCTCATTCACCTGTGAGGAGACCAATTGCTAAGAATACAGCAAGACCTTCAACTTCAAATGTTGTAAAGGGTAATGGGGGTTCTGCTGTTAAGCCCTCAGCATGTTGGTCTTGGGATCCATTCAAGAATGAATATACTTATAAATCCCAAAGCAACAGTGGATCAGTTTCATATAAGACTTTTAAATATGTTGATCCACAAGGCGGACCCAAGCCTACTCAGGCCTGGGTTCCTAAGAGAAACTAATTTCTCTTCTTTTTGTGCAGGATCATCCACTCAGCTATATGGCAGATAGAGGAATTTTTGATAGTGGGTGCTCTGGGCACATGTCTGGTAACAAGGGCTATCTGAAGGATTTCCAAGAATTCAAAGGAGGTTCTGTTACCTTTGGAGGAAGCAAGGGGCAGATTACTGGAAAAGGAAGAATTACTATGGGCAATTTAGAATTTGAAAATGTATCTTTTGTAAAAGAACTTGGGCAGTTCAATCTTTTCTCTATATCACAAATATGTGATACGCAGCATAAGGTGCTTTTTACTGAGACTGAATGTCTTGTATTGACTCCGGATTTTAAGATGCCTGATGAACATCAGATCCTTCTTAAAGTTCCCAGACAACACAACATGTACAGTTTTGATATGAAAGCATCTGAACCTGCAAAAGGTTCTGCCTGTTTGATTGCAAAAGCTACTCTGGATAAATCTAAGTTGTGGCACAGAAGGTTAGGTCATGTGAATTTCAAGAATATGAATAAGATTGTGAAAAATAATCTGGTTAGAGGTTTGCCTTCAAAAGTGTTTAAGAATGACCAAACCATGTGTAGCATGTAACAAGGGTAAACAACATAGGGCATCCTGTAAAGCTAAGTTAGAGAGATTCATTACTGAGCCATTACACACCTTACATATGTACTTATTTGGCCCTACATCTGTGTATAGTGTTAATCATGCCTGCTATTGCCTTGTCATTACAGATGATTGTACTAGATATTGTTGGGTGTTCTTTATGTCTAGGAAGGATGAAACCACACCTTTGATTCAAACTTTCATTAGGCAGATTGAAAACCTACTTAACAAAAGAGTTAAAATCATTAGGAGTGACAATGGCACTGAATTTAAGAACAAGAGCATGATAGAGTTCTGTGGTAATAGAGGAATAAAACAGCAGTTTAGCAATGCTAGAACTCCACAGCAGAATGGAGTTGCTGAAAGAATGAACAGGACACTTATTGAGGCAGCTAGGACTATGCTAGCAGATTCACTTTTACCTACAACCTTTTGGGCAGAAGCAGTTAGTTGTTCCTGCTATATCTTTAATAGGGTTAGAGTGACCAAGCCTCAAAACAAAACACCTTATGAGCTTATGTTTGGCCATAAACCAATTGTTAGCCATATACGGCCATTTGGGTGTCATGTGACTATTCTTGATACACTCAGTGTTCTAGGGAAGTTTGAAGGAAAGTCTGATGAAGGTTTTCTAGTTGGGTATTCACTGAATAGTAAGGCCTTTAGGGTTTACAATCTAGTGACTAAGAAAAGTAGAAGAAAATTTGCATGTCAACTTTCTTGAAGAAAAACCCAATGTGCAGGGATTAGGACATAGATGGATGTTTGACATTGATTACTTAACAGATTCTATGAACTATATTCCTGTCTCCAAGGAGAATCAAGCTAACCCTGCTACAGGTACCACAGAAACTTCTAACCATGCAGGTACCCAAGATCTTTCAAATGCAGGGAACACTGATCAAGAAAATGGAATTGCAGAGCTGATTGTGATTCCTACCACAGAAGTTAAGTCTGCTGCAGCTGTAGCAAATAACAAGAAGTTTTCTCCAAAAGTGAAGGAACCTGTGATCAAGTCTCAGGAAAAAGAAAAGGAGGCTACTTCTATCAATGATTCAGAGGATGTATTGTCTTTCAGAAAAGAGATGGATGCTTTGGCTGATAAATATCTTGGAAAACATGATACCAGTGCTCCCAACACTACCAGTACTTCCAACTTTAAGTCTGGTAGTGCTGCTCAACCAGAACCTAATCCAAGTGCTGTTTGTGTTGACTCTGAGATGCTAGAACTTGAAGTGTTTACAAATCCTAATGAAGGTATCTTTGAAGGAGCTTCCTATGATGAAGAAGGTGTCATAACTGACTTCAACAACTTACCCACAGAAGTGGCTGTAAGTCCAACACCCACACTCAGAGTTCACACCAATCATCCTAAAAGTCAAATCATTTGTGATCCTAAGTCTTCTGTTCAAACAAGAAGCAAAGTGCAAATACATCCTGATGCTCATGCACTTGTGAGTTTTGTTAAGAAACAGCAAAGGGTCAACCATAAGGACCAGCAACACTGCTTATTTGCTTGTTTCCTTTCCCAAAAGGAACCCATCACAGTTGCTGAGGCATTGGATGATGAAAGTTGGATAGAAGCCATGCAGGAGGAATTGATGCAGTTCAAGTTGCAGAAGGTATGGGTTCTTGTAGATCTACCTTATGGAGCTAAAGTCATTGGTACTAAGTGGGTCTTTAGAAATAAAAGGGATGAAAGAGGAGTGGTAGTAAGGAACAAAGCAAGATTGGTAGCACAAGGGTACAAACAGGAGGAAGGCATAGATTATGATGAGGTTTTTTCTCCTGTAGCTAGGATTGAGGCTATCAGGTTATTTTTAGCCTATGCATCATACATGGGATTCAAGGTATATCAAATGGATGTTAAGAGTGCCTTTCTCTATGGCACTATTGAAGAAGAAGTGTATGTACACCAACCTCCTGGTTTTGAGGATCCTGCTAATCCAAATCAAGTGTACAAGGTTATTAAGGCTCTCTATGGTCTTCACCAAGCTCCCAGAGCTTGGTATGCTACTCTCTCCAAATTTCTGGAAGGTCATGGGTACATCAGAGGTGTGATTGACAAGACTTTATTCATTAAAAGAGACCAAAAGGATATCATTCTTGTTCAAGTTTATGTGGATGATATCATTTTTGGGTCAACAAAGAAGTCTTGGTGTGTAGAGTTTGAAGGCTTAATGAAAGGCAGGTTTGAGATGAGCTCAATGGGAGAACTTACATTTTTCTTGGGGCTGCAAGTGAAGCAAAAAGCTGATGGCATCTTTATTTCTCAAGACAAATATGTTGCAGAGATTTTGAAGAAGTTTGAATTTGCAAATGTAAAGACTGCAGTTACTCCCATGGAAAACAAGGTGCCTTTAACAAAGGATGAAGATGCTGCTGATGTGGATGTGCATCATTACAGATCCATGATAGGATCTCTCATGTATCTTACTGCTTCTAGACCTGACATTATGTATGCAGTATGTGTTTGTTCACGTTTTCAGGTACACCCAAAGACTTCACATTTTCATGCTGTGAAGAGAATCTTTAGGTACTTAAAGGGCAAACCCAATTTGGGCCTTTGGTATCCAAAAGAGTCATCATTTGACCTGATAGCCTATTCAGATAGTGACTATGCTGGTGCAAGTCTTGATAGGAAATCCACAACAGGAGGTTGTCAATTCCTTGGAAGCAGGTTAATCTCTTGGCAATGCAAGAAGCAAACAATTGTGGCCAACTCAACTACTGAAGCTGTAGACGTATGGTCTGGACTGACCCACGACAAGTGGGCCAGGCCCGGCAAATAGCGGCCCACTCTACGCCTAACCCTAATCCATGCCCTATAAATACACGGCTGGAATCCCCATCTTCACATCATCATACAATGATACACAACAGGTTATCATAACCCTAACCCTTAATGGCTATATCGCACCGATACTAACTTGACCGTCGGAGGTGGATCCCGGGGCTACGACCTCGGGTCCACTCCTAACGGGTTCTCTTTGTTGAACAGGTCTACTTAGGGCTCGAGAAGACGACTAACGGCCCAGGGAGAGTCGTTGAATCAGTCCGCGCCAGATTATGTATCAACAAGTTGGCGCCATCCGTGGGACCACGAGTTCTACCCGGCCATGAACCACGAGTTCTACGCAGCCATGAACGACAAGTTCTATACGACCATTAATGTGCTCGTTATAATTTAATAGGTCGACTATTATTATTTAATTGGTCGAATATATTATTAAATTGTGGGGCTACCTAGTACTGATTCAAGACTATAAGTCGGTACTGCTGCCGCTGTGTCATCTTTTGGAGATGAGGTAAAAGTGAATTTATTAAATAACTTCGTACTAGATTGGGACGTCTTCTCAGTCTACCAAGCTTATTCATGGAAGGTATATTCTTTATTATCGTACATTCAATTGGATTAGTCAAAAAGTTGTCATGCGACGTCAGTGGTAGAATTTAATTATAATATAAATCGACAAGATGTTTTATGCTACTGCATCGATTTGTTGTTTTTATGCTAGTGTCACGTACACCCTATTGCATGTTTCTTTTAAATCGGAGAAGATTTTATGCAAATCTTTTAAATTTGGTAAACACGATTTTACCTATAACGCACTAAGTCCGCACGATCGGACCTACTATATCTTTTTGCCGCGAACAGCGCAGTCACGATAAATCTACCCGCGTTAGACCGTGCGTATAGAGATCTTCGCAGACTGGCGCCATAAGCGCACTGTCACGTACAGGCACCACGATGCTAGTCAATCGCCATGAGCGCACTGGACAAAATCCGTGGTCATCTGCGATCATCCACAAACGTTAGAGTCTATGCGGTCACGATACATCCATCTGCGTCTGTGCGTGCAATTGAAACTATTAGTCGCGGTCATGGTACATCCATCCGCGCCATTGTTTTTATTATAATAAAAAAGAAAACGATCATGAGCGTACTGCGTTCGTAGATTAGCTACGTGCTACTTCTTTTATGTAGTTTGTAAAACATCACGATAGGTGTAATTCGCACTACTACTTCTCTTATGTGTTAATTTTACATGCTACGTGCTATATATATGCTATGCGCTAATTTTTTATTTCATTATCTTTTATATGTTGCGATTCGCAGCATATACTTTTAATATTTGTATTAAGTTTTTTTTCAGGATTTGAATAACTAAGTTTAATGCTCCTACACGAGTAGCACCATCAAACTTGGGGGGCTACCAGGATACGCACTGTGTGAGTACGCATCACGCAGGTGTATTTGGAAGCAGATCGTACGTAAGAGGTATTGCAAGCCCGGTACAAAGACGGATTTAAATATTCGCGCCACCTTCCGCGCAGGGGAGACGTCCTCTGTCGGTTGTAAAGACAGATGTAATGTTCACGCACAGCGCGCACTTCTGCCACAGAAGCACGTCTTCTGTCTCACCATGCTGCATCGCTACTGGTACAAAAGGTACGCCCTTACCCAGGATGCGGCATACGGTATCCACCTTCACCATTGTGAGACAATCACAATCGCAATGTCAATGTTACTCAATTCGCGCCAACAAGGACGCGCCTACAAATTCGCGCCAACAAGGACGCGCCAACATGGTCATCACGCACTGCACCACAGACCCAGTGCGCACTGTCGCATTTGGGCTGCGCGTTATGGTCACGCCGTCATAGTTGGTTGGGCCTACGCGGCCACGAACAGGACTTAAGTTTAGCATAACATAGCCACGCACTATGTCACACTAAACTTGGGGGGCTTGTAGACGTATGGTCTGGACTGACCCACGACAAATGGGCCAGGCCCGGCAAACAGCGGCCCACTCTACACCTAACCCTAATCCATGCCCTATAAATACACGGCTGGAATCCCCATCTTCAGATCATCATACAATGATATACACAACAGGTTATCATAACCCTAACTCTTAATGGTTATATCGCACCGATACTAACTTGACCGTCGGAGGTGGATCCCGGGGCTACGGCCTCGGGTCCACTCCTAACGGGTTCTCTTTGTTGAACAGGTCTACTTAGGGCTCAAGAAGACGACTAAAGGCCCAAGGAGAGTCGTTGAAACCAGCCCGCGCCAGATTATGCATCAACAGAAGCTGAGTATGTGGCAGCTGCTATTTGCTGTGGACAAGTCTTTTGGATTCAGAATCAGCTGCTGGACTATGGTTTGAATTTTATGAATACTGTTATCCACATAGATAATGAAAGCACTATCTGTATTGTTAAGAACCCAGTATATCACTCTAAGACTAAGCATATAGAAATCAGGCATCACTTTATTAGAGATTGCTTTGAAAAGAAATTGATTAGGGTGGAGAAAATACATACAGACTTTAATGTTGCAGACCTGTTGACTAAAGCTTTTGATGGCCCTAGGTTTAATTATTTGGTAGTCAGCATTGGTATGATGAACCCCTAGTTGGACTTAAGGGGAGGTTTGTGTTAAGGGGAGGTCAAAATGTAAAGTTTTTATACTAACCAGCACGTAGGTTATTTTTAAGTCTTGTAGTTTTATTTTTAATTCTGGTAGTACTTTTTAATTCTGTTAGTGATAAAAAAAAATGTTTATGTTTTAGTTGTAGTGCTGGATTAGGTATATTTTCAAGTTGTCAAGTGAGACTATTGGAACTTCTCACTTGGTGGAGGTGCATAGCACTAACACAAGAAAAGGTTATCAGTCCACCTTGTCTGACCCACACAAGGACTGGCTAATCCTGAGCAAACGGCTACAGGTAAAGATAGCTCAAATCCGTTTATGGCTGACAATTTGCCAAAAATTGTATGGTATTCAACTCACCATATCTGTATTTATGAAGAGTTGACTAGCCCACAAGATTATGGCTTGTGGTAAAGGCTGTGGAAAACCATAAATGGTAATCAATTCACCATGATGAGGTGCTTTCCATCAAAGAATTGGCTAGTCCAAAAAGGTACAGCTTTTGGTAAATACATAACAAATCTGTTGATAGTTGATGATTTACTAAAAATCATATGGTTATCAATGTACCATGGTCTTACACACCAAAACATTTGGCTACTCCAGTAGTGATGGCTATTGGTAAAGAGACATCAAATCCATTAATTTTCAATGATTCACCTCTCACAGGTGTTAACACACCTAGAAGTGATGAGAATAGATATGAAACTTAATATGAATTGATGTACAAAATGTCATGGTTGCTGGAAAGATCAAGTGGATGGCATATCAGATGGTGAAAAGATCAAGTTGCTGCACAAATATTCAAATTTGCAGATTTGAAGATCAAGATAATTCCAAATGTTTAAAGTTTAATCCTCAAGAGCTTACACAGAAGGAACTTGAAGTTCATGGAACATGAAGATCAAGTTAGGGGAGGATTGTTGGGAATTATCACAAGGTTCGAAGAAGACTTAATGAAGAACAGACTTAAGTTAAGTCTGGTAGTTATGATATTAAGTCTGGTGTTAGTTAAGTCTGGTTTTGTAATAGTTAAGTCTGGTAGTTAAGTTAAGTCGGGTCAGTGAAAATAGGAAAGTTTGTTAGTATTAAGTTAGGAAAGGATATATACGAGTCAGGTATCTTTATAGAAGATATGTAAATATCTTTTCACACGGTTTTGTAATTAGGGTTTCCTTCAAGTATAAAAGGAACCCTAAGGATCATTATTATATACGGATGTACGTACGAATTGTGTGAGTTAGTAATTTATACGAAGTTAGTGATAACTTGGTGTTCTTCATTGTTCTTGTTAATATTCCGCGTTAACATTAACAAATTGTTAAGAGTTTCTCACTTGGGTTGATTTGGATTTATTCAAGTCATCCACTAAGTAATCAAAGGCTACTTAGAGATCCATACAAATCATGGACCTACAACTACTTTCATTTCATTTATTTCGGTATTAAGGGCAGTTTGCATCCCTTCAAAATGTTCTTTAAGTAGTTTAAAGAATGGCATGACCTCAGTCAAGTAACACCTTTTTGCGTGCTCAAAACACCTTTCCCCCTCAGTAATTCTGGCTGGTGTGATTCTCTTCTTACATGTTTTATCAAAATTAGCAAATAGTTGCCAAAGCACGTATAAGCTAATTAAGGTTTTGCATTCAGTGGGAAGAGATAAAGGAACCAAATTCCTAGGTGTATTGGGAGGATACACCGTTATGGACGCAACTTTTCTAAGGGATGGGGTGTTGGCTTTAAGTTTATCTTCCTTTAGCTTTTCTATATCTTGTGACCTAAATATTTGTTCAGGTGTTAACTTCTTTTGAGGAGCAAACACAGTCAAACGATTCTCCTCATAATAATCATGGGGCTTGACTATTACTCGTTTGGCTATGCACTTGGGATCCCTCATTTTCTCATTCATCTTTTCTCTTTTCTCACTTCTATTTCATTACTCTCTTCTGACGATGAGTGGTCAGGTGGGGCATGATCAGGCATAATCATCACATTAGCATCATACAATGTGGGTTGGGCTAATTTAGCAATCCTAAGGTACGCAGACTTTGGTTCACCTATGGTTTTCTCACTATGCTTATCACTCAGCTTTCTGTGCTTATAAATCATTTGAGCTATCTGTCTGGTTTGATCTTGTGTGTACAACTTATCTTCAAGTTTATTCTTTAATGTTTTGAGTCTAGAGAAATCATCTAAGATTTTGGATTCTTTTTCTTTGAATTCTAGCTTAAGCCTATTCACACAATTCTGTACTTCCTGTTTTTGATTAATAGACATATATAGCTGGCTTTTCAAAGAATTCAACTCTTGTTTTAATGTTTCTTCTCTCACTCTAGAGTCTTTTATAAGTATACGCAACTGACCTTCCATTTTCTGCTCACGTTCAGTTAGTTCAAACTTAGCACGCTGTTCATACATAGCTACTTGTTCCTTATAGATGTTTAGTCTAGTGATCAAGTTATCATTAGGAGCAATTACAGTGTTTTCATGCCACTCACATGCATTATCAACGTCACATGTATTTTCTAAGGCACACACGTTATTAACAACACAAGCATTATTATCAATAGAAGATTCTCCATCTTGTACATCAGGCACGTTGTTGTGAGTCAAATATTGTTCATATGGAATAATATCGCTATTTTCCATGTCAACATTATTTGAGTCAGAAACATCTCCCTGTTGTACTTCGTTGGGAATCTTTTGTTCATCAACTACTTCATATGTGTCATAAAGTTTTAGTACCTCAGAAATCACAGATACATTTGAAGAACCAGCTTGTCGAGGTGATGAAGCCAAGGATGACAAGTTAGCCATGAAGACTGTTTGAGCCGTTGGTTCATCATCCACATCAGAGTCAAATGCATCACAATCATCAGCTTTGAAGATGTTGGGATCGTTGAGTGCTAGATCCTGAACTGGGTGCTCATCCACATCTTCATCAAAAGTATTTCCCCCATCACCAGCCAAAAACAACAATTCTTCCTCATCCAATACAGCTCCATTCTCTTGAGCCTGCATCAACATCATCTTGTCCTTGAAGTAATCTGAGTTCTGAGGACGTTTTGGTTGATTGCAATTCCTGGAAATGTGTCCCAGTCCTCCACAATTATAACACTTGAGCTGTTTCCCCTGCCCCTGATTGGCATTCCCCGCTCTGTTCTGTCACATTACCTCGACCCATGTTTCTTCCTGTTCTCCCTTGCACATTCTGAACCACAATTTTCCCATCCTCCACCATTGCTAGATTGCGTGGGTTGGATGAGTTTCTTAACTGATTGTTGGTCTGAGGGAGAGATGCTTTAAAATGTTGAACCAGTAATGATACTTGGTTGGTGAGGTTATCAATCATTTTGTCGGTCTGAGAATAGCCTGAGTCGAGTTGTGAGCTCATAGCAGAATATGGTGAGTGAAGTTGATGATAACCTTGGTTAGGTGATGGTTGGGTGTTTGGTAGAGCACTTGCCATAAATGCCAGTGGGTCATTAGGAGTTGAAGGATTGAGCTTTTCTCTCAGCACCGATCGTAGGCAGCATGCTTCTCATGTTGTTGCAGGTAGGCATACAGCTGTTCATAGTTAGTATCTCTCAGACCTTTGTTGAGTTTGACAGCAGTAACAAATCTGTCCCATTCTGGAGTCATGTTGTTCACAAACTTTGAGTTAAGTTGGATGTTGGGCATAGTCATTCTTATCATCCTCATGTCATTCACCAACTTATGGAATCTCACATAGTAGTCTGTGACATTCTCTCCTGGGTTCATTTTGAAGTGTTCAAACTCATCATACAATTGTGATTCATGGTCTTCTTTTGTGAGTTCTGACCCAGCTAGCAACATCTTTACATTGTCCCACACTTCTTTAGCTTCAGTGTTGAAATTGATGAGTTTTTAGACATCCTTTGGCAAACCTTGAATAACAATGTTTGAGGCCCTAATGTCAGCATCATACCTCTTCTTTTCCTCCTCATTAAGGTCATTGTAAGTGCGTGGTCTGTCAATTCCAAAGGTGACTGTGCCATCTTCACCAGTAGTAACAGCATCTCTGGCGGTACCCATCTGAAATGGTCCTTCATCAATGGACTTAAGGATGTTTGCTCCATTCTCTTTTCCCAAGCAGTAAAGTCGTATTCGTTGTGCCCACGACTCATAGTCCGTCCTATCTAGCATAGGCGGACGGGTATCGGACCCTGCTGCTTGAATGTCATTGGATGCGGTGCTTGTAATGCTGGCCATAATGTATACGGGATTTTACAGTTCTTGTGATTTAACCGAGAAATTGACTCTTTCACGGGACTTTCTAAAATCACCAAGACACAAACCGTAAACTAATGAGTATCTTGCAAAAGAGAATTTTAAGTCCTAACTCAAGGAAACACAAATCTCAATTGATCAAATCGCAAAGATTCAAGACACGGCTTGACAAATCGCAACAAGACAAATCGCAAGCTTATCAAATCACAATAAGTCAAGTCACAAGTGTTAGCTTGCAACGTCAAATCGCAATAAATCAACTCGCAACTATCAAATCGCAATGAGTCAAGTAGCAACTTGTCAAATCGCAGACAATCAAATTGCAATTTGTTAACTATGAGTCAAAATGCAAAGTTCAACCCGCAATTGCTCAAGTCGCAACTCACTATATCAAATCGCAACAGACAAATCGCAACCAAGGAAACTGGTCAAGTCGCAACTGTCAACTTTTAACTGTAACAAGTCGCAACCCTGACTGACACAAGTCGCAACTCCCAAATCGCAAATCACTACAAGACAGAACAGTCGCTATCTTTGACAAGTCGCAACTCACAAAACGCCAAACCTGTCCCTTTCCTAGCGATTTTCTTTTTTACCAAAACCAGTAATACGCCAAGTCGCAACTTCAAGAAACCTCAAATCGCAACTTTCACCTTCCCAATAATACACAAGTCGCTACTTAGAAACTTTTACCGAGGGACAAATCGCTACTATGAACACCTTTTCACAACACCACGAATCGACCAAAAACCACCACAAAAGGTCGAAAACAGTGATTCCAAACACCAAACAATACCTCTCCACTAACCCTAAGCAAGAAAGTACAAGATTTTACTACTTCTAACCACTAAACAAAGCGCAAAATAGAGATTTAGGTGAAACTCTATAAGAACCAAAAGTACCCCAAAACTAACAAATCCGTGAATATAACCATACATGAACCTAACCATGGCTCTGATACCAATTGTAGTATATTCACATAACTATAACACATGAAAGGTACAAGATCTATGGATCGAATAGAAGTATTTTAGAGAGAGAAGTAGATGAGTTGGAACCTTAGTGAGAGAAAGAGAAGTGAAATTTATTAGATTGTGAGAAAAGGTCCAACCCTCTCCTTTGGTGGAGAGGGCTTTATATACTACTACATAGGGTGCCCCTAGTGGGTTGTGGAGAAAGCTGACAGTGGGTAAAGACCAGACCACTCCACAATATTAATAATAACTAAACTACTACTAATATTACTAATTATCCTGCGAGCTATGATGTGCTAATAAGTACTCGGGGTGACCGAGTCTTCAACTGAATATTTATATTCCTAACACAAGCAGCACTAACTGCTTCAGCCCAAAATGAAATAGGGAGCTTAGAGTCAGCTAACATTGTCCTAGCAGCCTCTATCAAAGTCCTATTTTTCCTTTCAGCTACTCCATTATGCTGTGGGGTTCTAGCTACACTGAATTCCCTTCTAATACCTTTTTCTTTGCAAAAATCATCCATAACTCTATTCTTAAATTCTATTCCATTATCACATTTGATGATTTTAACTTTCCTATCAACTAGGTTTTCTACCTTAGTTATTAAGGACTTAAGGATTTCACTTGTTTCATCCTTAGTTCTCAAAAAGTAAACCCATGTAAATCTGCTATAATCATCTATGATAACAAGACAGTACTTCTTAAAATTCAAGCTACTGACAGAAGTTGGACCAAATAAGTCCATATGAAGCATATGTAGAACTTGATTATTAGAGTTATGCAACTTTGGCTTACAGGAGGCTCTGTGTTGCTTGCCCTTAAGACAGGAAACACAGGTTTGGTCATTTTGAAAAGTTTTGTTTGGTAAGCCTCTCACCAAACCATTTTTAGTAAGCTTGTTAATGGTTTTAAAATTAACATGACGCCATAACTTTGATTCTTCCAATGTGGCTTTTGCAACTAGGCAAGTAAGACCTTCTTTAGGAACAAGGTTGTTCATCTCAATACTGTATGTATTACCTTTTCTGGGGATTTTAAGCAAAACTTGATTTTCATCAGGCAGCTTGAAATCAGGAGAAAGAATAAGGCAGTCAGTATCAGTAAAAAGAACCTTATTCTTTTTATCACATATCTGTGACACACTAAAGAGGTTGTACTTTAACTCTGGTACAAAATACACATTCTCAAAATCAAGATTACCAATTTTTATTACTCCTTTACTAGTAATCCTCCCTCCAACACCACCACCAAAGATAACAGGTCCTCCATCCAGAAAAATGAAGTCTGAAAGGTATGACATGTTACCAGTCATGTGCCTGGAACATCCACTATCTGAGTAGCCTTTGTCTTCTTCACCATTTGAAGGATGTTCCTGCACACAAAAGAAAGGTTTTAGTACCTTTTGGGGACCCAAACCATTACTGGCTTGGATCTACCTTTTGCATCAATATGAGAAAAACTATTTGAGGTCATTAATGCACCATTGGGTTGGTTTGATTTTCTAGCCCAATGTGCTGAGGTCTTGACAGCATTGCCCCTTTTTCCCTTAACAACATTCTGATTGTTGACAGTAGAAACTGTTTGTCTAGCAGGATGAACTGCTGTCTTAACAGTACCAACTGTTGACCTATTCTATTTTGCCTTAGATACCCATTTCTTCTTGTTTGAGGTTGTTTGCTTGTAAAAGGGTCTTTGAACTGTTTGTGCATGATTTGAAAGAGTTTTTGCACTTATAACAGTTTGTTTGGTATTAGCCTTTTTGGTTGGTCTAGCAGTTGCAACTGGCTTCATCCCAGACTTAGCCATAACTGCTTTGGGTGACATCTTTTGAATTGAATGGGTCAATCTATTTGGTCTGAGTTGATTTGCCCTATCATTAGTGTTCCTGTACACCCTAGACTTTCCAAAAATTTGCTTTTTCCAAGGGTTTGACTCACAGTATGCAGCTAAATGGTTAAAACTACCACACACAAAGCATACTTTATTTATTAAAACAAACTCTTCACTTAACTGTCTAGATTGTGAGTGTTTCCTATTCCTTTGATTACTCTTAGACCTGTACATCTCAGCATATTTCACATTATTCCTAACTGGTTTTACTTTTTCACTTTTTACTTTCTTAGGAACATGTTTTACTTCTGCTTTAACCTTAGGCCTATTCTTACATGCAACTTCTTTGACCTGAACCTTAACTTTATCATCCTCATCATCATTAGAGATCCAATCCTCAATAATTGGAGCATCTGAATCATTTGAATGCCTGACAGAAGTCTCAGCTTTGACAAAATTAGGAGAACTATTATTGATTTTAGGGCCATATCCAGGAAACTCAATATCTTGAAATTCTTCTAAACCTGTGTGAGCTAGATCAATTCCCGGTGGACAAAACATTCCTCTGTTTGGAGGTGCAACAGATTTATACCCTAAACCAGATTTAGCCTTATTAACCACTTGAGCCTCTATTATCTTTTGAACTCCTTTAGATGTATGCTCCAAAGTGTCAACACATAGCTGTATATTTTCCTTTTCTTTCTTAAGTTGCTCTAGTTCATATACAAGCCCACTCATCTTATCATCTTTTAACTGTAAATCCCTTTTTAAAACAGCTATGCCATCATTAAAGTTTGATTCATTCTCTCTATAGAATTCAAGTTGTTCTTCTAAGACAGCTAGTCCTCTTTTATGATTTGACAGACTAAAGCTAACTTGATTAAACTCTATTCTAAGATCATCATACTGTTTCTTAAGGGTTTCATAATCTTTTAAAGCATAACAAGAATTTGAACATTTTTGAACTACATGTACCTCAGAATCTGAAAAGGCCATCAAAGCAATGTTGGCTGCTTCCTCCTCATCTTCCATAAAGCTCCAATCAAATCTAGCTCCATCCACAGCAACCATTGCTTTTGAGGAAGAAGTTTCTTCCACATTCACTGTCCTCCTATTCTGACTCTTGTTCACATTCCCTTTGTTCTGTTGTCTAGGACCCCTACACTCCCTGGCAAAGTGCCCCATCTTATGACAATTATAGCACTCCACCTTTGACTTGTCATATCCAGCTACATCTCTTCCATTGAAAGTGATCTTGTTTCCAGTTCTTTGATAATACTTCTTTGCCCTTATGCTAATAAGAGCCAAATGCCATTTTAAGTCCATAGCTTCAAGATCATCATCTTCAATCTGGAGCAAGTCTTCATTATAAATCTGTGACCCACTGGATTGTTCTGACAGGAATGCATAAATGGTCTCATCACTCAAACTAGCCGTACTAGTTTTTATACTAGCAGTTCCAACTGTTGGGTTAGCAGTACAAACTGCTTCTTCTTCTTCAGGATTGGTACTGCTGGAAGAGAATACAAATGCTATATTCCCTGAACTAGTACTGGTGCTACCACTCTTCTTCACTTTGTGCTCAATAATTTTGAGATTGTTGTAGAGTTCATTCAAAGTCATCTTCTCCAGCTCTGGTTTATTGCTCCAAACCACCACATAAGTATTCCATTCAGCAGGTAAACTGTTTAGAAACTTCATGTTGAGATCTTCCTGTGGAATAGCAATCTTTAGCACAGTGAGCTGACTGATGATCCTTTATAGCCTATTGAACACATGATCCAAGGATTCATTGCTTGAAGCAGTGAAGTTTTCATAACTTTGTTTGAGAAGAGTTCTCTGAGCCTTCTTGGTAGCTTCATTACCACCAAATCTCTTCACTACTGCTTCAAAAAGAGTCTTAGCAGTCTCGTACTAGCTAAAGTTCAACACTTGATCATTAGGGATTGCCATAAGTAGCAAATTCCTAGCCTTCTGATCATTCTTCTTTTTAATTCTTTCATCATTAGTTACTGGTTCAGTGTTTAGCTTTGTTGTCTTGGACCTATCAGGACGTGTTTCCTCAGAAGTAGTTGGTTTAAAGGAATCACCATTCATGATGATATCCCATAGTACATAGTCCTGCACCAAGAAGTATTGCTCAATTCTGAGCCGCCATAGGTCGTATTCATTCTGCTTCAACATGGAAAGTTTTACAAGGATTGAGGTCTATGGCGTTTCCATGTCCATCTTTTTAGTTGCAAAGGAACAAGAACTTCTGGATCTTCTAAAGTCAAAGTATCAGAAACCTGGCTCTGATACCACTTGACCGGATCTGAACACAAAGATTATGTTGAGTATACTTTGAGTATATACTTAATAGCACGCGGAATTTACTATCAAGTACTTAGAAGATGTTTGTGTTTGGTGATTGAATGAATGAAACAGTAAGAACAAAAACAATATCAACCAAACGATTTGCTTCAATATACTGAACGATTACAAAGAAAATCGTGAAGCTCTTAATAATGCATGTGTCTGTAAATCTTAACCTAGCATCTCCTTTTATAGGACAAGGAGTCCTTTACAAGAAAACTATCTTTCCATATAATTCTAATTCGATAAGATATACATAACATCTTTTCTATATTTATCTTAACACGGTTTCTATCTTTATCTAATAAACCGTACCAACTTTCTTCATAAACAGTACTAACATACTTAGTACTGTTAGTATATTTTCAGCAACTCTTCAGCCGTACTAACTTGCAACTGACAGTACTAATTGTTGATGTTTAATTCCCAACACAAACTGATGGACTTGTCTGAGTTGATTACCCGTCCATCATTTTTACTTCTTTAACTCTTGATCCCAAACACGAATCACCAACCGATCACGAACCTTCTTCAACGTGTGGTCGCAGAACTTGTGAATGTCCTTATACGCCATGAAGCAGTTAATCGTCAGATCACTCTTGTAAACGAATCTAAAGGTTGGCTCCTTCTTCATGGTGTATTGAGCTTCATTATGAATTCCAGAAAGAAGTATTTTTGGTGTAGTTAAGTTCAACTTCTTCTGGTAGCTCTCGACCCCTAGCTGCAGATCTTCTACCCATTCCTTGATGATCTTCCTTCTGATAAAGTGGAGTATATAAGTACTGAAAGCATATTGAAGATCCGTTGTGACATGTTGCAGCTTCCCTTAAACTTTGATGAGGTACATATCTTTAAGGTCATTAAGACTTAGATATGGGAACTCTGCTTCAGAGAACGAGTAGACTTGTTGGTCGTGCCTTCTGGCTTTGATTTCGGACAAGAAAGTGTAATCATACTTCTTCTCACCCATTAGACTCACCACAACAAGAATTCTGAGATCACTTCTCACTGGGGTGGGAGATTTCTTGGTGAGTTTACTCTTGTACCAAGTCTTTCTCTTCTCGTACCAATGATAGATGCCCAACTGTGCGTCTTGGTCATGCTGCACTTTCTTTGATATGAAGAGATGTGTAGCAGTTTCCTCGATGACAGTGAGTGTGTAACTTGCTGCTGGTGTCAAAGTTAGAGAGGTTGCATATTTCGGCTGACATTTAGCTCTATGCACAAGTAACTCGAGATCATTGTTTAAGAAGAATCTGTATGGAATGGCTGGTTGATCAGAGACTCGTATTACCGGGAATGTCTTCGTCCAGTCGGTGATATATGGTTGGTTGGTTCGGTCAGTGCTGCCAATCATTATCATGTCTGGATTAGTCCAGCTGAACTCGCTAGACATTGCGCGGGCATTGTTTTCAAGATGATACTCGAGCTCAGCTGCACTTGATGAGTTGTCTTTGAGAAGATTAAAGGCATCATTTTTGATCCGATGAAGTTCCCTCTTGGTCATCTTCTTGATTCGTTGAGTACGTTTGAGTTGTTGTGTGAACTTAAACGTGTTGTCTTCTATTTTTGAGGATTCGCCTGTTTGTGTTTGAGCACTTGCCAACTGGTCAAACCATTCATTCCCTTGTGTATCATCTTCATCTAACCACGAGACTACGTTTGAATTTCTAGAAGATTTCCTACTTGATGTAGCCTAGGTCTTTGGGGGTGAATGAGGTTGATC